>JANRMT010062792.1:81709159-81870151 GCA_026402145.1 Polypterus bichir lapradei | reverse complement strand
ATGACCAAGCTGTGCGCTGAGCTTACTCTTGAGCATGCAACTTACAGTTGGCCATGTGAACAGTAATCTTGTTTCAAATCTCACAGCATGGATTGCTGCTGTCATAATCGATTTCAGTTTCATGGTTTGTTTCAATTACGACAGTATTTGCAGGACTTGTGTTGAAGTGACATTCGGCATCTGTCAAGCGTTGTAAGCTTACAACCGGTTTCATCGATAACTTCACATCCAGCTTTTGAGAGTTTAAACATTCATAAACATCAAAGTGTCCACTACTGAAATTGTCACCTATGAATGTAAGATGTTTAAGAGGCATTGGCGGTTGTCGAAAGGTGTAAAATATTTGGCCATTTCGGTACACTTGAAAGCACCAACCGAACAATTCAGCGGCAGCCATCAACTCACATGCAGAACCATAGGTGAAGGGCTTAAGCATTTCACTCTTCTAGTGCTCCTGTGTAGTATAATTATCTCCTGTACCGTCATCAGTCCACACCTTGAACCTGTCCCAGTCATTCAATACATAAGACACAATGTTCTTCCAGAGCCTGATATGGCCGTGCAATATGTAACACAGAGAATGGAAAAGGTAGGTGCCATCTCCGGGCATGGAAACCACTCGGTAAGTGACAGTTCTTTGATCGATGGTGATTACCTCGATAGACATGGTAATGGGGGTTGGAATGATGAAGGAAATGGGTACCTGAGTAATGTAAAGTAAGTGTAAAATACCTATACAATAACTATAATTGTAATAAACAAACAATAAAACAGCGGAGAAGCCGTGGATTAAACAAAAAGGCTGTAGTTATCAGCAGGGAGACGTGAATCCCGTGGCGAAGCAAGGAAGGGAATGTAGAGACTGGAGCGACGGACGGCCTTATATAGGCAGGCAGCCAACAACGTGGGAGGTGATGGGATGGGAGGCCCAACGCCGCCTCACATGGTGACCAAGCTGCAGGCTATGGACGTATATATGTACGTAAATAGGATTCAGTTAGCGTTGGGAACCCGTGTACCAAATTTCTTGAAGATGGGCCCATAAGTAACAAACACTGTTGAAAAGTTCAATATGGTGGCCGACAGTGGCATCATACCACCGAAATAAGTACGTACATTGGTTTCGGTTAGTGCAGGGAAGCCGCCTACCAAATTTCAAGAAGATGAGGCCATAAATAAGAAAGTTCAACATGGCGGACGTTGTTGATCGTTACGCGTAGAATTTCGAAATGAAACCTGCTTAACTTTTGTAAGTAAGCTGTAAGGAATGAGCCTGCCAAATTTCAGCCTTCTACCTATACGGGAAGTTGGAGAATTAGTGATGTTGGAAAATTTAATATGGCGGCTGACAGTGGCGTCATACCACCGAAATAAGTACGTACATTGGTTTTGGTTAGCTCAGGGAAGTCACCTACCAAATTTCGTGAAGATGGGGCCGTAAATAAGAAAGTTCAACATGGCGGACGTTGTTGACCGTTATGACCGTTATGCGTAGAATTTCGAAATGAAACCTGCTTAACTTTTGTAAGTAAGCTGTAAGGAATGGGCCTGCCAAATTTCAGCCTTCTACCTACACGGGAAGTTTGAGAATTAGTGACGTTGGAAAGTTCAATATGGCGGCTGACAGTGGCGTCATACCACCGAAATAAGTATGCACATTGGTTTCGGTTAGCGCAGGGAAGCTGCCTACCAAATTTCGTGAAGATGGGGCCATGAATAAGAAAGTTCAATATGGCGGACGTTGTTGATCGTTATGACCGTTACGCGTCGAATTTCGAAATGAAACCTTCTTAACTTTTGTAAGTAAGCTGTAAGGAATGGGCCTACCAAATTTCAGCCTTCTACCTACACGGGAAGTTGGAGAATTAGTGACGTTTGGAAAATTCAATATGGCGGCCGACAGTGGCGTCATACCATCGAAATAAGTACGTACATCGGTTTTGGTTAGCGCAGGGAAGTCACCTACCAAATTTTGGGAAGATGGGGTCAGCCTTCTACCTACACGGGAAGTTTCAAAATTGGTGACGTTGGAAAGTTCAATATGGCGGCCGACAGTGGCGTCATACCATCGAAATAAGTACATACATCGGTTTCGGTTAGCGCAGGGAAGCCGCCTACCAAATTTCGTGAAGATGGGGCCATGAATAAGAAAGTTCAATATGGCGGACGTTGTCGACCGTAATCGACCGTTATGACCGTTACGTGTAGAATTTCGAAATGAAACCTGCTTAACTTTTGTAAGTAAGCTGTAAGGAATGAGCCTGCCAAATTTCAGCTTTCTACCTACATGGGAAGTTGGAGAATTAGTGATGAGTCAGTCAGTCAGTCAGTCAGTCAATCAGTCAGTCAGTCAGTGAGTGAGTGAGGGCTTTGCCTTTTATTATTATAGATATATATATATATATATATATATATATATATATATATATATAGTGGTGGATGACCGGGACCCTTGTCTGGCCAGAGCGCCCAAACTATGGAAGGACCCGGGAAAAAAGGATTGCCGGAACAGTTTCTTGCCCGGACTGATAGAGGGCAGCCCCCTTGGTTTTCAGCGGGGTTATGGGGGCACATAAACCTTTCCAGGGCCTTATTTGGTCACGCTTCCGCCACACCCTGAAGTGTGGTAGGAATACGCTCATTAGACACCTGGAGTCCGTTCAGGTGCCTTATAAAAAGGAGCAGCCTCACTCCATGAGGAGCTAGAGTTGGAAGGAGAGGACAAAGCCTGAAGAGGAGTGGAGGGAGAAGGCATGGCACCCGAACAGGGACTTTCCGCCGGTTCCAAGGTGGGTACCCATCATAAAAATAATTTTGTGAGGGGTCCAGCGCCACAGAACACCGCACAAACACGCCAGATTAAAGCGGCCCGCACACCACTGCAGATGAAGTGCGACTCACCCAGGGACGCGTCATCTCCAACCTGATGGGGAGAAGGGAGACCAGGCAAGGCCCAACAGCAGCCGTCATGGTGGATTCCCGGGTCGGCTTGGCATCTCAGATGGCCACACGGAGGGAGGGCCCTCCAGAAGATGGTTTCCAGGAGGTAAGTCCGTGTCCCAGGAGCAGATGGCCAAAGGAGGCCAGTCGTGCCGGACTCTTTATGTTTTGCAGGGAAAGACGTCCTTGATTCACGTCGGTGGCCGAGATGGGCTGATTCGGGGAGCGACGCCATGGCGATGGCACCAGAAGAAACAGGGGAGGAGAAGCCGCTGCATGTCAGGAGGACACTGCAGCTGGAGAGCTTGCAGGAGGCTCGCCGCCCCATCAGGTTACGAAGGAAGAAGATGGCGGCGGACCGGAAGTCCCTCCCCGTGACAGGCAAGGGGTTGAACGGTGTGTGTCAGGTTCCCTTTGATGATTGGTCAGAGGTGAGACCGGCGAACGTCCATCCCAAGCTGGGGAAGGACCTGACGAAAGGAGGAAGGAAGCACCACAGTGTGCAGCGGGCGAGTAGGACTGATCAAAAGGTAAGTCCTCCGCTGGCTGATGCTCTGTTTGTGCCTGTGGCTCAGAGTGACCCGGAGGTTTCCCTTCAGTTCGGCAAGTCTTTTTAGCAGGTAATTCACGACCTTCGAGGCTGCATAGTCAAGCTGAAGGGGAAGGCGATCGCGCCACGTCAGACACTACGTCAGGGGGCGGAGCGGCATGGCGCTGGAATCTCTGGCCAGAGGATCGTGGCGGTATGGGTAAGTGAGACCGGTACCGTACAGAAAAATGGAGAAGCGAGCGAATGCGTCCCGGTATCGTGGGTTCTGGCGACTGAGTAGCTGCGTCTCTGATAGTGGAGGTGATGCGGAGGGCTGATCGCGTGGGTAGGGGTGGAGCCAAGACGCCAACTAATGAGTACCACGGTTCTTAGTGTCCTACTGCCAGAGCCAAAGTCAGACTCACATCGCTCCACAGGGGTGCAGACGGCGAGGGATCTCTCCCTTTCCCGTAGGGAGACTCAAGCTGTCAGGGAGCCCCAGAGGAAAAGGAAGAACCGGAGGAGTGAAGCCAACTCTTCCTACAAAGTAATACGTGAGCCCGCGAGCTCACGAATGGTGATGGGCCGTCCTCTGCGGTAGCAGAGGGAAGCCCCGGAGTCAGCGAGGAGGATGGGAGAGTGAACGGTCCCGTTAGACAACCTGAAGGCGGGGGCACGAAGGCCGTGGAGTGGGTGCCGAGGTTTCGGCTGTCAGGGTGCCGACCAAAGGGGAGAGCGTTGGCCCTGTACCGGAGTTGAGGACACCAGGCAGTGGCGTCAGGGCAATGTCTCTACCCCTGTTTCCACTTTGTGTTTTACAGGACCGGGCCCTGGACGACTGCATTTTGAACCCGCTTCGTGGGAGGCCTGCCCTTGCAGGATGGGCTGCTGTGCCTGATGGGCCTTACTGGTGATGGGGCAGTGTCACAGGAGGCTGGGGGTCAGACCCAGCCAGGACACCTGGAAAGACTGGGAGGCAGTCAGTACGTCCCCCGGGCCACAAGGGGGCAACTGCCCTGGATAAGCAAGGGACCACGGGGATGGAGCAAGGAGACACAAACCCGTGGGGGCACGTGGCTTCCGTCAGGGGGCACCCCAAGTCTCCTAAAGCCCGGAAGCTCTGCACTTCCACCACACCTGGGAAGGTTGAGGAAGATCCTTCCAGCGACGTCTGGAGTGCTTCCAGGTGCAACAGCAGCACTTCCGCCACACCAGGAAATGCTGCCGGAAGGACGTCATCACGCACCTGGAGCGCATCCGGGTGGAAATAAAAAGGGCCACCTCACTCCAATCAGGGAGCTAGAGTTGGGAGTGGGAGCAGGACGAAGCTCCCGTGAGGAGAGTTAAGGTGGCCACAGACAGTAAGAGAAAGGCCTGTGGAGGGTGATTGATGCTGGGGGCACTGTGTGCTGTGTAGAACTGGTTTAATAAATGTGTGGTTAATAAAGTGCTGGTGTTAGTCTGGTGGTGTTCGGACCTAGGTCTCGCAATATATATATATACACACATGATAACATCAGACTTCTTTTGGAGTTCCTTTCTCCTTACTGATGTTATCATTGATTTAATACAAAACCTAGATGCTTCACTAGTATTGAACACCAACATAGAGTTAGGTTGTTCTAGATTTTGTGTATTTTATTGACATAGGGAAAATTTATTCACACTTGTTCTCAGCAAACTAAACAAACATATGGTATAATACAGGCCCCAGCTTCAACAAAAGATATTTCACAACAAAAAATACAAAATAAATGAGACACTTCAGTAATTAATAACATCTTTTTCAGCAGTTCTTCTTAATTGATTTTCATGTCAGGCAAAATGCAGAAGGAAAAACACATGAAAAACGATGTAGGACTCATGCCCTAGAAACCTCAACATTGGGACATAAGTCTTTTTCAATCACTATGTAAATTCAGTCCTAAACAGAAAACTGAATTCTTTGACTACAATATCAAAAAGCATCACTCAAATCCATTTATAGCATATAAACTTTTGTTATCCTTATCTAAACCTGTTCTGCAATATGTTTTATATAAAAACCTGGTTTAAAATCCATTAACAAGATTGCAATACAAGATAAATCTTTTAGGGCACTTAATGTACATTAAATGTAAATCTATAAAGTACAGTAGAGTAGAAAATCCTGGCTTTGCCTTCTCCCATCACCTACCTTACAATTATTTGATGCAAACATTAATATCCTTTAAAGTTTCCAATTAGGATTGTAAAACACATTTTGAGATGTTGAATTCTGGGAAAATCATCACTATATAAAGTAAAAATTTATTGTTACATATTAATGAAAAAATTTTATTCTGCTGTTTCTAATAATTATTTTTAAAATGACAATGCTTTAACCGAAACTGATAAACCAATGCTATAAAGATCAAATTAGAAAAAAAGTAAAATAATGAGAAAATTACACATTAGCATTTTAATATTTCAGTTTTCAGTTTTAATCATCTACTATACTAAATAAGATAATCTTTGTGAATAAGGTAATATAAAAGTGATTTTCAGCTGTATAATATAGACTGTTTTTATAATGAATGATATATGCATTCTTATTAACAGAATAATATCATTAAATCTGCACTTCTAACTCTGATTAGGAGCAAATGGAAGACCACTTAGTGATTTAATAGTTTTATAATGTCACTATGATCACAGCTATGAACTATGGCATGTGATTTCTGTCTTTTTCTTATAAGTGAAATGAAAATAATGAGAATAAAGACAATAGGTATTTCTAAAACTTAATTAAATGATCTTATGTCATGAAATAGCTTTTTATCACAAGTATTAGATCTTATTATCCATCAAAAAATTAGAGTGCTGCTAAAATATAACCTTTGTAGGCTGATTTTATAGGCTGCAGTTGTTGCTAGGAAACAATACATCAAACTGTTGCTGCATAATAATGGCAGAATCTGAGTAAATGGGCTGAAAAAAAAGAATAAATGAACTGGCAGACAACAAGTGGAACTCCTCCAGAACCCCACCAACAGCAAAGAGGTATGCAGGTCTTTATATAGCATCACTGAGATAATGCTTTACATAGTTTAAACTTAACTGCATCATTTACAATGACCTGGAGGCGATTTAATGAAATTCTATGCTTTTACTTAGGGTCAAACTATTATTGGCATATAAATACAATGTCATCCTGAAAAGATTGCTTCGATTTTTGTGACTTTTCAAATTACAGAAAACAAACACGCATCATCTGAGCCAAGTCCATCTATACACCAATTCAATTTTCCAAACTCTCCATCTTCATTTTAAAGATAAGGTGTACAGTACCCTAATTAGACACAAGGCAGTTCATCACGGTGCCATTCCAACGCAAAGCTTAGTCAATTTTGAAACTAAAATGCTGTCTTTGATGGAAGTAAACCAGAGCACAAAAAATGAACCTTATGGACATGAGTAGGACATGCACAATCCAGATCAACTGTGAAAGGGAGCAGAAATTAAATCTCTGGAAACAGCAATGAGGCAGTAATGCCAGGTTTTGCATCTCCATGTCATCTTTTCAGCAAAAATAATCCTTAAGAAAAAAGAGTTTTCAATGCAAATGTGTATTTAAAATACTATTAAAATTAATCTCTTCCCAGTTCCTAAATCACAATTTACAAAGCATTAGGTCACATCTCTATGCAAAAAAGGTCTTTTGATGCTCTACATTAAAGCCAAACCTGCATGATATGGTGCAAACTGGCAATAACTAAACACATTATATCTGATCAGTCAATGAAAAAAATGTAGCTACATCAGCTGTTGGTTTTATTTTCCTTTGCTCTAGATAGATAGACAGAACTTTATTTGTCCCCAGAGGAAATTTGGAATTTTAGAGAAGCTCATTAAATAAATGAATGAATAAACAAATAAAATTAAGTAATTATTAATGAATAAGCACTATGGTCTGAACACACACCAGAATGACTAAAAAGAAGGAAGACTTCTGACTTGGCAGTCACAGTGAGACATTATTTCTGCATATTGCTTTTGGTATAAAGGACCCCAGTAGCATTTCTTGACACACGTTTGCTATATAATTCATAGGCTGAGAGTGCTCAGTGTTAGTTTGGCAGAGAGACGCTGTCCAACATTGTTCATAATGGCACTCAGTTTTGTTTTAAATCTCTCTTTGCTGCTAATTCAAAGGGGTTCGGAGTGTGTCCCAAAACTGAGTCTGTCTTTTTAGTTAGCTTATTGATTTAGTGGGCCTCACTTGAAGCGATGTTACCAGCCCGGCACACCACAGTCTCCCATGAAAAAGAGCCTGCTTTGTCCTTTCTTATATAGTTCCTTTGTGTTACAAGACCAGTCCAACCTGTGACTGATGTGGACCCTCAGGTACATGTAGGAGTAAACCACTTCTCCATCCACCCCTGAATAATCACCTGACATAAAGGCTCTTTTGTATGGTGAAAGTCAATAACTCGTTGCTTGGTTTTGCTGATGTTAAATTGCAGACAATTCTTTCTACACCATGAAACAGTTCTCCACCTGACTCCTGTACTCTGTCTCATCTCTCTTATCAATACACCCCATAAGTACAAAATTACTCATTCATTTCTGTTATTTTATATATATTCAGGCTATCACAAATATTTTACTCAGTTTTTTTTTTTACTTAATAATCATAATTTTCCCTTTTACAAAATTAGCATGTCTGACTTTAGCTGCAAAAGAGCTCCTTTCACCTCATAATATTAAACTTTTATTAGAAAACAAAACTTGTCACTTGTGTGAAAATTACAGTGTTTTCGAACTGTGTGGATTTTTTTTTAATCAGAAGAAAACAACATTCCATATGATCAAGTTTAACTTGTACAACAAAGCAGATAACATGACATACAATCCTGTCAAACTTAACAACAGAGAATTCAACACCCACCCGAGAGAAGGAAAGGAGAGCCTACAGAAAGAACAGATCTTTAAAAACAAAGGACAGTGTCCTTTTCCCCATTATAAATGTTTATTCTAAAATGTTATTATTTAGATCTTGCCATATTTTAAACAAAAGTTTTGAACAGATCCTGTAAGTGAGAACTTCATTTTTTCCGATCTCAAAGAGTACAGAACATCCGTTACCCACTGACTAATAACAGGTGGGCTGGGATTCTTCCAGTTCAGATGATAACTCTGCATGCTAGTAGTGTGGTAAAGGCAATTTCAAGCAATTTGTCCTTCTCCACTTTATGCTCATCTAGGAGTACATCAAACACAGCCATTAATGGGTTAGGAGTGATTGTGACACCAAGGCTGAAAGGCAATCAAAGATTTTTGTCCAAAATGTTAATTTGGTACACTTCCAAAGCATGTGGCCCAGTGAGGCTGGAGCATGACTGCAACGTTCACAGGTTGAATCTTGCCATGGATACACTTTGGACAATTTTAAATGAGGTAAATGTTACTGATAAAAGATTTTAAGTTAAATGATTGAATGCTTTGCGCATATGGAGGTGGTGAGTATTCTGTGTATAGCTGCCTTCCACTCCTTCTGTGAGACATTAAATGAAAGATGCTTTCCCCACTGTTCCCTAGGATCTTTGAAAGGAAGAGACTAAGATTTTTTTATATACTCGTACTATTGATATGCTGCCAGAGTCTTCAAGACTGATCAGTATTTCTCTGGAATAGGAATGGGTGAGAGTTGCGGAAAACTGGGTAGGTTCCTTTTAGCAAAGTTTCTGATTTGAAAGTAGTGGAAAAATTGTGTTGATGGGAAGTTAAATTTAAAGCATAATTGTTCAAAAGTTGCAAAGACATTATCTATATACAATTCTCTAAGTGTTTTAATCCCGGGCATTTTCTAGACATTACATACTGTGTAGGTTTAAGAGGATAGAAAAAGGTGATTATCATGTAAAGGTGCAACAGATAAAAGCTCTCTGCCTTGAAGTGTTTCCTGTAATGATTCCATATTCTGAGCGAATGATGGACAATTGGGTTATTGGTATATTGAAGATAATTTGTATTTACTGGGGCACAAAGCAGGGCATATAAAGAATCACAGCAGGATTTTATTTCTATATTACAGACCCAGCTTATGTATATTCATCAATGTGTGTCAATGTCCAACTCTTTGTAGCATGTATATTTACCGCCCAATAATAAAATTTAAAGTTAGGCAGTGCCATGCCACCTTCAGTTGTGTTGATTTTTTCTTGCACTTTCACTTTACTTCAACATCCCAAGGATGCAGTACATAGACCTGCCATGTGCATGAGTGACGGCAAATGTTTACTATTACCTTCTTTCTTACATCCCCATCTTCCAGCCTAAGATTTAGTCCCCAAGAAACAGACATACTTATTTGAAAAAAAAACTGTTTCACTGCTTGGGTGAGACATTAATCAAAATAACTATGTCACTGATTCCTTATAGAAGTACAGTATGTGTAAAATTATACTATATTAGGAGGAATATACTGAACAAGTGGTGTGGAACCAAAGGTAAGGAGTACATCAGATAATTGGTGTTTTCTATTAAAAAGAACTGAGTTATGTATTTTAATATATTTTTGCTTATCATGGCTTTGGAGAGTGGCAATGTGTTGTATGCTGGTTGAACATACTGTATACAAATATACCATACTGAATTGTACTGTTACACTGTAATGAACTGTACATGTGGCCATTCTATAATTACTACTCTATTATTAAGACTAAATCAGTTTAGGCAATGGATACATTTATAAAAAGTCTGTTATGTTTAAAATGAAAATGTTATGGTATTTTGGGCAAAAAAAGACTGGATTCTTACTCTGATGAGTAGATTTTTTAAAAAAGAAAATTCCTACTGTAAATTTTAAATAGATATAGATAAATTGTTCTCATGTAAATTTATGTAGGCTTCAGCAAGAGCATGTGCTTAAATGGAATGCTGTTAGGCCATCCTAATAATACCCTCATCATCCGAAAGCATCTAAACAAAATGTTAAAATTAGAATTAAGAGGAATATATCAAACAAAACCACATACTGTATGTACTGAAAAAAATGACACTGTGCAACTTCTCAAACAGACAAAAATCAAGCACACACATATACTCATATTTACTCACAAACAGGGTCAAGTTAGAGTCACCAATTGACCAAAAAATTAACTTAGGGTGTAACCTGGAATATCCAAAAAAAAAAACTATGCAGGTAGAGGAACAACATTCAAACAGCACACAGAAAGTAACCAAGATGGGATTTGAACCCAAACTGCTAAATCTACAGTGCAGCAGCACTAACCACTTTGCTTCCCATGCCTAGATTTTTGGCCAAGTAAAAGTATAAAATAATATGACTTTGAAGAAACCACATTCATTTTAAACATGTATGTACCTCCTCTTTTTTGTTTAGTATTGTTCTCAAAATAAAACCAAGAAATAATGTTATAATCTCTATAAAAACAATACACATTTTACACTGAAAATAAAATCAAGGTAAACTGAACATTATGGACTCTTTGAAATACAATCACTGAATTCAGATTAACTACTGACAGTTTGAAACAGATTTTTCTCAATTGTTTGCGCTCATTTGTCCTTATGTGGGGCTAAATCTGGGTTTGGCTACTGTTTCTATTGTTTGTCCAATGCCAGTTTTTGTTATCACATGTTGCTGTAAACTGTTCTACTGTTATATAAACAGGAAAGAATTTGGGATATTGCAGTATGTGTCCTTGTGGATGAATTTAAAATTCTGTTTCGTAAGCTTTTCATGTGGCAGTGGCCACAGAGAATGTCAGTAGATCCCACTGGACTGTTTTGCCTTTCAGAACTTCATCTGAAAGGTAAGAGCACAGAATCTATTTACATGGAGTTTGGGAGGTTATACATTTTTGCAGCGCATCTAAACTTACATGTCCTAGACTTACTTTACTTAATTTATAAATGTACTCTGTGCCATTAAAATATAAGTTGTTTGTGTCACAGTCATTATTTTTGCTTACTCTGTTCTTATTCTTGTACCATAATCATTCCTTTCTAGCTTTCTGATTCTATACAACTATTTTGGATTATAACTTATCAGTAAAAGAATAGGTGGTGCATAAAATGACATAAATAAAAAATATAGGGGCATTTGTTTCAGCCTTGCAGTGGCAGGGACACAACAAACATATAGATTAACGTTCAATACAAGATTACACACGATACAAGGCATAATTTGCTTGAGCAGTCCACATTCTTACAAAATGACTACTGTCAGGCAATGCAGTAAGATTTGTGTAGAATTCAATAAAATCATGCCATCTGGAATAAAGGACCTTTTGAAAGCAATATTTGTGTCCCTTGGTATTTTGTAATGCCTTCCAGGGATGAGTATTTCAAATTCATTAAATCGGGGATATGCGGAATCATTTAAAATAAGCAGAACCTTCTGCCTGGCCTGGACCATATGTGTCAGACAGTTGTCTCTGTGGCTTTCCAATAATTTTACTGGCCATATTTTCAGTTTTAGTCAATTTTGGTATTGCTTGTGGCATCAAGGTTACCATAGCAAGCTGTTATGTTAAAATAGGAGACACTGTCAATTAGACTTTCTAAAGCATCTCTAAAATATTTCCGTTTACTTTAACATGAAATCAGCACTAGCGTTTTTTCATCTAAAGCAGCACTTGTAGCACTTGGATTCCAGTTTGATTTTTAGCTAGGGTGCTTTCAGTGTGGAATTTTGCATTTTCTCCCTGTGGTCATAATGGACTCCTCCCATATTTTAGTACATGCTGTTAGGTGAACTGGAGATGCGTAATTGGTCAGGTGTTAGTGTGTGAAAATGGCTGCCAGTGTTAATTCCTGTGATGTACAGTATTTACTATGTCTTGGATGGGCCCTGTCTCTCACTTACTGTGTACTGTAGTAACAGTTCTAAACATGGGTGGGTTGACTTAAAATTACAGTAACATATTCTCATAATAGAGGACGAGTCAAAATTATGCTAACACTAATGGTACTGCTATGTATACACTTATATTCAATTTTTGTGAACAATTTATATGCCACATATGGCACATGTGTTGAACATGATGGCAAACAGGTTGAGACATTCCTGTAAATCATCTTGCACATATTAAGTATGTTTTGTGAATAGACTCTTTCTGCCATTCAAATCTTAACATAATTTTGACTCACCCTGTATATTGTAGCACTTCCTGTATATTCGTTCACCCTCATGTACTGCATGTATTTTACTGTTTTCTGTTGTTTTCAATTGAATAAAGTTGTAGATTTTTTTTTTTTTTGCCTAGCTTACCTCTGCATTTACCTTACCAAAAACAATCTGTATATCACTTATTCTTCATGACATGGAAGCCTCTAAAATTCTGGCAACCTATTATGTACTGTGTGATGATACCTTTCATAGCTTGTGCTCATTGTGGAGTCTAGTCAATTGCCTCAAGCTAAATAATGCAAATACCAAACAACTGCATAATAATACTCTTTTTTTAGATGATTTAACAGAGTTAACAGTTTAAATAGACTTTCCTTTTATGATTTTACCAACTACCACATTTAAAGCAAGATCAAATAACTGTTGTAAAAACTGGAATGAAACTATACCAAGAGCAGAATGTCAGTAAACAATCAATAACAACACTTACTACTCGATTTTATCTGTAAAATACATGTGCTGATATCTCTATGAATATTAGAAAGTGAATTGAAACATTTCTCCTTCAGTTAAGAAGACTTGTATTTATAGAACTTTAACCTAAAAATAAGCATTCATTTTAGTCTCTAATGCCAAACTGTGGGTGGCATGGTGGCACAGTAGTAGCACTTACAGCAAGGAGACCAGGCTTTGTGTCCTGGATGATCCCTGTGTGGAATTTACATGTTTTCCCCATACTCCAGGTACTCATGTTTTCTCTCATACTCTAAATACATGAAGATTAGGTGAACTGGTGTGGCCCTAGTGTGTGTGTGTATTCAACCCGCTATGGACTTGTGTCCTGTCCAGGGATTGTTACTACCTTGTACCTCATACTTGCTGGGATAGGCTCCAGCTGTCTCGTAACCCTGCCCTGGTTTAGATGGTTAAGAAAATAGATAGATGGATGGATGGATGGATGATAATCTGAACTTGTGTGTTTGAAGTTGCACATAAATACCTGTGGTTGTCAAAGTAATATCCACTTTTAATAGCCTACAGCCAGTTATGGTAAATTGTAATAAGGTTACACCTGAATTTAACTGAAATGATACGAAATTATAACCACAATGCACAAAGAACAATTTGCAATGAGGAGATATAATAACCTCTCCTGTTCTAAACTCTAGGGAAAACTCTAGGTTAGTATATTTTATCCCATATCTTGTCCAAACTAGAATAATTTGTGCAATACCTGTTTTAATTGCATTAGCACTTTCGAAAACAAAAATACTAATAATAGGGGTACAGAAAAAACATACAAATGTCTACTTTGTATTTGAAATTATTCAACAAAACAAACACAAATTACTGCCTTTTTTCTGTTGACAATATGAAAAGTACACAGTGACAAAAGTGACTAATCCCTTCTTCAAAAGCCTGCAGCTGCTAATCAGGAAGTAAAATGGTTATAAGCATGCATAAAAATATTACAATATAGACTATGTTTCTATGAAGGGCACATGCTTATTATTTCAGGAGTATTCAAACCCAGACAATTCAACTCAATGGAGGGCCAAGTACCCAATCTTTCAATTGGAGTTTTTTTGGTTGCAATTGGATTCTATTGTTGTTCTTGGTTCTTCTATTCCCCGTTTTTGAATTCAGTCTCTGAATTTAGAATGAATAACATTCTGAAAACCACTTAATTATGTAATGTTTGTATGAAAACTACCAAAGCCGTGTATTAGTGTTAGAACAAGATAATTCACATGGATGTATTAAAACCGTGCTTATTAATCTTTTGCCATTATTCTTTTTCTATACAGCTAACAACTCCTATTGCTCAGCTCAGATGTAAATTGCAATGAATACATGGCTCCTCTACAGACCATCATTAATCTTTTTTGGGATTCAATAACCTATTTCAAAATAGTTTAAAATAGAATATAAAAGAGAAACAGTACAGTTCTGTTGTCTCTACTTAGTCGCTGAGGGCAACACCCCAACTCTCTGGGCTGCTAAAGAACTCAAATTTCAGGGCTGTGGATTACTGAAGAACCCTTTCAGCTAATAGAGCTGAAGGAGAACTCCTTAAACTATGGTGACCAATATGGTCTCCGACTGTGAGGACGCCTCTTTTAAAATGCTCTCTTTCAGCCTTGCTACACTTGCCGCTCATGCTATATCTGTTAACCATAGTTCTTTGCCAGACCTCCAGATAACAAAGTGTTTTCTCACTTAGATCATTTAGAGCAGATTTGTTTAAATGTTAGCAATTTCTCCCCCGTCTTACTGTGGTGCAGACCAAAAAAACCGGACCAAGACCTTTTGAAATCGTGGTCTTGGCGCAGTACCAAGCAAATATTGGAGTTGCTTATTTCAGGTGTTTAAGTGATCCAACATTTGACATATCTAACTATACAAAATGCTGCGCACTTTGGGTAAACACAGATGTGCTGCCCAGTGCAAACCACCTCCTTGCGTCCATCTTACCGAGGATAAACCACGGTGAGACAGACAAACAAAGCCAAAAATATTTGATGATAAAAAGAATTGACATTTCTTTATAAAAAAAAAAGATATCCAAATTCTGCGGTGGGTTGGCACCCTGCCCGAGATTGGTTCCTGCCTTGTGCCCTGTGTTGGTTGGGATTGGCTCCAGCAGACCCCCGTGACCCTGTGTTCGGATTCAGCGGGTTGGATAATGGATGGATGGATGGATATCCAAATTGAAGTTCAGTGATAAAACAATCATTCATGTCTATTAAATCATATTTTCTGTGGTGAATAAGATAAAAATTATAAAATAAGAAAAAAAAATTAGAAGAAAACACAATAACTCTAATCTTGTTATTTTGTTACACAAAAATAAGCCAATGTCCAGAACACTAGGTTACCTCCCACCCTCTATGGTAAGTACACCTGCTCTTTACTATTAGGCCCTCTAACATTCATTCAAATGGCTTTTCTCATTTTTTTTCCTTTACTCTGCAGCACTGTACCTAATGACAGGATGCATTTTCCTGTCCAGAAGTTTGTATGGGCCATGTAGTGCTCCATGGCCCAAAGAATCAAATGCACAAAAGTTTATGCAACTGCACAGCAGTTTCTTTACTGAAGAATCAATCTGTACCACTTTCTAACTCCAAAGATAAGTGTCACATAGCTATTTAAACAAATGAAATAAGTCTATAAATTGTTACATGCAAATCTCAACCAACTCCACGACATGAGTAATGGCTCATCACAACAGGTGGCAAGAAACGAACAGCTGTGTTCTGTGCAACCAATGATCAAACACCCTAAAGTTATATCGCAAGAGTGATGTGTGCTCTGTGCAGGTGGGACCTCCTCTCAATGAGATTGGTCTTTGGGTAAGACATGGACACTGGAGGCAGTACGCACATTAAACTTTGATACAATGCAGTAAATATTAATCAGACATTCCAAAATTAACATTATTAACAAATATTTACAGGACCCCATCTACGATAAACTAAACAGAGGTTATGTCAATATATTAGGCTCCTAGATAGTAAGTACTCCACATCATACAGTGAAATTAAACTTACCTGATACATTTACTGTCTAAATGAAACTTACTTACAAAATACCTTCAGTAGAGCTTGCTATCATCTGTAGAGTTGTCTAAATGAAATGTGCCCCTTCTGTAGCATGCCAAGCAGCACATAATTTTCCTGGATTCTTTCATTTATCAGATAATAGGCATTCTGCTCTCAGAGTAGTGTTAGGTTAACCAACACTCTAATCACTGCAAATACAGTGGTACACAAACATTAGCCATGCATGATTTCTCCCAGGAAAAAATGATTTCTGCTCAATGAAAGAAGTCCACAACATGCCAAGGGGGTGCTTATTGTTCCATACTGGTTTGATTGAATGTTTGCTCCATGAAACACAATTTGACTAGCTAGAAATTCAAACAAAGTAACTTATAATCTCCCAGTTCTGAAAAAAGGAAATAAGAAGTCTAATAACAATGAGCTTGATAAAGTTACACTTTGATCATGAGACTGGCAATAAGGAAAGCTTGCATTCACGGAAGCTGGCAACTAAGTAGAAGAAGCTAGTAGAGCTTTTATCTAAAACATCAACCAAAAGTAATGGCTGTTATCTAATTCATTACAGTTGGTTAGTTGAACCCAAAATTCAGCCTACACGGCTTTCACCAATATAGGACATGCTCTCATGTTCTCTTCTATAAGTTTCTCTTCTTCAACTTCTCTTACTTTTGATCTTATCTCACCCAACACATCTCAGTACACCTCCTTCCAACTTGACCTGCACAAGACCAGACCATTATACATATTGTATCTTTCAAATTTTCATAATTTACTGCTGCGGTGGGCTGGTGCCCTGCCCGGGGTTTGTTTCCTGCCTTGAGCCCTGTGTTGGCTGGGATTGGCTGGATAATGGATGGATGGATAATTTACTGCATTTACATATATTTTTTCCCTTACCTATGTAATCTTTCCTCTCCATTAAAATTTTGTTTTTAGATATCTCATATCTTTTCCAGCTTTATATTATAGCTGTCTTTTTCAGCTATGTCTCACTTTCATGCAAATCACAACACATCACAAAGAATCATTTAGCTTCTTAAACTTCCTTCATGCAAATGTCACACTATGTGTTCATCATTATTCAATATACAGTATTACTTGTGTTATCTGTTGATATCCACTGTTACACTTGTACTTCAGCATCTGAAATCGCTCTCTCAGATTATGAGCAAAATCCCACCTGTCATAGGAAGTCCACCCTTTACACCACTGCAGCACCATTCAATATGTCCATTTAGGCCACACACTATAATTTTTTTCTCTTCCTACATCACCACCACTCAAACACCCATAACCACCACCATTCCAAAATGAATCTCCCTTTTTGTTGCATCACCAGTCCAAAATGAATCTCTCTTTTTGTTGCTTTTATCAACCTCTGAAGTGTATACTGAGACAAAATTTGTTATTTACTTATATACCACCATCTTCAAAACCACAACTTACTGATTTGTGCATTTTATTACAACTCCAAATTAGGACTTTTTCTGTACAGTTTTATGATAAGCAGCTGGCTAAAGTAGAGGACGTCAAGTACTTTATAGTCATGTTTAGCAAATGATAATAAAGGAGATCTCTAAAATGATCAACGAATCCGTGCAACATTTCCAGTTTTGTGAAGGTATTTGAATGTGGTGTCACACCAGGACTGAATTCCTCAGAAGAAGCTTGCAGTTAACTAGTCTATCTACCTACCTATACATATATGTCCATGAACTCGGAGAAGTAATAAAAAAAAAAAAGAGACTGTGAACACAAGCAGCAAAAATGAAGCTGCTGCACAAAATGTGCTCATTCTCCATAACAGATTAAGGATCAGACAATACAGGAGGACCATAAAGTAGGTCCACTTGTCACTCTGGATCAAATGTAGCTAGGGATTTGTTAAAGACATGCAAAAACTATTAAACTTGTGACCAATATTCAATATAAAACATTTCTAAAGTCTTCTTAATGGGATACACAAAATAATATCTATTTATTGAACTATTTAAATTTGGGTTTGGATTACATTTATATGCACTGTCTAATCTGTTATTAATTAGTCCCATTCGTGTGAATATCAATATTTTGCTTTCAGATTTTGGAAATAGCAGAATGTGCTATTTGTCATCACTTTCAGTTAATAATGATACTGAAAAATAGCAAACAATCCAAAAGAAATGAAAGTAATTAAAGTGGCTGAACAAAAATAGACTATTTCAACCTCCCTTTTGACCATTAAATGAAGGTACTCCAACAAAAAAAACAAAACATCCTGCAAATAAGAAGTTTAAAGTAACTTGTGAGAGAATTCTACAACTAATGTCTACTTGGAAGTACCTTTTTCATTACTCTACACTAAATACATTGCTAAAGTCAAGAGAGAGCAAATATGGCTTAGGGAAAGACAAGCTGTTAGAAAAAAGACAAAGAAATGCAAAATTCAAATGCAGACGATAGAAAACAAAGTCAACAAACAAAGCTAAATGATTCTAACATTATATTCTTCTCTGAATATTAGACTAAAGAGAGAGGAAGATGAAGATATAGCAAAAAGAGGCAAATCTCCAACACCAAGCTATGCTTGCATTTAGACTTAAATGCGTACTGTCTTAATTACTAGATGAAAAATGATAGTCATGTAACCAGCAGCCATACCTGCTGACAGTAAAACAACATAGTGTCTTCTATGAAGTGATTAAAAAAATCCACAAGTAAAACTACTTCAAAAAATATGAAAAATTATTAAACTATTTGCCATTGCTATTGAATCTCTTGCCATCTGCATCCTTAAAGAAGTAGAGACCTGGTGGATAGAAAGTGATGGGCTTGAACAAAAAGTATCTCTCTGTTATATTAAAAAAAGTTTTCCATTGTGTCTGCGTTATTCAGCTTTGACCACTCCTCTCCACACCGCTTCCCCAAACATTACTCTTATTCCTACATCCCCTCTCTGTACCAACCTGTGAGACTCTCAGTGGTAACTCGCCCTTCAACGCAGTCATTTATAATGACAAGGCAGAACAGTGAATTATCTATTCAAGAATGTCGAATTTTACATTGAGATAGAAAAGGAGCAGCAAGAGCTCATAATTAACTTCGAAAAAAAGGAAATGAACAAAAAAGAGCTACATATGATAAAAACCAAGAATAAAGAGAATCGTCCAATAAACGAAAAATATGCTGAACAATATACAAACAGAAATGCAAAAAAGCAACGTTTATAGAATGGAATTTAGAGGATACAGTAATTCAAAATATTGTTTTTGATGAGGCATTAATGTAATTTAATTGTATTATTTACTTTTTACTATGTTTCAATATTCATTGATATTTAAAATAGACAGTTATAGTGAAACACTCAAGTAACTGATTTTCTATTTATAATAACTAAGCACCAAACCGTCTTCCTCCCACGCCCCACATACTCTTCTGTATACGATCTCTTTAAATACAATCACTTTCTCCAAACGGCAGAGCACCCAGACGCTCTTCCAAGTGGCTCAGCCGCGAGATAATGGGCTCCCAGCACCTGTCCCCGGGGGTTTGGCATGGGAAGTGAGCAGGGGGAAAATCCCCCTAGTCTATTTAAACAAAATGGCAAAGAACTTTATATATTACTGATCTATATTTAAGACTACTAAAGTGTATTGGAAGAATTCCATAGAGCTTATCCTCAATACGTTCAAGAGAATATTATTCCATCTTTGTACTCTTGCAAATCGGCTTGATTTCTGTCTCACAACAGTTCAAATATCTAGCATACATTCTCAATAAAAAAATGAAGACTTATAAAAATGCACTGTTCACAGTTGGATGGAAAGTGTTAAGCTTGAGCAGGGGTGGGCAAACTATGGCTCAGTGACTGAATTTAGCCCATGGCACAGGTACGAGAGGCTGTGGGCTTCTTGTAAAAATCTATTCAAGCCCTTGAGATCTTAAGAGAATGATGCTACAGCTAGCTGGTGTAAGATGTAGTTGCCATGTAGCGTCATCCAAAAATTAATTAAATAAACAAGTTTTTACCATAAGGTGTGTGGGTGTGTTTGTGTGTGTCCTGTGGTGGGTTGGCACCATGCCCGGGATTGGTTCCTGCCTTGTGCCCTGTGTTGGTTGGGATTGGCTCCAGCAGACCCCCGTGACCCTGTGTTCGGATTCAGCGGGTTGGAAAATGGATGGATGGATGGATGGATAGGGGCAGTCTATAGCTCAGCCACGTAGATGGTGTGTAAAGCTTGCTCACCTTTGTCTTACATGTGTGTTTTTAAAGAATGAGTCTGCATATTGTTTCATTAATGTATTTCATTGGCAGCAGAACATTTATTATGAATCTGGGTGTTTGTACTAGTTAGTATAAAGAATGCCATTTATAAATATGAAAGTAGGAAGTTAAAAGGTGAAAGGTTTTCCAGTAGCAGATCAACCAAACCAGATTATTCCTTCTCTTCAATTCCTGTGTTTTGTGAGGTGAAGAGTAAAATACAGAGAAGCATCCCAAACTGTACCTTAGGCAGTGTGTGTTTTTTACATGCTACATTACCATCTCAGAAGAGGAGCTTGTTTAAATTTTGGTATAGCACTGTTTATTGATCTTTTTGTCCATTTTTCAAACTTTGCAATAATCTGAATGAGTTGCAACACGCAAAACATATTTTCCAAATTTCAAGGAACAGTGTTCAAACAGAAATGTGGACTGCAGTAGATGTGCAGCTCAGATTGGCATCCTGCATCATGAATTTGGGAATGTCACTTTCAGGACTTTAGATGCCACAAGACAGATTTTGCAATTTTTGCTTGAGTTCAACTGATATACACCATATGTCATCCTACTGTATATTACTCAAGATATGCTTCCATGGCTTTGCTAGGCCTGCTATGTGCATGGCATCATTATTTGCAGCAAATATATTTTCAAGTGGGGCTTTTCATCAATAACTAAAAGCAAATATAGAATGGCACTAACACATACAAATCTTTGCAATGAATGAATTGTGACATCTAAAATCAGATATCAGTTGCTATTAACTGTTTGTACAGAAGCAAGCAGTTTCATGTTCACGACTAGGACAATGTCTTAGAGGAATCACTTTAGTTTAAAATTACTCTCTTATTGTTATTTAAGAATTGTTTTTAATAGCTTTTAATAAAAAAAAGCTTGATAACTAAACCATTTATTGAAGCAAATATTTTTAAAGGTAATGTTAGTTATTACAAAATAAAAAAGACTGCCTGGATCCAAAGACACACCTAAATTTTATAATGGCCTGCTGTAAATGTCACTATCTGGCCCAACACCAAAAACGTCTATCCACCCTTAAGCTTCATGGCCATCTCTTTACCTATTATACTAATTGCTGTCAATTAAGATGGAATCTGGTGGTACAACCCATGTTCAGAACATGGCACTGGTGCAGAAGACACTTTAAGAATAGGATGGTATGGTCAACTGCAACCATGCATGACAATCATCTTTTGTAACCATCCTCAGCATACAAAGCAATCAACACATGGAAAATTCTTGGCATTGGGAAATTTTTATACTGATAATTCTATAACATCTCAAAGTATACTTTAAGCACCTCATTTCATAAACTACCTATATGCTAGACAAACACTTTGTTAAACTATAACAGCTTCATTTTCCTAATCCTCCTCCAATATAAATGGTATAAACTGTGCTGTCTTGCAATAATGCAGATATAGGTTGTATTTCTACACTCTACAACTGACCTTCTAACAGTTCACAGTCAAATGATTTAAGACAGTATTTCAATCAATTTCAACTAAACAACAGAACTCAGACATCAACAAGACACACTCCTTATCAATCACTGAAGCACAGGGCATAATCAAACTAAAAAACTACACTGCATCTCAAAATGAACCAGGACACAACCACTAATTGTGCTGCTGTTGCCATGTGCCTACTTTGCTTGGTCATAGTATTAGGACTCTTTCACACTCAAACCAAAATGGAAAAAATATCTTTGCTTGACTGCCAAACAGTAGTGCGATCACTATTACTCCTAATCCATGTAGAGCAGTATTTAGATTTTTACCGGACAGGATATTATTCTGAAGTGAAAATACTTTGATACCTTACATAACAGTACTCTCCAGTTACTTGTATTTAATTAGAAAAATCAGACTCCAATAACACAGTGAGAAAAGGATGTATTATTTTATCTGAAATAAAAAAAAATCCTTCTGTTCAATTTGTCAGGAAATCTATTAAAATTGTACTTAAATAATCATTCTTCTCCTCTGCTAACCTTTAAAAAATGTCAGTATCTTTGAGTGCCAAATAAATTTTAGGTTGTCCGAGTTGACATTTCTCAAGATACTGTTGAAGATGATATGAAATATTACATTGCTTATATTGTTGTGCATCATTACTGGTTGGAAATATAATTTTATAAAACTAATAAAGAGGAAAAATGTAAATATTTTTATAGTATGCACTGAACGATTAAAAAAAAAAGTTACATATTTTTGGTTCATCTGGCTTCTGTCATGATCACTGAGATGTTATTAATACTGATTACTCATACATGATAAACACAACCTATGAAAACTTGACAGCCAAAAAAGTTGAAATAAACTTTTTTATTTTGATTTGTTAGGCCACTAAGAAAACCTGGGAAATTTACAATAGTTGAAGAAAATTAACCAGTGACATGAAGTGGCTGATAGTAAAAAGTGGTAACCCATATATAGCCCTAGTGTTTTCAATAAATCCAGGCTGACAAAATGAATTACCCGAGTGAAGAATTCATTTTGAGATGTTACATAAGTCAGATGTCAAGACTGAAAACAAAAATAATCAAGAGATTTACAAATTTTAAGGAGGCTGCTCAACACAAGATTTTGATCAAAGCTAGATTTGAAACCAGATGAGTCTAACAATAATAACGCTCAAAAAGCTTTTTCAGACCTCACATAATTCTTCAATAAAGTTGGGACCCTACTTTTACCTTAGCTATTTTAAATAAAATAGCTGCATCAACATCATAGGTCACATGGCATGTGCTTCAGGTGTCTAGTAATCATGAAGCATCAGAGTAGCAAGACACAGAACTAGGAAATGGCAGTGCTCATACAAATGCAACCGAAAAAATTAAATTTACAACACTGCTGTCAACAATGAAGTCACTGTCTCATTGGTAAAATTAAAAATAAATAATATGAAAATGACAAATGTGTAGTATTGCATTCCTGACAACAGCCACTATCGCAAAAAGATAATTCACTGAGGCTACTGAAATGAATAAAAATACATACTGGGACAGGCATGGTAACATGGTCCCAACTCCTCCACGGAAACTGTGTCACTGCATTATAAACAGGATGGAAGGAAGCCCAGGAAATGTATTGATTGTCCTAGCCCTTTAAATATATTTGGGGTTGGGTGTTCATGGAAAGTGGAATCAATGGCTGCTTGAGGCCACACAACTGATGTAACATCTTGTGTATAATGTGAATTGTTATGCTAAGAGCAGACAACCATGGCATCAAGAAGGGATATGGGAAAAAGTTGTGCTGGTAAGGGAAACAGAAAAACTAAATCATATGTTAGTGAAGAAGTTTTTTGTAACATAGTTAAGGCCAAGTTAGGGCAACAAGGATTTTAGCAGGACTTTTGTTTATGTTTGTCATTCCCTGCATTGCTTTCTCAGTTAAGTTATTCTAATGAAACCTTTTTTTCTAATAAAGCATGCTTTCTTTTTCATCAGGAGTACTTTTACTTGTCTGTTTATTAGATTATATTTGTTTCTTTTTTCATTATATTCATTACATTCACATTACATTACATTCACATTCATTACATTCGCATTATTAATTATATTAATCCCAGTTTTTGAAACTGAAATGACATGCGTTTTAATTGTGATGCTTTAGAATTAAATAGGAAAGCGAGCACTAATACACTGTTCCGGTAGAAGTAACAGCAGTCCGTAGAAGCAGAGTTAATTAGTATTCATAGCACACTGAGCTGATGTAAACCCACCCAAGCTTTTTCTTCTTTTTTTCCAGAATGAAAGAGGAAACACACTTATCTGTTACCAATGGTAACCAACAAGTATCACAGCAGGATTCCAGTAATTTGCCAGCCATTCTCCTGTCAATACTACCCCTTATCATTTCCCAAAGTAGTCATTATAGTCCAATATGCCCTAAGGTGCTTCTTATGGTTCATTAGTAAGTTAGCAGTGCAGTACGAGTCATTTACTTATGTTTTTGTTTAATTTAGCAAGGTAACAGTCAAGCAACAAAGGAATACAAACAGTACTGTAGAGTTGGTGATTTGCATTTCTTTATCCAGTTTTTCTCATTCAGCTAAATATACTACAACCTCTGCACTATTAAAAACTTTTAATTCATTTTATTCTTGACAATATACAGTACTTAAAAGTGTAAAATAATGTGAAAAGTGACTATTATATCTTTGCAATTAGTCTATCTTGGCTTTATTTTGGTATTCAATACATTGTAAGCTTTTATTCTGAACATTAAATTCATTTTTAAAATCTTCATTCTCTAAAATGTGGCAAAGTGGATACTGCTAATGGTTTTTTGTTTTAGCAAACATGCTTGATTCCAGGCCAATAGTTATGCTGTTTACAAGTTTTTTCTCTGTTTTAGTTTTTTTGCTGTCCCATCCAGGGCTTGTACCTAAAACCTGATGCAAGGTAAAATAGCCTCCAGTTGACCTCAACCTTATAGTGGACTAAGCAAGAGGACAAAATGCTTGGATGCCCTGTTACTCGTAATGAAATTTTGTCTTACAATTGTTATTTCAGTGAAAACCTCTGCCTGTCAGTTTTGAGCTATACACCTTCACTACTTGTGCCAAACTTCAGTAAAGGCAAGAATAAAGACAACAAAAGCCAAAGAAAAGCAAATAATATTGTGCTTGTAATGAAAGCTCATAACTGTGGGTTATCATTTGCATGTAGAATCCCTTCTTCCAGTTTACACGATTTCCTGCTGTTTGCCAATGGCTGCAGTTATGCTCTTACATTTGCTGAATTTTTGCAAGTTATCTGTGTTATTCAAAGGAGCTGCAACTTGGTTTCAGTGCTCAGTTGTTCAGCCTTAAGTTTATATCCCTCATTGTGGCTTTACCTGTCCATTGATCTTACTAGTGTTGTGTTTCAGCCAGGGGTTGTTGACTGAGCTTTTGTTATTGCTTTTTTCCACTCCATCGTTTCTTTTTTTTTTTTCAAAATATAATTCTGTATAATGTTATGAATTCTGTTTTTGGTTTTGCTTTTTCTTTGTTGTATATATGTAATATTATGGTTTTCACTAATTATTTTTTCAATTTTGTGTTACGTTATATAACTATGTTTTATTTTTGATTTATATGCCCTGCCTCCTGGATGTTGAGCCAATGGTGGTCGAGGCATCTTATTAGGCAGCTAAAGTACTCGGCTAGTGTTCAAGTGGAACCTCCAGCTCAAGGTTCAGTATTATATTTAGCTTCTGGATTCCTGTTTTTAGTTTTATTTTTTTTTTTTTTTGCTTTGTTTGGAGTTCCTGGCCTCAAACCCTGATTCCCTTTTAAGATACTTTTATTGGATTCTTTGTGGATTTCTTGACTTTAGGTTTGTACCTTTTGTTATTCTTTTTTCTTTAAATTAATTCCTTAAAGAAACTGTGTTTTTTTGCCCTGGGACTAAATGTGTAATAGTTTTCCTTATCATCCTTATTGTGGCTCTTTTTAACTGTGGTTATTTAAAAGCCAGAACCCCATTTTTGGGCCTGTGCAGCTTAGAGGCCTGTCTTTTGGGTCTGGGGGTAAGCTGCCTGCAATGAGGCCTATTCAGCTAGTTCAGACCTGTGAAGAAGGTAGGTCTGGCCTACTTTGTAGTTATTTGCAGCCCTGCAATTTTATTTGCCATACTTAAAACTGTTTGTTTAGTCATTCAGCTTATAGCATCCTGGCTTCCAATCCAATGTTTATACCTGAAAGCTGGGGGATTTCCATGTTAACTGGAAACTTCATTTAAGATAATGAACTAGCACTAAAAAGAAAGTGAAGACTCTTTGTGAAATCACCAACTGTGATTGTAAATCACCAATAAACACCAGCTATGCGCTGGATGCACAAAAAACCTAACCACCTGAGGTAAAGAAACTTCCATAGTCTCAGGAGAGTCAAAATATTATCACTTGTGACGCAGTTATCTTTACTGCAGGCAAAAAAATTTAAGTAATCCCCATTTGTTGCAAGTGTTATATAATTACACCTTTCATCCATCTATTTACCTAACATTTAAATTACAAGCATATAAAGAACTAAAGCTTATCTTAAGTTAAGGCAGAAGAATTTTAGAAACTTCCAAAGTGTAAAATTTTGTCTGTACTGTATATCAAACTTGAATCATGATCTCAATGATGGATATTGCTTATCAATGAATTGAATCTAAGCCATTCTTTTGTCTGTAACCTGAAAATGTAGATGTTAAATCAATATAATTTTGGTTGAGTGTTCTATGCCTCTTATGAGATCAATAGAAAACGAACACAGTTACAGCATTTTTATTAGCTCATCAATGATTAATGTCTTCCAATCACTTTTTTTATTTCACCAATCTGGTGGCACTCACTACAGCTGACTGTAAACCTTTGAGGCTTCCATGAATAACCAGCAAGTTAAAAGTATATAAGCATAAAGGGGTTTTTGTACTGTATTTTAATTACAACTTTTTATACTTATAATTCTAAACTGACATAACTCAGATTTTCAAGGGTTTAGGGCCAAACGCTTATTCGTACAAGATTAAGACATATGGCCTCTGGCATCATTCTGGACTAATTTACAAGGAATCTGCCAATCTGTTTAGGAAAATGCCTATGGGCTAAGAATCCAGGCATGATTCCTTGTATTCTCAGTTTCAGATTTTAAGGTTTAATATACCAAAAATATTAGAATACATTATCAGCTGACATTTTACAAAGTAATATTTAATAGAACGTCAAAATTACTATTTCCTTGGCTACAAAAATTGTTAGTAAATTTTCTACCAAAATACTTAATTTTAAGCAGTGCACTGCAAATAGATTTTATTTATTTCCACCACCAAAGTATATGGTAAATAAATGCTGTTCAAATTCTTAAATATTGTTCTAAATGTCAATTTTTATTTATATTCAATTTTTTTTTATTCATAACCAAAAACAGAATATTCTCTCTGATAAACCAATATGTCCATGTTTACATGGAATAACATTTTATATTTTTCCACAGAACAGGTGAGGCAGCAATAGCACAACTGAATGTTGTTTTTGCATATTTAATTAACAAGGTATTTGCTCATAATCCAGTTTTGCCAGTAGTAACTGAGGAATGCTGGATGTATAAATTGCTGAAGATGCTATTTGTTTTTTACTCTTGTAAGTGTAGTTTTCCACTTCAAAATCAATCACAATTTAGTGGCAATACATATGATCTTCAGACATTTCACTTATTAAAATTATAAAATATATTGTTGCTTTAAATTAAATTACTAGTAATACGTTTTACAAAACATCATAAAACAAAAAAGCAAAGACATGTATGAGCATTCATTTAGAACATTATACTACAGTGTAATTACATTGCTTTATGACAGTGTGACAAGCACCTATTAGAAATTAGATCATATGGATATAATAGCACATTATGAAGGATATTTCAGAAATATTTTAAAATGTAATATAGGATGGATGTAATATAATAAGACTGGTTAAATAAATCCATCCATTAATTTTCAAATACACTAAACTGAATTCAGAGGTATGGGTTGCAAGAACTTAGGGTTATAAGGAGGTACTTGTCTTTTAAATGAATGTAACAGCACATATTTCAAGAGGCAACATGTTTCTTCAATAATTTAAATGCATAATAATTCAAACATTCTGTAATAAATAAAGATAAAATTCACAAAACATAAATGATGAAGCCAAAAAAATGTTAAAAAACGCTGCATTTTTCTGAGATATAATGGTCTTTTCCATTTTAAGATTATATGATTACATAACTTACTTTCCGTTTTCCCACCATTAAATTTATTTGCCTTCAAGAAAGTCATAATTCTGTGACAACACAAATAATGTGATTGTTTCTGTTTAAGCTTCCTTAAACTCAGCTGCAGTCTCTAACTACATTATCGACATAGTCATTAGATCAGTCATTCAGGAAGCTAGATAACCCTTTGGAGAAATGATAAATGTGTGCACCGTTCAATGCGCTTTGAGGATTTCTGTAATTCTATTGTACTTTATCATTGCCCACTGCTTTATTAATTTATTTTGAAAATATATGCATTTGCATTTCATTGATCAACAGTAAGACTCAAAAATTACAGATTTAAAAATGCTGAAAAATGTATAGTACTGTATTTCAGGTAAACAGTAGATTCAGAATAAAAAAAAAGTATATAAATATATATCCATCCATTATCCAACCCACTATATCCTAACTACAGGGTAATGGAGGTCTGCTGGAGCCAATCCCAGCCAACACAGGGCACAAGGCAGGCAGGAAACAAACCCCGAGCAGGGTGCCGCAGGGCGCACACACACACACACACACCAAGCACACACTAGGGACAATTTAGAATTGCCAATGCACCTAACCTGCATGTGTTTGAACTGTGGGAGGAAACCGGAGTACCCGGAGGAAACCCACGCAGACACAGGGAGAACATGCAAACTCCACGCAGGGAGGACTTGGGAAGCAAACCTGGGTCTCCTAACTGGGAGGCAGCAGCGCTACCCACTGCACCACCATATTTATATTATATATATATATATATATATATATATATATATATATATAAAGAGAGAGAGAGAGAGAGAGAGAGTTGATGACCATTTGCAAGTAAGGTTCAAGGGAAAGGACAAATATTGTCTATAGGATTGTCCCCTAGAGTGCAACAGGCTCTGCTAGCCATGATTTTCATCCAGTCTATCTATCTATCTAGGCCTGGATGAAGAAGAGTTTTACTATTTGTTCAGCAATCAATACCATTCTAACTACAATTAAGATACTTTAAAACAGGGGTGTCGAACTCTAGTCCTGGAGGGCCGCAGTGTCTGCAGGTTTTCATTCTAACACTCTTCTTAATTCGTGACCAGTTTTTGATGCTAATTAACTTCTTTAGCCTTAGCTTTAATTAGCTTGACTCAGGCCCCTTAGTTGTTTTTTCCTTAATTAGCAGCTGGACAGTAATGAGACATAAAACAAGCAGGACATGACTAGCTCACCTGTACCCATCAAACAAAATCTGAAAATAAAGATGAAGGGCTCAGTAAGGTTGATCCCTCAGGTTACCAAAACATTATAGGAGTTCTTAGAAAAAAACATA
Source organism: Polypterus bichir lapradei (assembly GCA_026402145.1). Classification (NCBI taxonomy): domain Eukaryota; kingdom Metazoa; phylum Chordata; class Cladistia; order Polypteriformes; family Polypteridae; genus Polypterus; species Polypterus bichir. Next base: position 81,840,661 of record JANRMT010062792.1, on the reverse strand, counting down.
ATATCAACAGTTTTCGAAATGTTTGCTGTGGCAAAAAGAGAGCAGCAACAAGCCATGGAATTGAATAACGGGTTTAATTAACAGCAAGAATCAGCTTCTCATTAAGGAACTGGTTGGAGTTTGAAGCCCCAATTTAGCTGGTCATCTGTTGGCTTGTTTCAGGTCTCATTTCTGTTTGGCTGTCATTTAATGAAGAAAAGAATCAATTCAGAAGACTTAATCCTTAAAAACAGGGCTATTAAAATAGAGGGAAAAGAAGTTAGGTAGCAAATGAAAACTGGACACTGATTAGGAAAAGGGTTAGAAAGAAAACCTGCACCCACTGCGGCCCTCCAGGCCTGGAGTTTGACACCTGTGCTTTAAAATATAAACAACATGTACAGTATTACTGTATACAGAAATTATTCAAGATAAAGATGTATTTCTAAGCTTGACTAAACTATGGGGATGTTCAGATGTTTCAGTTGCTTGTCTATTCTGTGAAAAAGGCAAAAGTTGTGCAACATATTAGCTGAAATTTTTATTTAGTTATTGCAAGTAACAGGTGTATCATGCTTTAAATGAAATCTATTAATGTATGAGTTTGTTTTGTTTTTTCAAATCAAAGTTATTTCTCCACAAATGTTGTATACAGATAAGTTCATTAGTATTTGGACAGTGACACAATTTTCATAATTGTAGCTCTGTGCACTACCACGATGGATTTGAAATGAAGCAATCCAGGTGTGATTTAAGTGTAGATTTACAGTATTAAGTCAAGGGCTTTAACAAATACATTGTATGAGCCATTTAGGAAAGACATTTTTTATACATGGTCTCCCCATTTCCAGGTGCTCAAAAGTATTTGGACAAAATAACATAATCATGAATATAACAATCATTTTCAATACTTGGTTGAAAGTCCTTTCCGTCAATGACTGCCTGAAATCTGAAACTCATGGCCATCTTCATGGGTTTCCACCCTGCTGTTGCTTTGCCAGGGCTTTACTGCAGCTGCCTTCAGGTGCTGCTTGTTCACTGGACTTTCTGCCTTTTGTTTTTTCTTTAGCAAGTGAAATGGACTGGTTGGATTGAGGTCCACTGATTGACTTGGCCAGTGAAGAAAATTCCACTTTGTTTGCTTTCATGATATGTTTTGGGTCATTGTTCATCTGTACCATGAAGCATTGTCTGGTCAGTTTTGCAGCATTTGTCTTAATCTGAGCAGACATTATAGCTCTATATATTTCAGAAATCATCATGCTACTTCTGTCAGCAGTTATATCATCAATAAACACTAGTGACCCACTTCCACCAGCAGTCACGCATGTCCCTGCCATAACACTGCCTCTACCAATTTTCACAGGTGATGTGGAATGCTACAGATCATTAATCGTTCCTTCTCTTCTTCATACCCTTCTCTTTCCATCATTCTGGTACATATTGATCTTAGTATTTTAGGTAGAATGCCCAGTAGGGGCTGGGCGGTCTCGTGGCTTTGTTTGGTTTTTTTTTCTCCAGCTCTCTGGAGTTTTTTTTTTGTTTGTTTTTTCTGTCCTTCTGGCCATCAGAGCTTACTTTATTCTTTGTTATTTAGTATTGCCTAACCTTTTTTTAATAGTTTTGTTTTTTCTTTCTTCATCTTGAAAAGCACTTTGAGCTACATCATTTGTATGAAAATATGCTATATAAATAATGTTGTTGTAGTTGTTAGTTTCATTTGGCAAAGAAACCTACTTCACAATTGGACTAGATGAGGGTTACAAGTGTTTTACACATTGTGGTAAACCCCCTGAATTTACTTTCATGAAGTCTTCTCTTGATTGTAGATTTTGACAATGATAAGTATACTACTCAGAAAGTGTTCTTGATTTGGCTAATTGTTAAGAAAGGGGTATACTTTGCCAAGGAAAGGATCTGTGATCATCCAGCACAGTTGTCTTGCATGGTTGCCCAGGCCACCTGGTGCTGCTGAACTCACCAGTCTTGTTGCTTCTCTTTAAGAATGTACCAGAATGTTGATTTGACCACTTCTGGTGTTTCTACTATCTCGCTGATGTTTTATTTTCTCTGCTTAATGATGGCCTGTTTCTACTTGCACAATCAACATTTTGGACCTCATATTGAGAATTCGCAGAGACAGCTTCCAAATGCAAATTCCACACTGGGAATCAACTGCAGACCTTATTCCTGCTTAATAGTTAAATAAAAAATGATGGAACTGCTCCCACCTGGTCTAGGAACAGCTTATCAGTCAACTGTCCAAATACTTTTGAGCCCCTGTAAATGGAGGGCCCTGTATAAAAATGGGCTGTCATTCCTAAATGGCTCATATGATATTTTTGTCAAACAATCTGAATTAATGCTGAAAGCTTTCAATAATGTAATGATTTCTTCATTTCAAATTCATTGTGGTGGCATACAGAGCCAAAATTATGAAAATTATGTCACTGTCCAAATACCTATGGACCCTAACTGTATATGTATTTGCATGCACGTGAAATTGGGTTCTAAAGTTAATCTCTGCCTATAAATTAAAAAATAAATCTTGTCCATTCTTGGGCTTTACCACGGAGGGTATGGGAATCAGTGGAAAAGCTTAAAGACTTAATTAACACATCTATTTTTCAAGCTAAGACAGCTGTTGCATAATGATGAAATGCATAAATACCATGTTTGTGAAGAAATAAGTTTGACTTGAAAAATACCAAACTTAATAATAATAATTTTTATTTATATAGCACCTTTCCCATTCTCAAGGCGTTTTTACCCTTAAAGTGTTGAGTGGTACGTAAAGTAGTGACTGAGGCATTGGATTTTAAACCCCAAGGCTGCTGTTTTATTCCTACATATAATTCTCTGTTTCTCTGTCTCTGCCAGACTTCCAGCTATAAAAATATATATAAAAAAATGTAACATATAACTGATGTTGTTCTGGATAAAGGTATCAGTCAAATATAAAATAAATTGATTTTTCATTTCTCCACTTTGTGCTCATTCCCCCATATTCTCTGTCCTTCACTAATGCTGATTAAACAAAAAAAGGAATGAAATAGGTAGTAAGGAAAAATATCTTCATCAGTATACTTGGTTTTAACTGAAAGTTTGTCAAGAAAGAAAATGTATTGATTAAAATAAAAAGGAATAATGTGAGAAAATCTGATCATGTACCTTTACAGATAAAGCTGAACTTCGAATCACACTTTACTCAGATTACAAAGCAAATATTTTTCTATTTAAGAAGCATAGGACAAATTACAAATTTTATTTAACAGCAAAGATGTTGATTAGTTGACACGTTGTTTTTAGTCAAGTAGATTACTATGATTTCGTTTTAATAAGACATTAAGCCCGTTACAATAACGGGCGCTAGAACAGTAGTGCATAAACATTAGTATGAACAGTCTATATTAAATGGCAAGGGACCTTGTATGTGGCTGTAATATGCGTCACTGTACCGTGTGCCTTTAATTTTCTCTTTCATTAATACTGGTTTGTATTTCCGTAAAATGCCTGTAATTTTGTCTGACAGTAATACAGTGGAACCTCGGTTCACGACCATAATTCATTCCAAAACTCTGGTTGTAACCCGATTTGGTCGTGAACCAAAGTAATTTCCCCCATAGGATTGTATGTAAATACAATTAATCCGTTCCAGACCGTATGAACTGTATGTAAATATATATTTTTTGAAGTTTTTAAGCACAAATATAGTTAATTATACCATTGAATGCACAGCGTAACAGTAAGCTAAATATAAAAACATTGAATAACACTAAGAAAACCTTGAACAACAGAGAAAACTAACACTGCAAGAGTTTGCGCTATAGCCTTATGACCCGCTCGCTAAAAACACTTTTTTTAATGAGTTTTAAGCACAGGGAAAAAAAAAGAACATTTGAAAAATCCATAATTTAATAAATAACCAAGAAAAGTAACTGTGTGTGTGTGTGTCTCTCTCACGGGCCTGCGTGTGTGTGTGTGCATCTGTCTCTCGCGTGTGTGTGTCTCTCACGCGCGCGCCTCTGTGTGTGTGTGTGTCTCTCTCTCTCTCGCACCTTTGTGTGTGTGTCTGTCTGTCTGTCTGTCTCACGCGCGCCTTTGTGCGTGTGTCTGTCTCGCACGTGCCTGTCTGTCTGTCTCGTGTGTGTGTGTCTCGTGCGTGCCCCTCTCTGTGTGTGTGTGTCTGTCTTGCGCGTGCCTCTGTGTGTGTGTGTGTCTCACGCACGCCTGTGTGTGTGTCTGTCTCGCGCGCACCTGTGTGTCTGTATTTGTGTGTGTGAGTCTGTCTCGCTTTGGCCTCTGTGTGTGTGAGTCTGTCTCTCTCTCTCTGCACAGGGAATGCACAGGAAGAGACAGAATACATGCCGTGTGGCCCCGCGCATGCACACTTCGCCAGAAGACACACACACGGACACCTGGACGCACACAGGGGTTTTATTAAAGAGGACTCGTATGCAGATGACATGCAGATGACACCCAGTTATACCTTTCATTTAAACCAAATGAAGTTTCTCCGATGTTGTCTTTAATTAGTTGTGTTAGTGAATTAAAGGAATGAATGAATGAGAACTACTTGTCTTTAAATACAGATAAAACAGAGATGTTAATTGTTGGAGGGAATGACGCTGATCACAGCAATATTTTGTCGACATTTAACTCAGTTGGAATCCCAATTAATTTTACTGAATCAGCCCGCAATCTAGGAGTTATCTTTGATTCTAGCATGTCATTTAAAGCACATATTACAAAGTTGTCCAAAACATGTTTCTTCCATCTTAAAAATGTTAGGAAATTAAGGCGCTTTCTAAATAAACAGGATTGTGAGAAATTAATTCATGCATTTATCTCTAGTAGGATTGACTACTGTAATGCGGTGTTCACTGGCTGTTCAAACTGTTCTTTATACAGCCTCCAGTTAATCCAAAATGCGGCTGCAAGAATTATTACAAGAACAAGAAAATATGAACACATAACTCCAGTTCTTAAATCCTTACACTGGCTCCCGGTTAAGTTTAGGGCAGATTTCAAAATCCTCCTTTTAACATATAAAGCATTAAATGGCCAAGGTCCGGCTTACTTGTCTGAACTTATCATGACTTACAAACCTGAGCACACATTAAGATCTCAAGATGCCGGTCTGCTTATGATTCCAAGGATTAATAAAATAACAGTGGGAGGTCGAGCTTTTAGTTACAGGGCCCCTAAACTGTGGAATGGTCTTCCTGCTTCTATAAGAGATGCCCCTTTGGTCCCAGCCTTTAAATCCCGGCTGAAGACTTACTACTTCAGTTTAGCATATCCTGATTAGAGCTGCTGATTAACTGTACATACTGCATCTCTGTTGTTAGTCATTAGCACTAAAACATAAGTAACATGATAAGTATAATTGAATACTAACCCTCACCTATTCTGTTTCTGTTCTCGGTACTCAAATGTGGCAATTGGTGCCACGGCCCACCTGCCAAGTTGTTTGCCTGCCTATGGTAAAGTCATCCCTGGTGGAGGATCACAGGAATCATGGGAAAGAGGGGCCCTTTCATCGGATTGGCTGGACGAGCAACGTTTCAGCCGTGGAATGGCCAAATGGGGAGGCAGCTTGACGGATGAGGTCTCCAGCACTCTAAAAATATCAAAATCTTATTATATGATATCATCTACTGTTAAATTCTGCTCTGTACTTCTAAAATTTTTATTATTATGCTGTATTAAGGATTTGTTCTGTTCTGTGTATTGTATTGTATTGAACCCCTTCTTTTGACACCCACTGCACGCCCAACCTACCTGGAAAGGGGTCTCTCTTTGAACTGCCTTTCCCGAGGTTTCTTCCATTTTTCCCTACAAGGTTTTTTTGGGAGTTTTTCCTTGTCTTCTTAGAGAGTCAAGGCTGGGGGGCTGTCAAGAGGCAGGGCCTGTTAAAGCCCATTGTGGCACTTCCTGTGTGATTTTGGGCTATACAAAAATAAACTGTATTGTATTGTATTGTATAAGCTTGATCAAATGAAGCTGCCCAAGTTCTAACCAAGAAGTGATAACATGTGCTCATAACACCAAGTTTAGCTACACTTTATTGGCTTCCAGTATGTACAGTATGCAAGACTTTTCATAATATTGCACCTTCATATATTTTGAATACCTGTCCTTCTATACTTAAAATAATTATTTCAAATTTGTAGTCTTCAATTGCAGACCTTTTCAAATGGAGGCAATTTTTTTACCTTGACAAAGTTAACAATAAAGTACATGGCATAAGTTGTATTGCTAATATTTGTTAACTTCTTTATAATTATGTCACGCTACAGAATCATTTGAGAATCAGTCATAATAATAAATGTCACATTCGGAAGTGATGGATTAACTACATTGTATATAGCCTTCAGCAGTCTACACGACAGTACTGACACCAGCTATGTTATATGGGCTGGAGACGGTGGCACTGACCAGAAAGCAGGACATAGAGCTGGAGGTAGCACAGTTAAAGATGCTAAGATTTGCACTGGGTGTGACGAGGACGGATAGGATTAGAAATGAGTACATTAGAGGGTCAGCTCAAGTTGGACGGTTGGGAGACAAAGTCAGAGAGGCGAAATTGCGTTGGTTTGGACAAGTGCAGAGGAGAGATGTTGGGTATATTGGGAGAAGGATGCTAAGGATAGAGCTGCCAGGCAAGAGGAAAAAAGGAAGGCCTAAGACAATGTTTATGGATGTGGTGAGAGAGGACATGTAGGTGATGGGTGTAACAGAACAAGATGTAGAGGACAGAAAGATATGGAAGAAGAAAATCCGCTGTTGCAACCCCTAACAGGAACAGCCGAAAGAAGAAGAATATAGCCTTCAGGAATGTGTTTCCAAAGTAGTATGCATGTGTAGTGTAATAAAACGTAAAAGCTTCACATCTTTTTCTTGCGTCAATGTACACAAAGCTTTACAGAAACAAAAGTTTCTTGTTGCCATCAAATTTCCATGAGCCTGCAAAAGAAACTTTGCAAATTTTAAATGTGGATGCAACATGTAGAATTTTAAAAATGCAAACACAGACATATTTAAACTATAGTGAATTGATTTGTAAAGGAATGAAAGGCTTTCTGTGTAAAAAGAAAAAAAAAACCTGACCATTAGCTTCACACAAATTCAGGAAGGGAAAGCTATAGCCTCCTGTTGGATTTAAGTAAGTATTACAAATGACTAGGAGTATGCAATTAGATTATATAACCTATGGACACACACAAACTTATGGTGAGACATTAAGGAAGACAAAGTAGCCTCAGCAAAGTGTCCAATTCCATCATTCATTGTTCTCACCCCTATCACACCTTATTTGCAAGCAAGCATAAGGAAATGTAACAGAGTAAATGGAGAAATGGTAAAGTTAATATAATTTCAAGCCTGAGATAAAACTCCTCTGTTTCGACTCATGACTAAAGGCATGGCTCACATTTTGCCAGTCAGAAAGCATTAATGGGCCAGCTTTGGTAAAATAGAAACTTGGTTGAATGTAACAATTTTTGGAGGGTTTTTTTTTTCTAAATCTCACCTGATTTCTATATGGCGCATACAAAGACAGTAATGACATCTTCACCATCTATTTTTATTTTGAAATACCTTTAGAACAAAAAAAGGATGCATTTTCATATTAATCTTCAAAAGTCAATCAAGTGAAAAACTATAGAGGAAAAAACGGGACTTTTAGCTGTTTATGTGGATGAAACACTTCAACCATGAAAATTAACTTTTAGGAGTCGTAATTTACAAGACACACATTAGCACTTCTGTGTCTAGATTGTGACTCTTTCTTAACATAAGTGATTTTTCTCAAAGTGATATTTAGGATGTCAGTGTCATTATTGCTGGCAACTCTCTTCCAATTTTTCTGTGAAAATTAGACAATCAAAGCTACAGGGAAGTTAGGGGGAACACACAGTATTTTTCTACAGGTACGTGTATATAAATTATTTACAGTATTAAACCAAAGATGCTTCAGATTAATTTTTAAAGAAATAAAGATTTTTAAAAGTAAAAAGCAAACAACTCTTCAGGCAAACAATTATGTCATATCAGTACTGCTGTTGGAAACTGCTAATTAAAAGGCTGTTTCTTTGAACAAAACAATTTTAATTAGTTAAATATGTTTTTATGCATTTCTAGTGGGTCAAGGTATGTCTACTTTAGTTGTAACAGGATGCTTAGGATCACACAGCGTAACAGTAGTAGCATCAAAACATCTATTCATGTGGTTAAATATCTAAAACTTTAATCCCTTGACAAAAATAAAATAAAATGAAAACACAAATAAACATGGTGAAATGTATTTATAACAAGCAAAGGGTCTCTTTTACCAGATAAGACACTCTTTAATAAACACATTTATTAAATATTATCCTCTTCACTCATAACTGAAATAACAGAATAAAACATCACAGCCGCTGACAATTTGGTACTTAATGAACACAATAAGTTTAATTATACAAATTCATAGTACATGACAGCATTTCATGAACCACTTAAAAACAGTTTCATTAAAGATTTTATGTACAATAGCTTCCTCTTCCAATGGCCTAAAGCAAAAAAATATGCTTAGAAAATAGATGAATGGATATAGTTGTTTAGCATAAAAAATATTTTGGGTTACCTCCTAAACAATATATGTGTCCAATTTAATTTTGCTCAAAATAATTTGTAAAGAGTTCTCTGCACCATAAGGTTCAGCATTCATTGTGTTCATCATCTGCACATTCTCTGTTATTCTAGTTTCAGATTTTAACATAAAAAATACAAACAGTGCAAATAAATATCTTTTGAAATATTTTCTTAACTTTAATATGCAAGCCAATCACAGAAAATAAACCTCAGTTAAAATTATATAGTGGTTGACTTTTGGGAATGTTCCTGCGTCTTTAAGGAACAGTACAGGAAATTGAAAAAATAGCACAGTTGCAGAATGTCAAAATACACAAACTGTTTTAGATAATGATCCACTGTGGCTTTTTTATTTTCAGCCACAAATCTGAATTTCATAAGTACATACGCATATATTGTGCATGCATCACAATGATGCTATCTTAATGAAGAATTCCACTATGACTCCTGTGACATCTATCCCTAGCAGGCAAAATCATTCACATAACATTTTGTCCTTAGAAGTCACATTTAAACTGCGCATCACTTCTGCAGCTTTAACTCATCGGTGTTCCCAAATTCATAGCCATAGTCACTTACAAGCAACAACACTTTCTCTTAAATGAAAAAATATAAATATAGATTGGTAAATGTTGCCAGATATATTTATTTAGTGTATGTCTGTATTAATCCAGAAGAAAATGCATGTATGCACACACACATACACACACAGAGTTCTTATTGGCAATTTTATAAATTTAAATCTAGAACAGAGACACATACAGATCTTGGCATAAAACTCTTCCTCTTACAGTGTACATGTGTGAGCACAACAGAAATTACATTTATCAAGTAAAACTGAATTAGACCAGGTTTCAGAGGAAATACAGAATATGTTCACTGCACTTTAAACATGTGATACTATTACTACTAGGAATATACACAAATATATGTGAGTGTGCACTGTGAAATGTGTAATAATAATAATAAGATAAAAGGCATAATTGTACTCATTCACTGGAGACAATTTGTTTCTGCTCTTACTCTTATAATACTTACAATTTAATTCCCTTTTAATACAAATAGCACCAGCAGCTCTTAGCATGGTTGTGTGGTATGGAGGATAATGCGTTAGTCAGTAATTATGAGACTGCATGTTAAATCTTCATTGCCACGTGATGCAACCCTGAGCAAGTCATTTAACATGCCCATGATCTCACTTTAAAAACTGAATATCTCTGTATACAACAGTTATGTACCAAATATACTGTATATAGTACCTAGGGATGAATTAATTTACATGCAGATTGCATAAAAGGTTAACTTCATAACAGTTTATTTATTAAAGAAGTCTATGCAAACAGATAATATAACTGTTAGATAGAGAGAATGAAGTAGTCCTGCTGGAGACAGCCTGTTATGCACTATACAAAAACTGTAGGAATATAATTCAGCAAGAAGACTCATCCTCCCTGGGGTTTGAAATAGTCAATGAAAAAACAAGGAGAGATACATGGTATGGATCATAAAGTTGGAGCCTGGTGTCCCTTAAACATACTCTGGTACCCTTAACATAGTTATACAGAGGTTATTTGCTTTAAAATCCAATTTCAGTTATTATACTGCATGATGCACAAATATATTATGCAAACTACATCTAGCTTTTAAGAGAGCTAATTTACTTTCATAAAATACATTGCAAAACACCTACCCAGTTTAGGACCTAAGCTGAAAAATGGCTCATTACCACCCAGGCAGGAGAGCTAGTGTGAAAATGCCTTGAGGCTCTTGTCCCTGTCACTCTCATGTTTCCATCTAGATAGTTACCAAATGAAAAAGAAGTAAATGGATCTTAATTTCCAGAGAAGGTCAAACATTGTAGTTATATCATGTTGACGGTTTTTCATAATGTAAAAACTATAAAATGTGCATTTTGAAACTGATAAATGTATAAAGAACTTAGTGATCATATGCTTAACATTGAATTACTAAAAAAAATCATAACTAAAAAGAAAATACAACCACACATTTTACATTTTGATTTTACATGCAAATATTCCCAGCAATGATGTTCTATAACTCAAGTCTGATATATGTGAAAATATTTCTAATGTAATAATATGTATATCAACTGTAACAAGGCTCAATATAGGCGCCTGAACAGACACAGACTCACACTGAAGGCACGTCTAAAAACAAGAAACATATTTTTCTTCACCTGTGGGGCATGTCTTCCCTGTGTCCCACAGGCACAACACAGTCCCAAAGCAGACAAAAGCACCAACAGGCACAGTCCTCCTTTTGCACCACCACTCCTCCTCCAAGCTTCGTCCTCCTCCTCCCAACTCCTGGCCATTGAGTGGTGGCTGGCCCCTTTTATAGTCCACCCGTAAGTGCTCCAGGTGGTTGACTGTCGAGTTCCGGATGCACTTCCGGGTGTGGCGAATACGCTGCCCATACAGGCTCTGGAATCCTAGTTGCAGCACCCCCTGGCGGCACCAGCTGGACCCAACAGGGCTGCACTGTACTCAACTCCAATTCCCATGGAGCCCTGCGGGAAACTGAGGCACCGCTCCAAACCGGGGGGGTCCATCGCTGCTCCCCCTGAGCAGATAGCGAAGGGGCATCCCGGCTGGGCACGGACTGTGGCCGTCCGCCACACAACATTCAAATCACACAGGGATTTCAAAAAACGATTTCACAATAAAACAAGTCCTCAAACAGATGCGTAATACTTAGTTATTGTTAAAGAAATTATCCATTTTCATTTTATAGTTCATGATGTAACTACTACCAGTAGAACAACAAATACAGAACCTAAACTCCATTACTGTTTTGGCACACTGAAGTATATCAAATGCATGACTGTTAATAAAGCAGTACTCATTCATTCTCACAGATTTTCTGCACCACCATTATTTTTTCCAGTTTAGACAATGCTTTTCATAACTCTAACAAGAAAATGACCAAAAACAATACATGAACATTCTTTGCAATCCACTCAATTTGAACTAAAGCATAGCAAAATTAATTTAAATTGAAATGTTAATGGCAGGGCACTGTCCTGAAAATAATAACACCAGTATGTTTTAATCAGTATAGAGTATTTTCAGGAGCTTATGTTGTATACCTCAAACAACAGGTATGAGCTTATAAGTCCTTTGGGTTCTAAAAAAAATAATAATAAATATACAGACCAAGGCAACTTGCAAATACAAGGCCACATTTGCATAAAAGAGTTGATTTCTTACTTTTAAAAGGCTCCTGAAATAAATGCAACATTTAAAAGGATTCCTGTTTATCCATCAAGGAATATACTGTATATAGAGGACTCAGAACTAGCATCAGTGTACTTCAACTCGCTGATGTTATCAGTTATGCACTGGGCATTTCTGGGACATTAAGATCGATGAAAGAGCATTTTACAAAATAAGGCTTAACAATTGCTCTCTGGATCGCTCTCTTAATAGTGTATAAAATGATCTAGAAAAAAAATCAATTCTCTCAAAAAATAATGGCCGAGCTGTGATTTTATAAGCACTTTCAATCCTGAGTTTCACTATATTGCAGGTGCATTAAGCGAAGATTAGTTTTTTGCTGTAATTTTTAACAAAAATTAAACCATGAACTTGAACACCCTCCTCTTCTTGTTAAACTATAGAAAGAGCATATATGTTAGTTTGGTTTAGAAACACTGACATTTTTGTAACTGTTTTGATATGCAGAAGGCCTCTATGATAATTGAATAAAGCACAAATTTTCAATAACATGCCCTGAGAATGATTTTTTCCCCTTCATTGTAGGGTTTAAGCATATCTATTTACACTGACCCCTTCCTACAAGAAGATAAATCACTGACACTTTTAATTCAATTTTTCAATAAAAAAATGACAAAATTCAGGGGCAGAGCTTAAAGTAACCATTAATCAATGTAGGGAACTGTGAAATTAATACAGTTCACAAAGTTACTTGTTAATGTCAGGGATGAAATCGTGGGAGCCATTATATCCTTTAAAGAAGGAGGTTTAGTACTTATTATAAATGCATAATATATAAAAAAATAAAAATAAACCTCCTTTCACTGAACAATGGTGCTTAACTGCCTATTATCTGACAAGAAATAATCTGACTTAGAGGCTTATGTTTGATTACTTACACTACTGCCTGTTAATAAGTTAATAGCTTTCAAGTTCACGAGCCAAAACAGTAATGTACAATACGCATATTTTTTAAAGAAAAGTCTAAAAACAAAGTGACTTTGACAACTATGTCACATGGCAGGTTGCTGTTACTCAGGAATAGTGACAAAAATACAGATAATCTTTTTTAAATGTGGAATTTTGAGAACATGATTTGTTCCCATGCGTGTTATAAAATAAAGACTCTCAATTAAACATACATTTTGCCACAATGATTCTGTCATATTGATTCAATACAGGAATTTAATTGGTATGTTAAAGAACCAGTCCTATTTTAGCAATGGGGCATGTATAGAAACGTGAAAATAAAATCGAATGAGTGAAAGCGTGAACTACAATGAATAAAGTGAAATGGAGATTGCATTTGATCTTCCACATAGGTATGGAGAAATAAATAGACACATTTTTGGTCATCCACTGCCCTGAACATCTTGCACTGCATTTCAGGTATAGAGTGGAAGATTGGTTAACTTATCTGAATGGAATGTTAATGTAAATATGAATACTAAAGTTTAGTGATTAGATCCGAGTTTGAATGGAAACTTGTACATGGTAGACCAGTGAACTCTAACACAAAATGTAGATAAATTAATAAATTCATGCAATATAATGCATTTAGTAAGTAAATAAATACATTTTAATAAGTAAAAACTATTAACATGTTTTGTTCAGATAGCAGACAAAAAGTAACTTTAACCACTGTTACTATGTTACTTGCAGCTAAAAAATAAAAAAAAAGGAAATGCACATGTATATTGTCTAAACAGGGTTTTGGGTTACCATAAGCTGCCAAAAACATTTCAATTGAGCACTGCGACATAGGTTTTACAAGGGTCTGGAATTGTATTGGAGTGAAACATCAATACTCTTCGAAGAGAAAGTCTCTCCTTTGATATTTTGATTATGGTGGTGGAATATTCAGTTTCAGACACTGCTCCAGAACTTCACAATGGTATGACCATCCACATTTTGCCATAAAGGTCCTGACAGACCGGTACTAAATTGAGTGGCTGACATTAAATGAATGATACGGAAGGGAGGTTAGTCATAGCCAAGGTCAAAATATGGTTAGTTATGAGATTAATCATAGATTGAGTTTAAAGAAGATGATGGCTAAATTGTTAGTCAAGAAAAAAGACTAAAATCTTAACACACATTTTCCCATAGAATTGTGCTCAAAAACAAAGTTCTGTCTCTAGGTCTTTCTTTTTATTTAAGTATAAATATGTAAATTTGGACATGTCTTAATACATGTGGCCATCTATCAATGGCAGGCATTTTGTCACAGGTCTTTACTTCCTTTATATCTTGGGTGACTAGAAGTGGCTGGATTGATTGGCTGCTTGGCAGTGACATCATCATTTGAAATTGAGATTCGATTACATAATGCATCTTCTCCTTCTCCTTCTCCCTCTCCCTGCTCCTTTGTGACCAATGTAGAACACTCACAAAGCTTGCATGCAATGCATGACATGGGACATCCATGGTATATGGTTTGTATTTTTGACCACTTGTGTAAATTACATGAGGTATTATCTTGGAATATTCCAGCACTATTAGGATAGAAGTGGTCATGACAGAATGATGAACATAATCAATCAGAACCACCATTAATCTTTAGCATTTACATTGCTCTCTGAAGTTGCACCACACATCATAGCGGAACTAGTAAAACCAGTTATTTGACAATTTTTCTTGCATCTTAAGTTAAGCGGTTTTAAGCTTTGATCCACAGCTGCCCCCTATAACTAATGACTTTCACAACCAAAACATCTTAGTTATTGATCCATGTGAAACTTAATGAAGAATGTCAAACAGTCAGCACTTAAGTCAAGTCAAGTCAATGTAGGGAGCATGCACTGTAACAGTGTGTTGCCATACCCACTACATGACGAAACAACTCAGGATCCTGGTTAGCAACCCCCCAGGCAGACAGGCGGTCCAGGCCCACCCTCCGGAAATGACCCTCTATCTGCTGCAGCCAGGTGTTACGTGGGTGACCCCTTGGCCTAGTCCAGCCACTCGGGTCTCCAACAATGAAGATTTTATGAGCCGGATCACCCTCAGGGAAATGCGCCACATGGCCGTAGTGCCGTAACTGATGCTCCCTCATAATACAGGTAATGTGCCTCATTCAGGACTCCATGAGCAACCGCTCATTCGACACAAAGTCAAACCAATGGTACCCAAGGATTTTCTGGAGAGACACAGTACCAAAGGAGTCCAGTCTTAGTCTCAGGTCACTGGATAGCGTCCATGTCTCACAACCATATAGCAAGACAGGAAGCACCAGGACTCTAAAGACTTGGACCTTCATCCTTTTGCATAGATATCAGGAGCACCACACACCCCTTTCCAGTGACCTCATGCTCGCCCAGTCCATCCAGTGACTTCATAGGAAGAGTCACCAGGGACATGAATGTCACTGCCAAGGTAAGTAAACCTCTCGACACTCAGCACTTACATTTCTACCAAAATGACATTCCTACCAAAATGACGGCAACAATCAGTTACCTCTCAAAATTACTGATCTCTTCCTTGAGCATTATTAGATATTATAATGAGTAAGCAATAAGGCCCAGAAAGTTTATACCTGAACTTAAGCATATATTGTCATTTACTATTTTCTTTACTTTGTCAGTTACCTGTACAGCATGAGTCCATAGAGATACAAAATAGTTTCACATGTTCGGGAATTCAGAATTTCAATTGACTTCAATTTTGGCTTCATAGTGTCAAATATTAGTAGTTATATAAGTTAAATTAAATGTACAATAAGCATTAATTACATTTTCAGTTTTAACGTTTTAGTGTCAAACACTATTAGAGGTGAATCTAGTCAAATAAAATTACTCTGTTTGTGCTCTGAACTATAACCTAGTCATCTATTCGCCATATAGACTATAAAGCAATGCTTAAGTTGCTTAGATATTCACAATACAAAATTTCCCAGTGACACAGAAGCAGTCTGCATGAAGAACAGGAAACATGCTTAGTTTATGGTGACAAACTGATTTACTGGTGCTCCTGCTCCTATTAGCATTCATTTTCAACAGTCAACTCAAAGTTACATTTTGTTTGTGTATATATGATTGTGGTATTCTCTACATTCAACTCTGCTTATGCCTTTGTGACAGGTCACGTTTATTTAATAAAGAAGACTTATTGAATATTCTGGACTGAACTAGCCAGAGGGATCCCCTATAAAACAAAATCTAAAAATAATAAAGCAAACACAAGCTACAGATAAATCACCTTGAATTTTTCATAGCTAGGAGTGGATAGGTTACAATCTTATTAATGATCTATGGAGACATGGGTTAATATAGTTTAAAGAACAGATTGTTTTCAGTTAGAATCTCAAAAAGATATGGAATATCGCTGGAGAATAAAAATTAGGTGGTTTGTCAGGTAATGCAACTGCACAGAAAATCATTCATTCTCTTTAAAGCTGCTCAGTCCTCAAGAACTTGAGAAATCAGAGTTGCAGATGTTTGAGTGAAATTAAGTAATCATTTTAAAACATTCCATTTCTTAAAAGGCTGTCAAAGAAATTACACCATTGTGAGTGCAGTAATATATGGCTGCCAAGAAACATATGAGGATTAGTTCATGAAAAAAGATTCTACTGAAAATATATGCCAAATGAAACCCTAATGAGGTAATGCCTCTCTCACATGGCACACAGAGATCTAAATATGCATTTTGGAAGGAGCGAGTTTAGTGTGAAAAGATAGCATTTTAGTTCCTTGATTATTTCTCAGTTTGACCTAGAAAAAAGGAAAGTATATTGTTACCTAATGTCCAATGTGAAAAGTAGCTATAAAATTCTAGCATTTGCAGACTTGACGTTGTGCAAAATTTCAGACCCTAAAACACACTATGTGTTTAAAAAGTTAAGCAACCATTGTGCATCAAATTTCCTGTCCTTCCAGGAAGCGTTTTTCCATGATCATACTGCTATAAACAGAGCATAATCTGCGTATTTGACAAGCATAGTGTCAATAGTTACTCATTTAAAATTGTTGGTGTGAACATTTTCTTACTTCACCTGCAACGTCTATTGATGTGAATTGTTGTCACTAAGCAACAAAAGACTTCACTGCTGGCATTATTTTTAATATATTATTGTTTTAATGCAGTATACAAGTATTCTAGGGAAAAAAGTGGCAAATAATGAGTATACAGTAATCCCTCGCTATATCGCGCTTCGACTTTCGCGGCTTCACTCCATCGCGGATTTTAAATGTAAGCATATCTAAATATATATCACGGATTTTTCGCTGGTTCGCGGATTTCTGCGGACAATGGGTCTTTTAATTTATGGTACATGCTTCCTCAGTTTGTTTGCCCAGTTGATTTCATACAAGGGACGCTATTGGCAGATGGCTTAGAAGCTACCCAATCAGAGCATGTATTACATATTAACTAAAACTCCTCAATGATATAAGATATGCTTCCCGCGCGGTGCTTGATTGTTTGCTTTTCTCGTTCTCTCTCACTCACTCTGCCTGACGGAGGGGGTGTGAGCAGAGGGGCTGTTTGCACAGAGGCTGTTTGCCTAGAGGATACGGACGTTCCTCTACAAAATACCGCTTTATCGCGGTGCATCGGCATACTTAAAAGCACGTATTGATTTTTTGATTGTTTGCTTTTCTTAGCGAGCGCTCTCTCTCTGACATTCTCTGCTCCTGACGGCGCTCCTTTGAAGAGAAGATATGTTTGCATTCTTTTAATTGTGAGAAAGAACTGCCATCTCTGTCTTGTCATGGAGCATAGTTTAAACTTTTGACTAAAGGGAGTTATTTCATGTCTAGAGGGCTCTAATAATGTTAACAGTGTGGGAGAGTTTATAAGGGCTTAAAATATATAAAAATAACCATACAAACATATGGTTTCTACTTCGCGGATTTTCACCTATCGCGGGGGGGTCTGGAACGCAACCCCCGCAATCGAGGAGGGATTACTGTATTAAATTGTGTATTATCATTATTATATATTTGGCTGATATCTTTATCCAAGATTACTTGCATTTATGTTACAATATTTACCTGGTATTTTTGTAGTTGCAGCATGGTTAAACGAATTGACTTGCTCAGGGTCATACAGTGAGGCAGATGTGGGAATTGAAACACCATCCTTATGCTTCAAAGTCCAGCACCTTAGCTACTACCTCATACTTTCAGCATAAAATCTGCCTTCTATTCAATGCATAGAAGAACACTGTTAATGAATATGAATTTAACTTTAAGGCACCTTGTTTAACTATGTCTATGTACACTTTAACATTTTAATCTGAAAGACAGATGTCATATTTTTTCAGAATTTTATATTCAATGGCAATTTATATCAAATATATACCTATTATCTGTCTAGTACTGACAGTTTATTTTCTGCAATATACTGCACTTACACAGTGGCATGTTGGCTAAGGTATTAAAAATTAAACTGAAAGGCCATTCCATTATCTGCTTTAGACTCATTATTTTTGAGAATTGGCATCAAAAAATGATAAAATGGATAGAAGGCCTCCAAAAATGCCAAAAAAAAACAGGCCAGAACCTTCAATCGCCTGCTCAAAAGAAGCTCACCCAAACCTAGCCATTCCCCAACTCCTAGATGAGACTTCAGCTTAATTTAGGCACAAATTGTGGAAACTGGCTTTTAAAGTTCAAATAAAGACAGACCAAAATACCAAAAATGCCACACAAGGGGGAGAAACTGTAAAAAACTCTTTTGTGAAAGACAAACCAAATGGTGAATATTTCTAAATTGAAGATACTTAATAACCCAATGTAAATCTAGTAAGCAGAATAAACAAGTCACAAAAAACAGGAAATCCGAAGAAATAAGAATACTCACAAAATAGAGTCCAACAAAACTCAATGAACTGCTGCTGAATCCTTTCCTCTGGACTACTTATCAAGCCTGAGGGAGAACCCTGCAGCAGGGAATGGCCACATATGTGTCATTGACAAATAATAAACAAAACTAACAGAAATATCATAACATGAAAAATAATAATTAAAATTTTGTAAATAAATAAATAGAAAATATACAAAATTCCTGGTTACACAACTATGTGATCCTAAGGCTATGTCCCAATTTCAATGAATATACTGTATATGGTGATAGTTTCTGCAAAAATTTGCAATATTTACAACATGCTGCATTGAAATACATTGTGTTTTTCTTCTTGAACATAAATACTGGAAATTGTTTCAAAATACTCAGAGACAGTGCTTACATGACATGTTATTATAATGTAAATGGTAGCAGTCTAGGTCTAGTAATGTTTCCATATATGCTCTATAAATCTTAATATTCTGAAGGAAACAATAAAAAATGACAGGGTTATACACAATGATATTTTATACTGTCTCAAAAATGTGATATTTCCATTCATCTTTTAAAATTAATACTTATAAGCTCTTGCGTGGTTTGTTAATTCTGCTGAAGCAAAACACAGAATGTTATACAGTAAGTAAAATAAAAGTCATCTTAAAAACAAAAATTTGGAGGACTGGGAGAGAATAATTGATCCCTAAAAATTTAGAGGAAAAATGTTGGAAATAGGATGAAAAAGGATGAAAAATATGAATGCAATATTTATATACCTGTTTATTTGTCTTTCAGTCTAGAAAGGGCCTTTTTTCTGTATCAATGGGTCTGAATTACAGATTTGTCTCAGGTCTCTACCCTTAGACTAGTTTAATATCTTTGCCCTACAGAAAGCAGGATTTGCATAGGACAGTCTTTAAGATTACAGTTACAGACTGATGTGATCATACATTAACTGTGAGAAGCAAGCACCAGCAAACATTTAATGTTGCTCTTCCCAATTCAGACGGATCATCTAGAAAAAAAGTTATGCCACTCTGCCATTAACAGCAAGTTGATTCTGTCACTGATATTTTGAACAGAAACCCGTAACACTCGAATCCATAATGCATAAATCTAAAATACAGATAAACTTACTTTGTGTATCAGAATAATACTCTTGTGCAAATGTAATCAACAAATCTGGATTTCAAAATATTTTTTGATATGAGAAACACATTCAACATTTGGAATGTACACCAGTAATTCATTATTGTAACATCAATGAGCATTTATATGTACCATAAAGTATTAGGGTGAAAGGCCAATATCCCATGTTACAAGTGTTACAGTAAGCTTAGAAGAAGAGGGCAGTGATTGACATAAGCTTGAAACAAGGGCAGCAAAGATTGACCTTGGCATTATCAGATTAGCTTCCAATCACACTTAACAAGGTTATCCTTTGGGTATGCCATTTAATAAGACCATGCATATTAGTATAACCAGCTTCCTGTGAGTTATATACCATCTCAATCTAAGGATACATTATTGGTGTCAGCCACTTATTTCTGCCCAAGCAGTAGTAGCTGAGCTTTAGAAATATCTTGTTTTTATTTGCTTCAGACATCTAGCAGACAGAATACTTTATTACTCCGTTTAATGGTGTTTGTCCTCAACCAAGGAGACTCGACATACAATACACAATCATTTTTAGCAAGTATCTCACTGTTTATCAGGTTCATAATTTACTACATAATGATTTATGAAAGTGATGGGTAGTAATGGGGTCCTGCCACTACACATTCAAAATAAGCTTTCAAGTGATTCACAACATTTTTTATATGTCACCTTGAATCTCTCAATACAACAAAGTAAGTGAGCAGACAAAGATGAAATGCTCATAGTATCCTGGTTGCTATATATGACAAGTACCTTAAATTGTGCTCCTCATTCATTCTTAAGCTACGGAAGGTAAATACAGAAAATAGTATTTTTCCAGAACACTTCCATCCCACGCATTCTTCTGTATTTAAATGCAGTTGAGAATCTCATTATTATGCCAAAAAAATGTAGATTTGGTGATTTACTGTTTGACAACAAAAGGACAGAGGTTTTGCAATAAGTACACATGTGCTCAAGTGTCATACCAGTATGCCCAATGAAAAATGGTCATGGAATAAGATGTAATTCCGTCAAATAGGTCTAGAAGTCATACTGTTTTAAAATTCTAACAAAATCTACTATGTCAAATAATAAACAGATTAAATGATCTTTTATAATTAGCAAAACATAAACTCACTTAGACTTTGCAGAAGATTCTGGTGAAGCTTTGAGGATTACATCAACATATCTATTTTGTTTTCTAAAATGCAGTCAATTTAAATATTGCATATAAAACTGAATTTATTTATTTTTGGATCACAAATTGTGAAGTAACTTTGTGCAAAATAAATAATGTAAAGTTTTAAAACTGACATACTAACTTATGTAACCATCCAGCTTAGCATCTAGCTATTTTATTTATGACTAAGTGTGAATTTGATCTAACATATTCTCAGTTCTCATGTTAAATTAAGTAATCTTAGGAACTGACTTTGAGAAGCATTTCAGTATTCTGTAAACATCATTTTTATAAGATACAGTATGTGATAACTTACTGTTGTTTATTATGTTATGACTAGATACGTTTAAAAATAATCTGCTTGCATTAATCACTGATACTGACTATTAAGTTGTGAAAGAGGATCATCTGGAAGATTCAACCTACTCAGGCTAAAAACACATTAGATTGTAAAATGAAATTTTGGATACTTTTAATAGTATTAAGCTTTGTCGTATCTTGCAGTTCCTCTTTTATTACCTGAATGTTTATCATTGTTGACAGTTCTGACAATAACTTAGTTTCAACAAATTTGAAATTTGGTCTGGTCAGGGCTGATTCCTGCTAATTCTAAAGTTCAAAATCCACAGCATATGTACCAGTCAGGAGCACAGAAAAGAAAAAAAATGAAGCCATGAAGACGTAGCTAGTGCTGCACTTGCAGGTGTGTTTAGAGTTTGTCTTAGAGGATCTGTTCAAAAGTTGTTTTTAACTTATTTAAAACCTGGCAGGATCAAATCAATAACACTACAGAATAAACATTCATACTGGGGAGAAGGACTTCTTTCCTTCTTTACTTCCTGTCTTTCTCAAGGGTGGGGGTTGAATTGAATTTAGTTTTGTTAAGTTTGACTTGATTGTATGGAAAGTTACATGCTTGCAACAAATACAATAAAAGATTAAAAAAAAGAAATCTACATTTGCCTAATTTAGCTAATTTTACATCAGTCGCCACTACTATAAAACTAGTGTTTTAGTGGAGTAACAATAGCATTATGTGTAATAGTTTTGATATCAAGTGTTTAACAGATATTATCAGATATTACATGGTTGGGGATTATTTATTATCGTCAGATAGACTTCAGGATCTGTACATATTGCTAAAGTCTGCTAACATTTTTCGACATATTAAGTGCTCTCAGTGTTGTGCATTGAGGACACGTTTTTAAATTTCACCAACAAACAGGCAGCTATCTTGCTTACTAGTTAGTTAATTAATAAATGGTGGAAAAGCGTCATGCAAGCAACTTTGACATACAAAAAGAGCAATTAGTTCAGATGAATTTCAGTTGGTTAATTTTCTTGGTAGCTAACATTACTGATATAGTTAATGCCTATTATTGCTATCTGCTGCCATTGAAAGGACAAAACATTCAGCTTGATTTGACAGATTCAGTAGTAGTTTTAGTAGTTTTTGTTTTATTATTAGTGGTAGCATTTTATACATTATTATCAGTAGTAGTAGTAGTAATTGTTGTTGTAACCCAGCCACAGGGGATGCACAAACCAGTGTGTTTCTTCGTGCCGGTCCCAAGCCCAGATAAATGGGGAGTGTTACGTCAGGAACGGCATCCAGTGTAAAAGTTTGCCAAATCAATATGCGGACAACAATACAAATTTCCATACCGGATCAGTCGAGCCCCGGGTTAACAACGACCGCCACCAGTACTGTTAGCCAACAGGGTGCTGGCGGAAATTGGACTACTGTTGGCCGAAGAAGAAGAAGAAGAGGGGGGGAGACGTGTCCGGAGGCAGGAGGAGGAAAGTAAAGAGAGTGGAACTGAGGGTTGGAACTTTGAATGTTGGCAGTATGACTGGTAAGGGGAGAGAGTTAGCAGATATGATGGACAGAAGGAAGGTTGATATATTGTGCGTGCAAGAAGGGGAGTAAGGCCAGGTGGATTGGAGGTGGATTAAAATTGTTCTATCATGTTGTGGATGGGGTGAGAAATGGGGTAGGAGTTATTCTGAAGGAACAGTATGTCAAGAGTGTTTTGGAGGTGAAAAGAGTGTCAGGCAGAGTAATGATTATGAAGCTGGAAATTGGAGGTGTGATGATGAATGTTGTTAGTGCATATGCACCCTAAGTTGGGTATGCAATGGGTGAGAAAGAAGATTTTTGGAGTGAGTTGGATGAAGTAATGAACAGTGTACCCAAGGGACAGAAAGTGGCGATTGGAGTGGATTTCAATGGGCATGTTGGTGAAATGAACAGTGGAGACGAGGAGGTGATGGGTAGGTATGGTGTCAAGGACAGGAATGAAGACTGTCAGAGGATAGTGGATTTTGCCAAAAGGATGGACATGGCTGTGATGAATACGTATTTTAAAAAGAGGGAGGAACATAGGGTTACGTACAAGAGTGGAGGAAGATGCACACAGGTAGATTACATCTTATGCAAAAGAGTTGATCGACTTGAGATTGAGACTGGAGATTGAAGACTGCAAAGTGGTGGCAGAGGAAAGTGTAGTTAAGCAGCATAGGATGGTGGTCTGTAGGATGACGTTGGAGATCAAGAAGAGGAAGAGAGTGAGGGCAGAGCCAAGGATCAAATGGTGGAAGTTGAAAAAGGAAAACTGCAAGGTTGACTTTAGGGAGGAGGTGAGACAGGCACTGGGTGGCAGTGAAGAGTTACCAGACAGCTGGAAAACTACAGCAGATGTAGCAAGGGTGACAGCAAGAAGGGTGCTTGGTGTGACATCTGGAAAGAGGAAGGAGGAAAAGGAAACCTGGTGGTGGAATGAGGAAATACAGGAGAGTATACAGAGGAAGAGGATGGCAAAGAAGAAGTGGGATAGTCAGAAAGATGCAAAAATAGACAAGAGTACAAGGAGATAAGGTGCAAGGTAAAGAGAGAGGTGGCGAAGGCTAAGGAAAAGGCGTATGATGAATTGTATGAGAGGTTGGACACTAAGGAGGGAGAAAAGACCTGTACTGACTGGCTAGATAGAGTGACCGAGCTGGGAAAGATGTGCAGCAGGTTAGGGTGATAAAGGATAAATAAGGAAACGTACTCACAAGCGAGGAGAGTGTGTTGAGCTGTTTGAAAGAGTACTTTCAGAGGCTGATGAATGAAGAGAATGAGAGAGAGAAGAGGTTGGATGATGTGGAGATAGTAAATCAGGAAGTGCAACGGTTTAGCAGGGAGGAGGTAAGGACAGCTATAAAGAGGATGAAAAATAAAAAGACCGTTGGTCCTGATGACATATCTGTGGAAGCATGGAGGTGTATAGGAGAGATGGCAGTTTAGTTTTTAACCAGATTGTTTAATGGAATCTTGGAAAGTGAGAGGATGCCTGAGGAGTGGAGAAGAAGTGTACTGGTGCTGATATTTAACAATAAGATGTGCAAGACTGCAGTAACTGCAGGGGAATAAAATTGATAAGCCACAGCATGAAGTTATGGGAAACAGTATGGTTTCATGCCAAAAAAACAGCACCACAGATGCAATGTTTGCTCTGAGGATGTTGATAGGGAAATTTAGAGAAGGCCAGAAGGAGTTGCATTGCGTCTTTGTGGACCTGGAGAAAGCATATGTGAGGGTGCCTCGAGAGGAGCTGTGGTATTGTATGAGGAAGTTGGGAGTGGCAGAGAAGTACTTAAGAGTTGTACAGGATATGTACGAGGGAAGTGTGAGAGTGGTGATGTCGGAAGAAGCAACGGATGCATTCAACGTGGAGGTGGGATTACATCAGGGATCAGCTCTGAGCCTTTTCTTATTTGCAATGGTGATGGACAGGTTGACAGATGAGATTAGACAGGAGACCCCGTGGACTATGATGTTTGCTGATGCCATTGTGATATGTAGCGATAGTAGTGAGCAGTTTGAGGAGACCCTGGAGAGGTGGGGATATATTCTAGAGAGGAGAGGAATGAAGGTCAGTAGGAACAAGACAGAATACATGTGTGTAAATGAGTGGGAGGTCAGTGGAATGGTGAGGATGCAGGGAGTAGAGTTGGCGAAGGTGGATGAGTTTAAATACTTGGGATCAACAGTACAGAGTAATGGAGATTGTGGAAGAGAGGTGAAAAAGAGAGTGCAGGCAGGGTGAAATGGATAGAGAAGAGTGTCGGGAGTAATTTGTGACACACGGGTATCAGCAAGAGTGAAAGGGAAGGTCTAAAGGGCAGTAGTGAGACCAGCTATGTTATATTGGCTGGAGACGGTGGCACTGACCAGAAAGCAGGAGACAGAGCTAGAGGTAGCATAGTTAAAGATGCTAAGATTTGCACCGGGTTGTGACGAGGATGGATAGGATTAGAAATGAGTACATTAGAGGGTCAGCTCAAGTTGGACGGTTGGGAGACAAAGTCAGAGAGGCAAGATTGTGTTGGTTTGGACATGTGCAGAGGAGAGATGCTGGGTATATTGGGAGAAGGATCTTAAGGATAGAGCTGCCAAGGAAGAGGAAAAGAGGAAGGCCTAAGTGAAGGTTTATGGATGTGGTGAGAGAGGACATGCAGGTGATGGGTGTAACAGAACAAGATGCAGAGGACAGAAAGATATGGAAGAAGATGATCCACTGTGGCAACCCCTAACGGGAGCAGCCAAAAGAAGAAGTAGTAGTAGTAGTAGTAGTAGTAGTTGTTGTATTTTATATTATTATTAGTAGTATTAAGATTTTTGTTTTATTTGTTGTTGTATCACCTGTCACAAGCAATATTGTTGGCTATATCAAGTAACAAACAGTAACAGCACATTGATATCATGGACCATTATTATTTTCACCAATTAACCTTCATTTATACAGTAAAGTAAACAAATCATAAAGTTATAGTTAAGATTGTAATGTGTGCTTCTTTGTTTATGTAATATTTATTTATATATTTATTGATCAAAAATTAAAGCTGTTATAAGAAATACTAATGTAGTGATCTCAGGTAAGCACAAGAAGAAGATTCTACTTAGGGCCCCAGTTTGGCTAGTGGCGGCACTGCTGGTGGGATTTCCTCCCTAAAACCATGAAAAGAATGTGTATATATACATACTCTCTCTATATATATAAAATCCTAAGCCTAAAAGTGCAACGATTTTATGTGATGTTTTAATATCACGTTTTTTGTCATGCTTTAATTCTGGCTTATTTTAAAACCTACACATATATGTTTGTTATCATTCTTATTTATAATGTGATGTTGTTAGTTTTTTAGATTCTTATTCCGTTTTTAAATTATAAAGTAAAAAATATCAAGATCTCACATCCCGCAAGACAAGACTTTGTGCCAAGATATTTAACTATGCCCGGGGCCAGAAATAAAAAACGAAGAGTAGGACAGCTGCTGTACAGGCTTTTAAATGTTTGAAGCGCTGCGTGAGATGCAGATCATGCGGCATGGCAGAAGCAGCAATCCAACAGCTGATCGAGCAAAGAGGAGGTAAAAAAAGCCCTGTATTTGTTTCCCATTGTATGATCATTTAAGAGGGGTTTTCGAAGTAGTGACCGCGTCTCCTTGTGGTGCTCTCAGCCCCCTCTTCACAACACAAGCGGCAGAGATGCATAGTGGCTGGCGTGCAGTGCAAGCCATTGGGGAGGGGTTAGGGATTTTGTTGAGTAAAGCAAGCAGAGGGTAAACCCCCTAGTGTGTATATATATATATATGCACACACACAAAAATGTACATATACACATATGAACTATAAATTCAAATTTCAAAATAGAATAATTTTTCATAGTCAACCACTATTCCTTCATTATTTTTCTTAGGCTGTTTATTTAAAAGTTGGGTGAGGATGTCTGTTTTGCAAGTCTAGTGCACCCATTCTGGATGAAGCATGAGGCTATCACTGGGCACAAGCACTCATGTCTCATATCCACACACTCATACCAAGTAACATTAAAGTCACCAATCAATCCAAAATACATGTCTTTTTGTGAAGGAGATAAACAGGAAAACCCACATGAAAACCTAGAATAAGGCATGGAGAATGTACAGATTTCACATACAAAATGAGCAGGCTAGGTTTGGAACTTAATCTCCAATTACTGTGGGGCAGCAATACTCAACACTGTGCCAACCTTCACATAACATGAAGTATTTTACAAAGTTGCATAGCTGTTTTACATAGGTTTTTCTGTTTACTTCAGTTTCTTCCAACTGTACATACCAAGATGCGTATATTAAGTATAAAGTTTGCTCTAAATTAAGTCAGTGAAGAGTGAGTGAGCCTTGTGATGGAATGGATTACCATCCAGAGTTTGTTCACATACATGATGTGGAGAAAAAGTGGCATCAGAAAATGAGTTGCTGGTTATATAATAAAATATATAATGATACATATAGCAGATCTTGTTATTTATGATAGGATTTCAGTATAGCACAAGACAATATCTAGATCATGAATACATTATTTTTTTTTCTACCACATATATACTGTACACAGCTAATGCCATTATAATGAAAACATTTTTTGGTTTCTATAGTATATGTAAAATGTGAAAATTAAAAGGAAAAGCCTAATCTAACATACTCGATAACAATGCAGTCATTTGTTTTTGTCACTCTCTGCCATTCATTTTTTAGCAGTTTGAGACCTTGGGGTTAATGAACACAGCTGCAAGACGTGCACTCATAACATATGATTTTAAATGCATGTCTCAAGCAGCTCAGAAATCCTCCATAGCAAACCAAAGGATGCATTTCCCTGTGAAACAGCGAGAGTGGATCTCTTCGTATGCAGAGTGCACATTTTGTATTTGATATGACAATATCAGTCACTGCTAAAGGGCGCTTTTGCTGGTAAATCCAGAGACAGGAGATGTTTAAGTACTGTTTATCACCTTGGTCAGAATGACTGACAGCTATAATTCAAATGTCTTAATGGACAAACATGTGCACTAACTATCCACCCAAAGGATGGGTGTCTTTGCACCTAAAAAATTAACAGCAAAATATCCACTTCATCTTTATAACCTAGTGCTGGCATTAGCTACACATACAGCTACAAGCTCCTTACCACCCCATATGAGCACCATCAGGGTTCAGCTTGTACACCGTAACACAACACTACTGTATAAGGTGTGGCCCTCAACAAAAGGCATGAAGTGAACTCACTCTCCTGGAAGCAAGAAAGTACTCCTTTTGGATGCCTTGAACTAACTCTAAGATCCACTCCTCCATGCTTAAGTTCTGCGCTAATGACTGAGGACAATCTAGAAGATGAAGCCATATTTCCAAGAAGGGTCTTCAGCATTGCAAAGATGTTGCAAAGTACACAACAAAGAGCCTAAAATGAGCTGTGGAAGACAACACTACGCCATGGGTAAAGCACAATGAGGCAAAGACAACTGCACCGCAAACACAATTTATGCCTAAAACTGGAAGCAACATCGCATACTTTCACAGGAGTAATAGCACAAAGAAAGGCAACCTTTTTTCACTTGTGTTCCTGTCTGTCTTATCTTGCATGCCATCTTTTATATGGGTACAGATGTACAAATAGCTATCATATTTTTGTAACCCTTGTGTTTATAATTGACCAGCATATCTTTTAGGATGTGGAAGGAAAATCAAAGTACAGTGCAAATGGGGATCTGAATTTCCAATCTCCTTGTGGACAGACTTCGTCTTTTGCTAGAGGTAATCTGGCAACTTTTTTTGCTATTTTTAATCATTAAGAATAGGACACACCTACCCAATGATTTTAGCAAATAAGTAGTTTTTAGTATACTGCTCTTATGTCAAGACCAATGGTACAAACATAACATAGCCATTTCTGCAAGAAATAGGATTTGTTAATAATTAATGTTCATTACATCATCAAAAAACAGCATTAGACAAAGCTCCAAATGTTTTAACATTATGGAATACCATACAGTATCAAATGGACAAAATGGTTGAGCAGAAAGATGACATTAGATACACATCAGACAGGCATTACAGTATACTGCCATTAGAATACCATAACACCAATCAACCACTCATATAGAGGTCAAAATACAAAACTTTTTCATAACAAATATGACAAAACATAACTGGCAGAGGGTATTAGGCCTGTCATTAACCAAGTAAATGGCAAGGTAAAATAAAGGCAAAAGCAATAAAAATACTTGAGAGGGGCAGTCTGTAGTTTGTGTCCCAAGCATCATTTAAACACTATCTATAGTATAAAGCTTTCCCCTTAAAGACTGCTTCCATAGAGTCAGTGTTTTAAGTTTCTGGCCAAACAAATCTCTCTTGTAACTTGCTGAATTTGTCAAAGTATTAAAAAATTATGTGTTTCACCACAATCTCCTGTACTATTACATCTACAGTAGTGTGCAATAGTATTCAATCCCCTTGAAAGTCATCATAATTTTTTGCATGACAAAAGATTATGCTGTAACAATACATTTCTCAACAAAGTATTAATGTGTAGGGCTTGAATACTTATGCAAACATTAACTTTTCAGCTTTTCTTCAGATAAATATCTACAGAAAATTCTTTACTTTGACTTTGGAAATGTACAGCATATGAGTTCACATTAAAAATACTGAACTGATAAATATATGTACAAATCTTTTGTCATGCAGAACACTATGATGACTTTCAAAAGGCCTAAATACTTTTGCACACCACTTATGCATGCAGCCCTGTGATATAATCTTCACATTCTTGCAAAGTTGTAGCATTCTATAGATATTCTTTCAGATATGTATCCACTATCACAATAAAACATACAGCCATCATCGAAACATACCAAAAATTTCCAAAATTGATTTACTATTTTTGATACACCCTGTCTTCCTGCTCAATATGTAATTTGAATATAATGCTAAAATGGTAACTTTCATCATGTTGTGAATCAATATTTCCTTTGTCTAGATATGTTAACTTATAAATACTCTATGTTGTTGGTCCTGTTTTTAGGTGCATGTGAAAAGAACCTACTGCGATAGCCATGTCTGTCTGTCTGGTCCATCTGTTTGAATGAATGACATTTTCTTATTTCTATATTTTTATGTCACTTGTCTGTCTACTTTAGGTACATGGCAGTCAACCAGGATGAAAAAAAGTTCAACTAGTCCTCATTATCTGGAACATGCTGAATATTCCATACAGCTAAATTAACTATAACTCTTTGAAACTGTCTTTACATATTCTGGATAAAGATTTCTAGTTATTGTGATAATAACATAAAGCAAAAACAAAAGGCTCAGAATCTTTTGCTTTTTCTACCTCTTTTATAGCCTTTATGGAATAAAATGCATCTTTTCTTGCTTCAAGATTAAGTAAATTATTCTCTTCTTGATTGTGATTAATGCACATGGACAATTAGTTTTTTGAAATCCTGTATCCTCTATCTGTTCTACCTTCTTCAGGCTAAAAATCTGAATGCCCCACAATGGAATACATACAGTGGTATAGGACGGTTTAACAAACTGATTCTTGTTAAAGCATAATGTATGCTTTATTGTTCAATTAACTAAACCTCAGACTAAAGAAAAATAATGATAAATTTAATGCTGTCTTAAAAGTGAGTACTTTATGGATTATTTTTTATGTATGCTATTCAGTATGTGTTGGTTTTATTTCCTTCATTATTTCCTTTATTATTGGAAGTATTCTCTCATTTATTTATCATTTTGTACTTTTTCTTTTGTCTTCTTTCTTGCCGATTTAACATGTTACATTTTCTTTTGTTTGCATGTTAAGCCCAAAAGGACATGGCCTCCTGACACTACAGCTGACAAAAGTGGATACTGGTGACCTTTAAAATGGCCTAGTATGTCTCAACTTATTGCTGAGGCATTAGCTTTCCGGCTTTATCATATCTTTTCTTTTGACTTGATGTCAAACTTTGGTTTTATTTGAGTATATTTTTATTTGTTTGCTTATTTTTGAATTTTTGTCCTTTTGTATGTTTTAAACAATTCAGAATTTTTGATACAATTTGCTTATTATAGTTCCCTTATTTCATTTAATAAACTAAATTAAATTTTACTGATTTTTTATTTTGTTTCTTTGACCAAGGGCTTTAAATGGTTGATCACTGCCTTTAAGCCCAGAATGCTGGCCTGTGCAGAGTTTAAACTCTACCTCCACCAAGGTCAATTTGAAGATTTTTTTACTTTTATTTATTTTTTACATTTTGAGACCACAGATCACAACACTAACTTTCTTATTCCAGCAATTAAGATGCTGTGCGACCTATCATATATTTTGCATGTTATTTTCATGCACGCCTTGGAGTGTTTCTCTATAGGTCTCCATTGATTCTGGCCAGTGAATTGGGGCTTATCACTTTTAATCATCTGTTCATTATTGTACCATTTAAACACAGTACCAGTTCAATGTTATTATAATAATCATAAAGAATGACTTTAATATCCTGGCATCATAGCAATAATACTATTATGGTTAAAATGGGCAATAAAGCATTGTTCAGAGTGTGTATTTAAAAAGGTCACCTTCTATGAATAATCAAACCACTTGACATATATCATCAAAACACAGCATAACTCAAAAAGAAACAGTATACTGTGATTGCTGGGTGAGAGATGCATATTATTTAAAGTAAATACAGTCTCTGAATTGCATTCTGTTAATTCTATTGTAAAATTACACTTTCTGACCATTTGTATGCTGAATATGTAGCATTGTGACTATTTAGCATTTCATTGTGGCTGGTAAATTAACATAGGCATTGCAATCTTTTATAATGAAAACTATCCAATCATCATTTCAGACACTATTTCTTAAAAATGCCAAATTTGAATATTATCCCACTGGTGCATGCCACATGCTGAATTATGATTCTACCATCTGGCCAGTTGCTGTTTTTCATCCCAGAGAAATGTATCAGTAGATGTTTCTATGCATACACCACTGAGGCAGGGAGGTGTTTAGACTCAGTTAGTTTATAGACATCTGGAACCACCCATAATGCAAGTATTATTTTTTAAGCATATCCATAATAATTTAAAGTTTACAGAGTAGATCAGAATTTGGCATCTTAACACACTTGGGACTTTATGTTATAGTTATAAAAATATAAGAACTGCATTAAACAAAAGTGATAGATGGAAATACAGAATACAATACATGAAAAGCTAAAATACAGCAAATACCTTAGTGGTTTCACATGGACATGGTGGGCAGCTTTGCTAAAAAAATATGGAGTTTGCATATTCTGCCTTTGTCTGCAGTAGTATTTTTCAGGGACTCCACTTTTGCCCCCACACCTGAACATACCTAATCTTAGGTGGTCTATTATAAATGTGTGTGTGTGTTTACATACTGTATTTCCAACACCTGCACTGACCCTTCATCCTCTCCCTGCTTATTGTTTTTCCTTGTAAGGCCAGTAGAAGCCCTAGCACACAGGGACTTTTTACACAATTCCTAAAGTGGGCGCAGTCAAATACTTTTTAAACTGTTTGTAAAATCCATAAGTTTGAATTTGACCACTTATTATTTCCTTGAAACCTGAAATGGTTGAATTGATTCTGCTACATTATTTATTTTAAACTTACTTCAAGTAACGTTATGTTTATAAAGACATTTCAAGCTTAAAACTGATCCCACACCCTTCAAAAAACTGGAGGTTTTTTTAAATTGAAAGAATATGCTCACACACTAAAATAAACTATTAGGTCTTATTTATATTTAAGTTTATATTTTGCTTCCTGATGTATTAGTAAACGAAATCACAAGCATTAGAGTATTAAATTACTTGTAAAATCAAGCCAAGTATAATAATGCCAAAAAGATAAGTAATATGTAGGCTAGAAATTTCCTCTCGCTCCAGTAGACCTCATCTAGCCTTCATTTTTCTCTTCCTATTTTAGCCACTTGATTAAATTTGCTTGAAAAATGAAAAGGGATTATAGCTACACTGTTAAGTGTTTTAATGCTAAACACAGTCATATGTAGTGCCTTAAGTCAAATTCTTTTTTTCTAGCAAAACAATCAGCATTTCTCTACCATATGTTACTGTTCTAATTCAGCCTCTATCCTTCACGTTCTGAAGAATTTTACACATTTTTAAATTCTATCATTTAATGCCAATCAATCTATTTTTGTACTCCCAATTCATGTGGTGTCAGAGTGCACTGGAGCCAGTCCAGCCAGTACCGAACTGCAGCCTGTGAAGGTGAAGCTAATCAGACATATTTATACATGCACACATCTGCTAAGAAATAACATTGCTGACTGACTAGCAACCTCATTTTTAGAGGTTAGTAACCCTAACAACTTATTATGTTGAGCTTTAACAGTGTACTTTATTGAATATTCATCCAATTCTAAACATAATGAGATACAGAAATATAAGTCTGAAAATATTATAAAATTCTAAGAAATGAAATTTGTGGAGCCACCATTAATAAACGTAGCACAAATTAAAAAAAATAAAAATATGACTTCATATTTTTAACAGACTATCATAATTTACGAAAAGACAGCAATAACAGAACCATGTATCAAAACACCACAGATAACATGACATTTTTAAGGTGTCATATGAATCTGAATACAGTAAGTGGTGAAAGGTGCATTAATATGTCCTGTAATAAGTTGGTGCTAAGTGTAAGTTACTTTCGGCCCAGCACCCGATGTTGCAAGGACTGATTCCCACTCCTGTATGCCTGAAAAAGGGTAAGAAGTTTTCTTAGTGCAATAATGGATAAAAGGATATAGACAGTTATTCTGAATTTCAGATTATCGAATTTCCTTAAAAAAGTATTGCAATTGCTCTTTTGAAGATTGCAAGCGTACAATTCAAGCTATTGTTTGGAACTATTACACCAGCAGTACATATGAATCAATCCTTCAATATTCAGATTTATGCATAGTAAAAAGTTAAATGTTTAATTTATTTCTCTTTCTCTAGCCTCTTATTAGCACAGCTTACTGTATGTTCTGCCAAAAGGGATGGCAGATTGTACAAATGGACTAGGGTGGTTTAATTTGCCTGAAGAATGCAGCTCTTTATGCATCTCAGTAAGTTAACTAAATCAAAATGACATACAGTATAAAAAACCCAGTTAAGAACATTACAAAGAAAAAGCAGTCATTGTGACGTTAAAGGTTATTGTAATCACAGTCACTGTTGCATTTAACTCCCCAGCCATTCCGGAATTGCAAAATTCTTCTGTAATGACCAGAATAGTACATCTCCTTATCAAAAGCAGTTTAAAATTACTGTGAAGTCACACTGAAAATTGTTTTCCCTCACTATCGTTAACACAGCAAAATTACCAGTGTTAAATTAATACTTGAAAATGTGTATATATGAAAACAATGTTCTCTTATGTGCATTTTAAAGGTTTAATCTAAACCTGCAAGAGTTAATTTAACACTGGAGATTTTTCTGTGAAGCTTACATAAACCATCTTTTATCACCTTATGATTTTATTGCTCGGCAATTTGCACATATTTTTCTTTCTAATGTGTTATAGATCAGAATCCTGTGATACAGAGCAGACCAGCTTATATCCTTGGTAAGGAAACTACACAGAAAATTCTCCAATGTTAAATTATCACTTGAAGTGAGACGCCCTCTTTATATAAAGGAATCCTTAAGTGTTTTACACTGTAAAAGTTCAATTAACATTGTGATTTTGTTGTGAACATTACTCCATTTCTCCAAAAAGTAAAAACATTATTGGCTTTGTGTTTTTATGGCTCTCTTTATTGTGGAAGAATTTTTGAAGTCTGCTAATACAGGTTGTCTCCATGAAGATTACGAAATAATGCAGTTTATCCATTACAATTTACTTGTCTTTTGTGCTCTATTTCTTTTTATTTAACAAAAGCAATAAAAAAAACTACATAAATCAAGCCAAAGATAACCCAAGGACATACTTAATAGTAACAATAAGTTAGTATGATAAAATGAAGACATTTAGCAGAATTGCAGCCTTTACTGTAGGCTCATTGTTGATTAAAGATGTTTTTTGTAAAATCCTCTTCACCCTGAAAATACTACTTTGAGCAAATGCAAGGGATCAGATCGCTTAAAACAACAGTTACTATCTCAATTAATCATAGGATTACACCAGGATATTTATTTTATAGTACACTATATGCTGAATGGATGAATAAGGTACCTGCAACCAGAATTAAGCATAGTGATACTATAGTACACTCAGGAATAGAAAGTATGAGAGTCAGGCTAGAATAACATCAAATTGTCACTAGTATAATATTTTCACACTGCCACCCAAATGAACTGTCACTCTCATCATAGGTAAAATGAATGCATTCGCTTTATATTTTATAAAGGATTAAGAATATGTGCCATCACTTTCCCGATTCAAATACTATATATACTAGGTACAGCTGTCATATTTCTCGGAATGGATTACCTTTTTTTCCTGAGTAGCACAATTCTGTTTAGACATACAGTAGTGCCACAGAGAATGATGATGTTGAATGTAATATTCTGCACTTGATCTGCTGAATAGTGCTTTTCCTGTAAAGAACCTCTCCAGTAAAATTTAAATTTAACTATTTAAATCATTTTATTTCCTTGAATCAGTCCATAGCTTACTGAATTGAGGGTAAGGAAACTTTAAATCACTGAGGATTTAATTTACGTATATTATATTAAATTGGAATCCAAATGCATTTATACCTCATAGGTGGCGCAGTGGTAATGCTGCTGTTTTGCAGTAAGGAGACTGTGGAAGATTGTGGGTTCGCTTCCCGGTTCTTCCCTGTGTGGATAGCGCTTTGAGTACTAAGAAAAGCGCTATATAAATGTAATGAATTATTATTATCTACTTTGTGGTTCAGTATTATCATAAAAGCTACTTCTTTCAGTCTGATATAGTTTCATATGTATGGTCTATCAGAGGATGCTAAACACTCTGAAATTCCCAGTACGTTAGGCCAGTAACAGTAAAATTATATAGTATTATTGTTAGAACATATTCTCTCAGAAAGAATACAAGAAAAATATAATCTTCTTAGAGATGCTTAAGTGAAATAGGAAATTATAAAAGATTCCACTTTAAAGCATTATGAAGCACACATTATGATAATCATTGCATGTCGGCATAATCTATGACATCCTTACCAGTCAAGGACATCGTGATAAAAAAATCTATGGTAGTTGGAGGGCTGGTTAAAACTTTCACAGTGGGTGAGATACAATCTCCCGATACAGGCATTTGCCGTTCTTTAAATTGCTGTACAAGTAATGGACAGTATTGATCATAATCTTTGGTGTTGTCACACAATGTGTTACAGTCACTTTTGCACTTAACTCTCAGAAATGCAAAAGTTTATCAGTTATAGAAAAAAAAAACCTGCACTTCACTTTATTCAGTTGTGGCTTGGCTCCATCGGTTAATTTGCTAAGCAATTGTTTTTTTTTTTAATTGTTTTTTTTTTACTTTGAAAAGTGCTTAACACTGATCATTGATTGGAACTTAATTACAATATGCAGGCAGACAACAATGCTGAATTTTTCAAAAGTGCAAGGCTATGCGCTGATTAAAAAAAAAAAGAAAGAAAAAAAGTGTAATCAGTTTATCTCAGATTTATTGGCACATATAGTGTCCAAGGCAAAATGAAGAGCATGGCGGGCCAAGTGCATCAGGCTGCCACTGTCTAGCTGCCTGAATCTCTCTTCATAGATTACATCAAATATAATAAGACAAAATGTAATGATAAAAAAACAGCTGAGTTTCCTTTTGAATTCGTTACATTTTGTGTGGGAGTGTGCAATAGCAAAACTTACTAAAAACAGGTACAGTCATGCATCAATTTACGGCCAACTTGATTCATACTTACAGTTGAAGGCCATAGGAAAACAACAAAACAACAGTGTAACAATGTTCGAGAAATTGCCACAACCAGCCACAGTAACAATTGTTTCATTATTATCATTATTATTTCACAGTGTCTGATATTTTCTGATTCTGGGAGGGAACTTTAAGATTTGTTTTCATAGGCGCTGCCCCATGTGGCTAATGCATTTGGCTTGCATCGTCCTTTCTTTTATCGGTGATTCTGAACCTTTATGACCCTGTGACCCAAACTGCTCCCTTGTTGAAACAGGTATGATCATGGGTCCTTCTTGGTGAAACAAGCTCACATAGAAACAGGGAAATATTCCACAGTACTGCTAATCGCGTAAGTGACCAACCATATTCCACTCACGGACCAATGAGGGGAATAATCCAGGGGTTGAGAAATACTTCCTTACATAGACCCAGCATGTGACCGATTAAACATGAAGATCGGTTTGTGTTAATTCATACAGAAAGTTAAAGTATGCATACCTGTGACCCATATCTTACCCACAGAGCCTCAACTGCAATGACCTGTACACTTTGTGACTGACATGCACCCAATCTGACATTCAGCCAACTGGCCGATGTAAGTTGGTGTTATTACTATATTTAGGTTTGGGAGTTTATGTTTTTGTTTTTTTTTTGTAGAAAGAAAGAAAGGAAGATTGCTCTTTTTATGGGTTTGACTAACGCAGCATACAATGATAACACATTTCTCAGAAAAGTGTCCAGATTAAAATAAAGAAGAGGGGGTGTATTTTGTAAATGTAACATGGCTAAACACAATCCACAATGACACCATAAGACAGATTCTAAGATAAACTCTTTAATCCAGTGAGGCATCCCAAAGTGGGTGTGTAAAAAAAAACTAAAGGAAAAAAAATCAGCAGTTGCCACCTTTGATGACATGCCATGTTTGTTGATGCTCTTATTTAAAATCTGTGAGCTCTGATGAAACCATCTGGACCAGTGCATTGGCTGATGGGAAATGTAGTCCCACATCAGCATTTGCCACAATGATGCTGGGGCGGGGGGTGTGGGGAGAGAGATAGGGGGGTATATATATTCAATACTTTTTTTACCGGAACACTTGTATGAAATTAACTATACTCACAGCCGCAGCGTCTGGCAAACAATTGAGCTTGATAGCATGCTTGCTAAATTTGTCTTATTTGAGCTTTGTCAAACTTTGATCCTTCCACTTAGCTTCTACAGATGGCCTTCTTTTGTATAAACAGGCAAGGCCCTTTTCTCAATGTGATTACTGTCAATGCTATGGTGAAAAGGGGACATGGAGCTTTGGAATATTCTAGTTGTTACAATATTATTAATGACAAATGTCAAAAAAAAAACAACAATGTCACTTTTTGATATTTTTGAGTTACTTATATACATCCACACACAGATTAAATAAGTATACATATAAATCAAATAAGCTGTTACAAAGACAGACAGAAATACAGATGGCAGACACAATCACTAGCATTTAAAAGTTAGAAATGACCTACAATTTCTCACATTTCTGATAGAAATTGATGCTTCTTTGTATCAAGACAATTCAATTGACTGAAAAATAGCCAAGACATTACTAATGCTGCAAATGGTTATATACTTAGCCATCACCATAAATATATACTTCCATTTACTCTAGATCATACTTGAAAATAGTGAAATTAGACAGCCAGACTGAGAATCTAACTAGGTCTCCAGGAGATACCCCCTACATTTTTTAAATAGACATAAGAACCGAGCAGGTTGTAGTGTTTAATTTAATGAAATCAAGTCAGCTGGAGCTTTTCTGTTTTGAATGTGAACTTGAACTTTACTAAAACGTTTTCTCTATTAAATGTACATTATTAGTAACATTTTTTCAATCTTCACTTGACTCTTTGTCCTTTCTACTACACCGTGTCCTGATCTTAATCTTAGAAATGTTCATTCGTTGTCACTTCAAAATAAAATGTGATTTTATTTTGCCCCATTTAAACAAAGATTGAAAAAAATCATTTCAATTTGTTATCTAAGTATAACAGCATATTAAATGACGCAATTAAAAATAAATAAAAAAATACTATTACAGTTAATCAACCAACACATACCCTTAGTATAAAATTCCGAAGTAACAAAAATTACTGTACAAAGGCATGTAGTACAGAAAGATTTTCACTGCTATTGGGACACTGCTATAATAGGTTATTGGTGGTCAAACAAGAATCTGGTGAAAGTTATCTATACTCACCAAAGCAGCCAAAGCTGTAGACTTGGATATTAAAATATCCACGCCATTTTAATGACTGCTATTAATAAGCCTGAATTCACTACCTGAGGATTATCTTCCTGCAGTTTCGAATATAACAAAACCTGATTACTTTCTTTCAAAAACTTTATTTACTGAACTGGATTATGGGTCAAAGAAGGCTGATGCCTTTCCCTTCAACACTGGGTGCAAAGGAGGAATCAAACCCGTGATGGGTAGCATTTCCTTAAAGAGCATAACCATATACATCCATCAACTTAAATTTAACTTCTTTAGGATTTGGGAGGAAAACTCAAGATGTAGTGTGTAGGATGTGACGGGGCCGGGATTCAAACCACAGTCATTTGGAGCTTGTACATTGCTAAGGACTGTGGAAAGTGATTTTATACTTGATTGTTTGCAGTGTTTCATTCCATTCACTACTGACAATTATTAAAACAAATTAAATGAAAAACTAACATTCACTAAAATGATAACTATAATAAAGTCATTGCTACTTCAACATGACTACTTACTTTCATTTTTTGTTGACTTATCTTTACCTGAATAAAAAAAATGACAAAACACCTATTCCCTGTCCGTCACCTAAGGCTGGTTGTAACTTATTTTTGGACATGATGAGAACTTGATAGCTATTTCCTATGTCCTCGTGATATGTAAAACCAAAGAACTGAAAAAGGGTGTAATTACATCCTGTAATTACAGCAGTACTTTAGGAGATTTTAAACTTGACATGAATATTATCTGTTGAACACAGGTGAAAATGGACTGACAAGCTACAGAATGTTTGGGATGAACAGACCATTCCCATCAAAACCTAACCATAAAGACCTGTGTGCAACAAATCAACTTCTGAGTTTGAGTGGTTTCTTGGGGTGTAGCATCTATATCACATGAATTATTTTTAAATACTTGAAGGTATTCTATGTATCACGGGTGTCAGATTAGATGTCAGATTAGATGTGTTTGGAAAGCAGGAACTAAGTCCCCAAACAATACACTTAGTTTATTTGTTCTTACAAACTGTATGGCACAAACTCTGTGTAGTGACACAAACAATAGGTTCAGGGGTGTAAGTGACCAAACTGTGGTTCTTATATTATGTAATTTTTCTTATTATGGTCTAAAAAGATAACCTAAAACTGAGTACAGTAACAAAAGTAGACTCTGTAGATTCTATAATCATATGAACTGTCAGAAAAGCAGTCTGATAAAATGGTGGTGTAAATGTCTTCCAATGGTATTGGCTCAAGTAAATATAAAAAGAATTTAATCACAAATTTGTAAAAATTGAGAATAAAAGAAATACAACCTAACTGTAAATGAGGCAAAATAATTTTAATACCTAGAGCTAGAGAAGGCAAGGCACTGCTCGCTCAAATATCACGTCTGCCACTGTCCTCTAGGGCAGGGTTTCCCAACATTTTATAACCCAGGGCCCCTTGGGTAACCATAAAAACTTCTGGGGCCCATGCATTGAATGAGACCATCCTGACAATTCTGCGACAAGCTTATGATTTACCTTAGTAATAATCAACACTGATAAGCTAAGAAAATATGCACATGAAAGCTACAAACATGGAAGGAATCATTTCACAAAAACTGCTTTCTTTAGGGTTATATCTCATTCAATTGACACCAGTCTTATAAAAAAAAAAATGGAACATTTTTCATAAGGGTGGTGAAGTGGCTTATTTAGGTGACAGCAAACACATGAAGATGCTAAGAAGCAAACTTTCCACAATCCATATCAGAACCATTATAAAGCAAAAGCAGGCATTAACTTGGTCATATTACATTTAACAAGTAGTTTTTACAATAGAAAATGGATGCATGCCTTGGATAAAGGCGTCAGCCAAATAATAAGTAAAGTAACAGTACTAGTCAGTGAGTGGGCTGGTGTTGTTTTACAGATACCAAATGATGGAGATCAGGCTACAGAGAGGAAGGAGGAGGTCTGGTTCACATTGAGATTACTCCTGTATTTACTCCTTAGTGCCACCAGTTCATAAAATGCAGTTTCAATAAAAAAATAATTAAATAAATAAAAATTAAAAAACATAGCAAAAAAAGCATTGTGCTTCACTATAGATCAGGATAAAGCCAAAGAATTCATGAATTTAAAAATAACTGTCAAATGCAGGAGAAGTCCATGAGACTGTCTTGCTCCATTTGTTCTCAGATTTGTGAGGGATTCTTTGCATTGATTTACAAAAGAATTTTCAATCCTGCTGAACTGAACATCTGGAGCCAGAAAGTACTTGCACACTTGAGTGCTCCGATTTTGCAGGTACTCAGTGATCACCTTAGTAACTGAAGCTGCATTTGTTCTTTTGTTAAAATATCTCACAAACTTTCAAACACGTCAAAGTTTGACTGGTTGATACATTTGGCCCACGTTTGCAGTTTTGTTATGGTAGCTTCTGTTTTTGCTTTGGAGTTTAAAAAAGGTTATTGATTTACCTTGAATACTATGACTGAAAATGTGTGAAGGATGAGCCAGTTGAATGGGCCACTCAAAATCACAGGAACGATTTGGATTTCAAATTTTAGGTTTGATTAAAAAAAAAAAAAATCTTACTTTATTGCATAACTAAAGTAAGCACTTTGCCCTGAAAAAGCAATTGCATCTCAATGTACAAAGCTGAACATGACTGCTACTCATTTCTTCACATAGCACTTGGAATAAGCTTGACTGTAGAGGCCAAGTCTTTATGAATTTAACTTCCTCTTTAAAGACACTTTTAGGATCTACTGACATTTTTGCCAGGTAGCACTTCCTTAAGTAAACTACAGTGAACAAATGTCATAAGTGGAGCCACAGTTCTACCATGCATAATGAGCCCACTGTGTAGACTCAACAACCAATGTAAAGCTTGAAGCTCTGATACTCCATATCTCCAAAATGAAAATGATAATGCTCTTGAAACCATACAGAGCGGCAAAGCATCAATGTCAAATGAATGCCTAATGCCAAGCTAATTTCACATTGGTAAGACTCCAATAAACACATTCAAAACATCAAAAATGGCTGCAGCAGTTAAACATAAATATAAGGGCTTACAGAAGACTTTGTACATTACCCTATTATGTTCATTTCCAACATATACAAGAAGACTGGAAAAGCTTGCAGAGTCCACTGATTCGTCCAGTCGTAGCACATTAAAGTGGATCTCTCACACTGTACATAGCAGCTGCTGAGTGATGCTGTTCCATTTCATTAATCGTGTCTAGAACAGTGTCGTCTCAAAGTGATATTACATTTACTGTTTGTGGCCCTTCTCCCTTAACATCACATCCCTTTTGCAGTAGGCATAATCAACATTTCCCAAATTGTATAAGGCCGGGTTTATACTTCACGCGACGCGACGCATGCTCCAGCGGACGCTCCTGCTATGCAAGCGTTTTACTGTTTATACTTGCACGCGTACTTTACATAAATCTGGAGGAATCCACCAGGTGGCAGTGCGAGATATCAT
The DNA here is from genome assembly GCA_026402145.1 of Polypterus bichir lapradei. Classification (NCBI taxonomy): domain Eukaryota; kingdom Metazoa; phylum Chordata; class Cladistia; order Polypteriformes; family Polypteridae; genus Polypterus; species Polypterus bichir. The sequence goes on along the minus strand of JANRMT010062792.1, from coordinate 81,798,208 downwards.
CAATGTGAGAACAGGTTCGGCTTCGCTGTGTTCTGAATTGCCTGGAACACCCGTTAAATTTCGATGACACCTTACCGCAATATCTCTGAAAAGGATGTTTAATAATTAAATCCATCAATCCAGGGATGTGCCCATTCCATCTAGCATTGGGCACAAGGCAGAAACAATCCCTGGACAGGGCCTCAGCTCATCGCAAGGTGAATACAAGCACTCAAATACACTGTCGTCATTTTAGTGTCATCAAATCTGTATATCTTTGGAAGGAAACCTGAGCACACTGAGGAAACCCAGCAAGAAAACATGTAAACTCCAGGCAGGGAACACCAGCAACATGACTCCCTGCGAGAGCAGCAACACTACCCATCCACCACCGTGTCACCCCCATGTGTGTAATTATTAATAGTATTCATTATATAAACGAAATTAACGATTTATCTGTAAAATGTAAAATACATACTTTAATACATTTTATCATGAAAGTGATATAAAGTATAAATCTAAAGATTCTAATTGTGCAGAGAGTTGGAATATCATACGTTTAATGTGTCCTGTGTGGTGATCTATTGCTGCTTGCCGCTGTTGTCAGGTCAGGAGGAAGCCCCGGAAGCTCGTAGAGATTAAAAACTGGGATGACATTTACGACAGCCTGCTTTAATGAAAAAGTAAACTACGAGGTTAAAGTGGACATTTCGAGATTAAAGCCGAAATGTCCACTTTAATCACAAAATACATCTTTTCACTGCATTCTTATTTTTTTTCTCTGTGGCTCAAATACAAGCTCTGTACATTATGTTGCTGTTGTGAAGTTGCCAAAAACAAAAAAGACAGCACAAAAGATATGCCATTTAGGTATTCAGCAATTTTTCTCATGCATTGATATTCCCGAAGTCTGTTTTCAAAATCTTCAGTTGTTTTGGATTCCTACTCACTATGCTTTGTCTCCAGATGTTGACATAATTTGTTGGGCTTTAAAGCTTCATTTGATAGCACTTTGCAACACAACATGTAGTGCCAGGGTCTCATTCTGAGGTACAAATTATGCAAAGCCCAGTATAAGATACTCACTGCTGAATTTTCTCCTTTTTGATTTGGGTTTTGTTTTTATCAATATGAGACGCTAAAGTATCGACTTTGTTCGTAGATCGGGCTGCTTCTGTGTCTTTTCTCTTAAGATAATCAGATGCTGACTACTTATCTATGACATTTAGGGTAATTTGGCAGGTATACTACGGTACATCGGGCATATTTTGCATTACCTTTTCTTGCTAAAAGGTGGACACATTGACTTTAGCATGCAGAATGATCAATCAGTGAATTCTGTTTAAAATATGTTATTTTGATCTTTTTCTTCTTCTTTCAGCTGCTCCCATTAGGGGTCGCCACAGTGGATCATCTTTTTCCATATCTCTCTCTCCTCTACATCAATTAATTATAAATTATGACCATACATATTTTAATGGATGGTAGGCATGGGCTGATTCAAAACTCCTTACCTGGGTGGGAGGCTGGCCCACCAAACAGACAGATTAGTCTCTGCTGCAGCCAGGACATGGACAGCAATGGATATGTTGGCATCCTGGAAGGACTTGATGAAGAATCCTTAACTGGCTAGGATACCAATACAATGGACAGAGGCAATTTATTTGAGTTATCTACTCCTCTGAAAAGCCAGATGGCAGAGTCCCTGGGTTGTGGTACCTCTATGGATACCGAAAGGGCATGCAGGGAACCAAAATTCAGTGGGTTGCCAGGGTGCACTGCAGGAATTAATGGTCCCTACTTCATGGGACTTCTGCCTAACCCAAGTGCTTCTGCCGGGAGAATCAGAGTCAGGGGAGGAGCTGAACGACACTCGTGAGGTAGAAGTGGTGAAGAGAAGCGAGAGGAGAGAGAAGATTCAGTCTGGTATCATGTTGTATTATACAGATGAAGTCCTTTCCAAGGCAGTTAATAAAATAAATGTTTGTGGTTGAAGCTATGACTGTGTTTGAGAGATTGTGTTTGGGGTCTGGAGTGCTGTTACACTCCCTACTGGTGACAATATAATGTTATTTTTATAATTTATTTCTGTCATTATTATTGCTAATATTTTTATAATTTTACAATTACAATTGCCATTAAATTCACACTCCCTCCCCACAGCTCCACAGGGGCCCACTGGAGGCTGCGACCCACAGGTGGAAAACCACTGTTCTTGGGGGTGCCCTTTCAATCCTATTTTAATCATGCCAGGACAACAGAAGGGGAATCTCCTTTCTACTTCATATAAATATGCAGTGACTCATATGCTTTAAGAGGTTATAATTTTAGTAAATTTACAGTGTCTCATATTATATTCTGAAGTCTGATCTACCCCAGCTAGAAGCTTTTTTCCATTTTGAATCATAGATGTTTAAAATAAATCATTCACTAATGACTGCTGGAAAGTGGAACTAAAAGCGCCAAAAGACAGACAAATTCCTGACATCAGAACATTTATAGTATACAGATAGAAGAACTGGGGTTATCTACAGGTCAAGAAGGCATCATCCTGGAACACTAATGAACAAGAAACCTCAAGGGGTCTAATTTAATGACTTACTGATGGTTTATATGTAAAGTTACTTAAGAAACATCTGATGTGTGTGTGTGTATGTATGACTTCTCCCAGGTTTATGGACTTTCTATGAATCAACACTAGCAACTGTGTAATTTCACACACTGCAATCACTATTGCAAAATAAGCAGCTAATTATTTATATTACTATTAATTACCAAGTCTACTTGATCCAGCTCTGCACAGCCAGGGATGGAGCTTACCCAGATAGCACCAGGTACAAGGCAGGATAGGATGTGTCTCCATCACAGATTTCAATCACACAGAGACCCACTCATACTGGAGTGATTTAGCTCACCAGTAAACTTTCAATGGAGGATTTGAAGATGTGCAACAAATAATGAAGTACCTACAAAACCATGACACAGACATAGATAGAACATAGAAAATTCACTCGGGCAGGCCACTGCCTGGAATTCAAACCCAGGACTCTGTAGTTATTAATATTACAGATTGAAATCTAAGTAATCAACGCAGACATCAATGTTAATGTTTGTAGTGCACCATGCAATGCATAAATCTCTGTTATATGCCATTTGGTATGGGATTCATAAATGTTAATGTTTGTGATGTCTCATCTATTGGAATGACAAATGCAATGCATTTTATTGCTAAAATTGTTTGTGATACACCATCTTTTGAAATGAATGACAGAAAAACAGCAACTGAATGGACACACAGAAACTCATCCTTTTATCAGGGTGGACAACTTTGAATCACAGTGGATTTAATTTGGCATTTTAACACTAAACAACAGAATGTCAAAGTGAAAACAGATCTCTGCAAAGTGATCTAAATTAATTAAAATATAAAATACAAAATAATTGATCGCTGGGTGGTGATAGGATTTATCTAGCTGTTTCAAGAACAATGCTCAGAGGATAGTGAATTAGAACCTTTATCAACTGAGCTAGGATTTCTGAAAGAAAAAAAAACATTTATGCAGAAACACGCACTGTTGATCCTCATCCAAGCAATACACTAGTAAGGCCTGGTGACTAGACCTGCAATGTACCTGTCTAAGGGTTTTAAAAAAATAAAGTAATGCACATAGTTCTAGTTAATTCCCCACTTATGACTAATGTGACCCTGAGCAAGTTTCTTAGCCTACCTGTGCTACAATTTAAAGAAAAAAAATATTGAAACAATAATATTATAGCTCTGTACTTATAAACCATCTTGTGATGATGTTGACTGTAGAAAGCTGCTATACACTACTGAACAAAACATTGTTTATTTGTGGTTATAATTGCTACCTCAATAAAATATCAGACTTACATGTACAGTATTTTCATTTTTTCTTTCGCCAAGAGCATGCAACCAACAGACTTAGTCAATGGAAGAAAATTAGCAGATGATCTGAATCTTTGTTTTTCCCCAGAAGTAGTTACTTAGCAGCTAAGGGGCCACAATCTGGCTTTCTGCCTCTGGCTTGAAAAGATCTAAATCATTATCTTTCTGATAAGTGGAAACAAGTGAGAAAAGCAATGCATCTAATATTGCAACAAATAATAGACATGGCAGAGAACACTTGAATGTTGAAAAACATAAACAAGGAATCTAATTAAGCAAACAGGTTCATTCACATGCAATGAGAGACTGGTCTCAGTGAAATTATGCTATCTTAGCAGACCTTGAAAACACGGTTAGGTTGGCTGTGGTACAGAGAAACTGGTTAATATATGTTGAGGTATAGATTGATGAAATGCAAATAAATGTTTTATTTAAATTTGTTTCATTGTCCTGAAACACAAACATCACTACAGGTTTCCTGATAATTAAAATAAAGTGTTCTCAAAAATAACTAGTTTATCACTTTCAGAATTGCTGAAAGATAAACAGACAATGTGGTGCAGCCTTTAGATTTTCTTCTTTGTGAAATTATCATTTCATCTCAAGAAATGCTTCGATTGCATGATATTGTTTTGCTTTGCTGCTATTTATACTCGCCTCCCAAAGCTCACTGCTCTTCAATTGCATTGTGCAGTGTAACAGCCGCCGTTGTGAAATATGCTCCATGAAAGACTGATTAGCTGCTGGATTCATTGATTGACTGATTAATAATGGAAAATGTCTCTAATGCTAATCTGTTTAAAAATCAAAGTCAGGTTTATGTGAGCTTAATAAAAGCTAGACTTGCATTTTCTTCATACTGAGCATTTATTCAGTGTTCAGGAAGACATAAACGACAGTTTTCTGTATGTTCCTGTTACCTTCATATTTTGCAGATTCCCAAAACTGAAACACCCCATTGCAAGCTGACTTGTTTATTTATTTTTTTAAAAAACAGAAAAGCAATTTGCATAAGCTCAACATTTGCATTTGGATGAATAATGGAAAGAAGGTTCCAGCACTGGGCTTTGCAAGCATTCTCCTTTATTTTGTTTTGCCAATTTAGATTAGAAACCTGCAAACAGTCACAGATGACACAGAGGAGGGGAGATGTAACCCACTGTTGGATAATGTATGAAAATAGCCAGTGTGGTGCATTGCATTGTAAATTAAATAAATGCAATTAGTGGAAGTCACTTGCAGTGGATATAGTTTATTTATCACATATTTTTTTCTCTGCAGCCTTGTGTTTTAATAGGTTTTAATAAGTTAGAGGGATGATCCATTATTCCAAACTAAACCCTGAAAATCAGTTTATTTCTGGGCTCCCATAAAACTAAAATATGTGTTTTCTGTAAACCATAAAAAATGGTAGACTCACTTTGGAACTAATCAAGGGAACTCAAAAAGGAAATGATTCAGCTTCCTATTTAGTTAATTCAGTAAGAAGGAACCATCTTTAGGTTTTCAGGGTATTAAATGGAATAAGCTCAGGCTCAATTTTAATTTCATGCCACTTAAAACAACAGTCTAAAAAAGAGCCAACAAAACTAAATAAATATGGGTATATGCAAAAGTGTTTCATCACTGAAAGGAAAGCTACTCCTGAGGAGGAAGTTTGTCCAAAGCACCACATTTTGAGAATTACTATTACTTTGACCTTCTTTATTTGTTGTTCTTTCAATATGTATACATTCTTAAATTACTAAAAGAATATTCCACCCAACAATATTTTTAATATTTTATTACCCTACAGTATGTGTTTTTAACTGATGACAGAGAAAAATTTCTTAATCTCTTCAAAGATAAAAAAAAAACTTTATGATAAAATAGGAGTCTATGGTCACCAACACTGACCATAGTAAACAATATCTAAAATAGCCACGGGAAAATAAATTCACATTACTTCCACAATAGTGGTGTCGCATAATTCCATATGTCAGTTTTATTCTCACAACCTACAAAACACATGTATTTTTTGCTATAATAATTGATATATACATGCTTCAAAAAAAATCAAAGGCGTGCATAAACACACTTTGCATGGGTTAAGCTTTGAAATTCAATATCTCCCTCTCCCCCTCATTCACTGGTCAAAAGTCCTACTTTCAAAAATGATAGCTACAACACTCAGAAACTTAGCGCTTTTACCTGAATTGATGCAGTTGAAATAGAAGTATGTATTCTTTTTTTGCTATTATTATAAATATAGTTATAATAAAAACAAATGGTGATATGGTGCTGTATACAGACTGCTTCTTCCTTGCCTCCTACATAGAATTTAGAAGATCATTAACATTAACATTAAGTCCACTATTCTTTCAGAAGACTTGAAGATGAAACAGCTATTTTTATTTATACATCCATTTACTATATTTCCTAAGCCTCATTAATTGTGCCTAAAAGCAAGGAAAAACCAGCCCATGGATTAGAAATAATTTTATTGCAGCGCATATTTACATACACACAATTCCCACAATGAGCTACATAATTTACTGTAATTTAGAGGTACACACATACAGATACAAAGAAAATGTCTACAAAGAGAGCAACTCTGCCAGGATTCAAACCCTGATTTCTAAATTCAAACCCTCTTCTAAACTGTTTTTTGCCTGCTTCTTGATCCATAGAGCCTATCACATTTCATATTAAGAAACAATTTAATTCACCTCATTATCACCATTATTTTGTGATATTAAAGATACTCAACTACAATGTGTCATGTTGGTCAAAAAGATATGTAACACTGATGCCTTATCAGCCTTTCTTCAGGGTGCCCCTGTCACTCCAGAAACAAGCTGCACAGGCTATCTGACTACTGGCTATTGGTCCGGCATGAGTGAGTGAGAGAGAGAGTATGGTCTGTGCCCAGCTAGAGCTCAAATCAAGTGATCACTACTTACACTTAATGCTGTTGTGACCATTTTTAACTCCTGAAGTGGAAGATTCTGGTTTGGAAAAATGGACAAACAGATTTTATCACTTAGGTATTACACATACATATCTTCAGTTAGAAAAGCAAATTAATAGTCATATTAAGGTTTGACGATTCATTTGCTACATCTTTCATTGAATTCACAGTAAACAAAAACTGGGCATTTTTTTCTGTGGAAGAAATCACAACTTAAAAGCAGAATGGCAGGCTGACCTTTAAAATTCTGTACAAAAAATATGTTAACTCAACACAGACAACTGAGATATGGAAATGCCACCTGCAGTGCCACTCTATCACCCTCATATGAAGCTTCAAGTCAAGTTTATTGTTATGTGTACATAGTACAATGAAATTCATACTTACATATTTGACTATACTGATGTTATGATTGAATGTTCGGTAACTTTCATAAAAACCTTTTGGGTAGAAACTATCCGTGAATCTACTAGAATAAGTGTCAAAGGCTGCATAAAGAAGAGAGGAGTGAAAAAGGTACCGGATGATTAAGGTCTTCAATAATCGTTTGCCTTCCTAAGGGAGCGGGTGTTGTGCATGTCCTGCACAGAAGACAGCTAGGTACCATTAATGTTCTGGGCCACCTTCACCACCTCTGCAGTTCTTTACTTTCTTGAGTTGATCAGGTGCCATACCAGAATAGATGCAGCCGGCAAGGACAGTGCCCACTGCGCACGTACAGAGGTTTGTGAGAACTGACGGAGTAATGCAAGTTAGCCTTAAATGTCTAAGTAGAGATGCTGGTAACCCTTCTTGCTGCACCCACTTCAGATCGCCAATGATAGTAACTTCAAGAAATTTAAAGCAGCTTGACCTTTCAACAGCATCCCCTCCAATGTAGATGTCAGTGTGGCCTGCCTTCTGAAGTCTGTGACCAGCTCCTTGGTTTTGCTGATATTAAGAATGAGACTGGCAGCATTTAATGAGCAGGTAGACATTTTTCCTGTAAGCCATCTCATTATTGCTGATGATCAGGCTTATTGCGATGGCATCAACAGCAAACTTAATACCTGAATTGGAGCTGTGTCTGGCCACACTGTCAGAGATGAACAAGGAGTACAGAAGAGGATTCAGCACACTACCGTGTGGAGTCATTTGTTAAGAATCAGCATGGAGGAAATGATGCAGTCAGTCTGTTGAAATCTGTTGGTTAGGAAGTCCAAAATCCAGTTTTACAGGGTGGTGCCAAGTCCTAGACTAATGAGTTTGGTGGTCAGCTTTTCTGGTACAACAGTGGTAAATGCTGACATGTAACATATAAACAAGACTCTGGCATAGCAGTTTGTATCATCCAAATGTGCCAGGGTTACGGCATCATCTGTGGCCTGGTTGTTGCAATATCCAAACTGGAGGTAAACATACATAACTAACTAGAATGTTCAATGTAAAAAAATATAAAAATGTTCCCTGTTTTAGTAAGCTTACACTTATTATTTGATCCTATTAATAAATTCTACCTTTACTACTTTGAATGCACTAGGTAATAGAAACAACTACAAATAATATATTCATGACATATGCATTTAATTTATAAATGAAATTAGGTATAATAAAACTAACCCCACATATATGTACTGTATTTGGAGTCCTCATACAGGCAGTGCAAGAGACAGAAGTCAATCAAGTTAAAACAAGTTAGAACAATTTATAGTGACAAGGCCCTCTGCCCATGGGTTTGCACTTTTTGCAGTAGCTCTTTTAAGTCTAAAGGGACTTCAACGAAAAATGCCATCCATCCATTATCCAACCCGCTATATCCTAACTACAGGGTCACGGGGGTCTGCCGGAACCAATCCCAGCCAACACAGGGCGCAATGTAGGAAACAAACCCTGGGCAGGGCGCCAGCACACCGCAGGGTGCACACACACACCAAGCACACACTAGGGACAATTTCGAATCGCCAATGCACTTAACCTGCATGTCTTTGGACTGTGGGAGGAAACCGGACTGCCTGGAGGAAACCTACACAGACAAGGGGAGAATATGCAAACTCCACGCAGGGAGGACCCGAGAAGCGAACCCAGGTCTCCTAACTGCGAGGCAGCAGCACTACCCACTGTGCCACCGTGCCGCCCACTAAAAATGCTAAAAAACCTAATTCTATATTTTACCCACATAAGCAATATTCACTGAATTTGTGGAAAAGTACAAGTTATTCATTGCACCATATTTTAATATTCATTCATGAAAGCTTCTAATGATACTAAAGAGTAGTGAAGAGCAAACCCAGCAGACTTTACTAAACTCGGCAGTACTCATTGAAATCAATGGGGATGCAAAACTGAACTTGTGGATTATAATGGTGCAGTGGTCTATTAAGTGACCCCAAGGGCCAGATAAGTACCTGTCAGCTATGCTGGACTGATTATCGTGACTATTCTAAGAGGCAGCAGTGCTAACCACCACACAGCAGTGCCGCTGTGCCTAAGCAACAAAAGACACAGTCAAAGTGAATGCCACAATCAAAATACAACAAATGGCCACAAACTAGCAATAAGCTATAGATTGGTATGTTGACAGAGTTTAAACCTTGGGGCACACATTGGCCATGCCATGAAGCAGTGATGTGGGACTGGCTTGTTCCATTGTTTGAAATGGCAGCTCCGGGAACAGCTGGAGCGTCTTTTTTGTTTACCATGTACTTATGCAAATGCTTAACACTATTTTCTTCCATCAATAATAAAAAAACACCTAGTAAATAGTAATAAATATTTTGTTATTATTAATAAAGTGGTATAATTTTGACATGCGATTAGGGAGTGCTCCTTTAAGGCTTGTTTTGAGATTCTAGCTGGGCATATGGCTAATTATACATGCAAAATAGCCATGCGGTGCTGTGCTGCCAGGCACAGGGATCACTGTTATATGTACCCAGAGGTAGTTGTCATTACCCCTCAAATGAAAATGATGGAAGTTTTTTTTGTTTGTATTTTACTTTTTAAAAAAGCATGACGCAGGGAAATCCAGATGGAATACTGATCAGGTTGTGACAACATGCATGCGTGAAGAAGATTGGCAACAATCTTACAGTCATGTCACGCATGAAAGTTCTGAGCATGGCTTCTAAACTTCTCTGATGTCACACTGGGCTCGAACAGTATCATAGGGTGCTGGGAAAAATGTTCCTAAGCTGGCAGCAAGGTAAAATTCCAGGAAAATATTCTGCAAACAAGGTTATCAGAAACAGCATATTTGCTGTGAAAAAAAATGCCTTGGCAAATTTTGCCAATCAACATAACTAAAAAGTAAATGAAGACTGAAGTTTATTGGTTTTCATTACTGAATTACAATTACAAAATCCTGAGCTCAGTTATTTCCTTTGTCACTATTTGTGTGACAATAATTTTTCACTTGGGGGAAAAATGTGGAGATTTTGACAAGAGTTAACTGTAGTACCATGAAAACCAGTAAACACGCACCATCACAAAGGAAATTAAATGGCTTTGGGGCATTTAATTTTGATCTACTACCATTAAGAGAAGCCAAGGTAAAAAGATTTTTAATCAATAAATTCTGAATATCGAATCTTAGAAATCCTATCAACTCTTAAAAATGTTTCCATTGCTAAATACTGTATTTTTCTCCTGAAATGAGAGTTCTGACCAATATTGTTGAATACATTTATAGTGATATCATATGGCTTGCAAACGGTTCTCAAACCTTGTCATTTTACAATTGATAAAGAACCAAATTCTAGATATTAATGAACAAATATTTCAATGGTGTCAGGTAATAAATGTTCCTACTATGGCTCTGATCCAATCATTTCTAATGATCCTTGTGTTGTAAACCTGCCTCAAGCTCTTTCTAAAAAAGCTATTACTGTAATGCTGGTATCAATTTGTAAGCAGGATCTCAACATGCTGGAGTTCATAGCAGTGAACTGCTATTTTTCTAGTTATTAAATCACAGTAAAATTGAATACCTAATATTATATGTAAATAAATAAAAAATATATAAATTAATTGAATTTTGAAAGTGTTTTGTTTCCCATTGTATGAGGAGTCATTAGCTGGCTAGTACATAAAGAGACACTGGACTATTGAGCAAAATAGCTTGCAACATGTTGTAAAGTAGAAAGTTTGAATTCTTAACCTGCAATCAACAGTTGACTAAGAAACTAACTTTTGACCTTGAGCCAAAAGATGTGTTGGCAGCAAGTATTTTATATCTGGCACTCCAGAGAGTTGTTACTTTGGAATATTTAAGCAATTACAAGTTTAATTTAGAGAAAATAACCCCTACAAAAACATTAAAGTGCAGCTTGAATTTATACAGCAATGGCTTTAATTACAAAGGATACCAATTATAAAGCAATACCTTGTAATATCTTTTATTGACAGACCTAGATACCGTATAGAAATATAGCTTCTTCACCATATGAAAAACAAATCATGATAAAAATAAAAAACAATTTACTCATTCTGTGCACCTTCTATCGGTTCTGTCAGTTTATAACTTTCTAAAAGTCAAATTGAGTTCAAAGCAAATATTAACCTTTTTTCTTTTTAAAACTTTGTATTACAAACTGAAGGTTATACCTATCAAAAATGATGGATTTTTACTTGACAAAGCTGCCGAGCAGCTAGCTGTGCCCATGCCGCAGCAACCTCTTCAGGTGTTTGACTTGATGCAGTGACTGACTAACTTGACAATGGCAAGCCTTTCAGACTCTCCCACCCAAGTAACACACACTCCTTAATTCCCGTTCCAAGTTTGCAAAAAATTGGACTATACAAAAGGAAAAAAATAACACCATTTTGTGTCTAATGACCAGGTACAATAAGGTATTCTTTACGTCTTTATTTCAGTTGTTCTACTTCGCTGTCTTTATGAAAGCCATTTCAGTTTCACCAACAACTTCAGTCTGAATTAAGAAATACAGGCTAACACACAGATTTAACTATGCAGACATAACAAACCAAATCTTTTGTGCTAATGCTAAACTCATTTAACTGATCACTATGTCTTTTAAACAAGTCATCTGTATACTTATTTGTATCTCTGCAGTTTCATCTCTGTCAACATGCATAGTGTTTCTTTAAAATAACTGTCACAGGGTCGGACTGAGAATAATGTAATAGTTTATTTTTATTAGTAAACTGAGGCCGTAAAATTATCAGGTAAACATCTAGATCACTGTAGCATCATGTAGGAACCTGAGAAGTGCCTTTTCCTCCTTTATCTGCCACCATACTTTGATGCTAAGCATAACTAGACTTTAGGTCCTATACCATTCAAATGTGCCTTTTACAGTTTCCTGTTCTGGTTGTTAATGTTAAATGAATTGTGGGCGGTGAAAGAATAATTTCACTTTAACAACAACATTATGTAATTGAGCCATTAGGAATGTCTGTTTTATGTATAATTTAACAGTTTTGCAGTCTAATGCGTCTACATATTGTTGGTGCACTGTCAAACCTAAGGTATGATATCCAGATATTTATAAATCTAAATGTTGTCAAGGATGTAAAGGTAAGTAACTTGCTCTCATCAATATATCATCAAGGCATGAGTCTTTCTTACATACTATAAACTTATGACATGAAACTTTATCATGTTCAAGAACATATAGTATTCATCAGGTGTTTCAAATATCTATTTGATGTATGTACAGTATATAATTCTTACTTTTGTGTTATGAAATTTAAATATCTGCTGAAATACTAAATCATCATCTGGCAATCTACCCATGAGAGAAAAAACACACTTTTGCTTATTCAGAAAATATTCGCATGTGAAGTTCAAAAGCCACAGGTGGATCAGATATTTTAACATGCCCCAATAGTTGTGTAGTAAAAATAATTATAATTACTACCAAAATATGGCTGATGAGTGTGCAATAACTTCCAGGTTGCTAGAATTTATATGGATAAATCACTGATTTGTATGTAAAAGCTCTATAGTAAAGTAAATGTACAAGGAGGAAGTAAGTTAAAATTTTGTATTGTTGAGTTCCAAAAGGGGAAAACTGTATTGTTTAAAAAGTGAAAGCTGGTAAGCCATATATTTTAGGGTTGTCGGTGGGCATTTGCCAAATGATGGGTCAAAGCAATGACATTACAAAAATTGATTTTTTTTCCTGAATTAGGCAAGAACATTATGAATAGTGACATAAATACCAGAGGGCAAGATAAGGGACCTTACACATGGTAGTGACAGGCCGACTGGTTTCCTATTTTTAGCTCTTCCCTTGGGAATGACCTCCTTCCCTATCTCTGTTCTTATATATCACAGTGTTACTTCAGACTGCAGGATTAAGTATTTGAAATTTGGGTTAACATTTGATGCTTTATACATCTCATTTTCAAATTAACAATTTTATTTTGCACCAACTGAGAAAAATCAAAATAGTAAAAAATTGGCTGATTTTCAGTTACTCTTTAATATTTTTGTTATCACTGAAAATAGCTCTTTAGCTTCTTGGTTTTCAGAAATACAGTATCCCTTTAAATTTCTATTTCTAAGCATACATTTTTGAAAAAAAAAAGTATATGTTTTGTTCCTTTGCTGTTAAATCTACAGTTAAATATCAAATTTGATGTTCTTTAGTTAAATCATTACCAAAAAAATAATAATAATAATTATATTTGATATAATGTGCAGTATTTCTTGACCTGGACAAAACCACTCTACAAATACATCCATACTTTTAAGCCGAGCCTGTATCCTTCAGCTTCAGTTCCCACAATTGCCTTACTGCAGCAGTCTGTGCTAGTCAGTTGACTTGCCTAGGCTTCTACTCTACAAATATGCTTTCACATAAGCAAATCAGGGCAGCATGGTGGCGCAGTGGGTAGCGCTGCTGCCTCGCAGTTAGGAGACCTGATTCGTTTCCCAGGTGCTCCCTGCGTGGAGTCTGCATGTCCTCCCACAGTCCAAAGACATGCAGGTTATGCATTGACGATTCTAAATTGTCCCTAGTGTGTGCTTGGTGTGTGTGTGTGTGCGCACCCTGCGATGGGCTGGCGCTCTGCCCGGGGTTTGTCTCCTGCCTTATGCCCTGTGTTGGCTGGGATGGTCTCCAGCAGACCTCCGTGACCCTGTAGTTAGGATATAGCGGGTTGGATAATGGATGGATGGATGGATATATTAAGCAAATCATCTTAACATAGAGGGAAACACCGCACATTATAAACTTTAAAAAAGCAATCAAAAATGTGACGTCTTTTTATAGTTCACAGTGTTATGGGTTGTCACGCAGCAAGACCCTAAAGAGGATACTGACCTGTAATGAAATATGCAGTGTTTCACCAGAACACTAGGATACAGGTGACTTGACGTGTCAGAGATCCAGAGCCAGACTGCGTGACAAGATCGAGTAGGCACCCATGAAGTTCAATCAATATTATATGTGTCAGTGTGGTCATGTAACCCGTATATATTTTTACGCATTATTTTTCTTCATTGTGCAACTGAGAAAGTTCTTTACTCCCAAATGTACAATATACTTTAAGAGGGACTGAACTACTATTTAAGCACTGACTGGTATGATGTGTCAAATCTTAAAGTTTAAAAAAAAAAAAAACTGTATTACAACAGTCTGGGCATGGGGAACTCCACAACCACTCAACACCAGAGCACCAGAGACAATGGAGCATATGAAGCACCTCAGCTGACACAGAGAGTGCATCTTAACCATTCAGATGTTCATTTGGGTCTCCCAGCAGAGTCAGAGTTATAGTGCTGAACAGTTCTTTAATTCAAGCTAATGATACCATTATATTTGTATCATGATCGATTTATGTTTTTGCTGAAGTTGTTTTGTCTTGGCTTTAAGGGGACACTGTAAGTGAACATATTTTCCATAGTGCATTTCCCATCATTGAACCTGCTCTAACTTTTGAGCTAATGCACCTTCCTGAACACAGTTTCCATTCTAGTTTTACAGAAAGCAGCAAATGGCCTCAGCTCAGGTGTAAAGCGATGAAGTCCTTTTAACATTTAAGACTAAACTGGAGGTAAGGGAATTGTTTTGATTGAAGCTAGTTAAAACACATTACCAGGGAGGAAAAATGAGACCTCATTTCTATTTTATGTAAGGCAAACCAGAGACCACCTACAGTCAACAGCTTGGCTTTTTAAGAGCTACAAATAGCTTTGGGCTCTGACTATTTCACAAACTTTAGAAGTAATTTTGGAATTACTCAAAAGTGATCCTGAGAAAGTATTTAAAGCCACCTCAAGCTTGTGGCCCTTTTAGCTTTGTGTCAGGAGGTGAGTTGGATAAAGGGCTCAGAGGCAACAGGAAGAAAGGCCAACCTAGAGAGAAAAAGAGGGGGTAAAAGGTGAATAGAGTGCTTTGTGCTACTTTAAGGAATCTAGGATACATGATTAACGACCTATTAAGATGGGTCTGAACTGGATGGAGATTGATCATAATCCTTATAATTTTTGCATACTTTAGATCCTCTGAAACATTATGACCACGCTGTTATCAAAAAATTACCCTCTTAAAATGTATGTCATTAAGACTTCAACCCTTTATATGTCGGCAGTTTTGGGGATGTCATTTGTGAAATCTCAGTACCCAAAGAATATGAACTGCAAGGACACTAGACATCCGTTACAAATATCCCAACTATAAAGTACATCTCCACAAGTGCATATTCCAAATCTGATAAATCTAAGGTGAATATTACTCTAAGTTGAGGGTCACGGGGGCCTGCGCATATCTTCACTAGTACCATGCAGTAGCCAGTTCTGGAAAGCATCAGTCTATAATGGATTATGTTTGTTAGGCGAGAGATTGTGTTCCAGCTCTGGCTTAAGTTTAAATATCTTTTGTCTTTGTTTTTACTTCGTTGTCTATAATCACTTACGTTAACATTATTATTGAATTTTATCATCTATCTAATTGTGCACTTTGTTAGTTTTGTTTATTATTTAGTTTCTATGTGCTTAGTTGTGTTCTCTGATATTTTGTGGGTGTTGTACCGGGGGTGGGGGCTTTGGGGCCTTTCGAACACACCTGTCCATGACTGTTGAGGGGCTGCTCCCAACTTTTTGAAAATGCAGTCCCTCACCATTCACTGAATGGGCTTGGTAGTTTGGCATGTTTCCTTTTTGATTATTGTTTCATTTTCTGGTTTATGTACTGGGATTTGTTTTCTTTGCATCCTTTTTTGTCTTTTGAAATTTTTATAATTTTTTCCTAGTTTTTGTTAATAAATTTTCAACTTTATTAATATTTCTTATGGACTTTCCTGGTAAGACATTCCTTTTGAATACAGCATACCTGACCACAATTTTGAGGCCTAGTAAGGCCTATACTCTCCCATTTTCCTGGAGTCAGGCTTCCCTTGAGGTGACACCTGTTTTATGGGCTATTTTGTAAGGCGTTGCCCCTTTGCTGCTTAGTGGAACCAAAGTGTTCATGACTATGTTATGTTATATACTAAACATATGCATTTTTTCACACAGACCACATCACATTGTAAGAAACAGAATAACAAAGTATATATTTGAACAATGAATTGAAATGTATATAATATTGGGATTTGGATGATACCTCTGTTTCCCTTTCTTACTTGCTATGAGAAAATGTTCTATAAACAGAAAAACAAAGACTTCATGCTGTCATTATACCTTAATATGTGAGTGTTACTGGATGAATAAACTGAATTACATTAAAGTACATTATTTGGTTACAGAATACAATTTCCAATACTACCAATTTCCCTGCACAAATGTATCATATGGGGAGATATAAAGGCTAAAAAAAATTAAAAAATGACGTTTAGCAATCAAGAGCAATGGAATTCAGCTCCCATGGTCCACCATACACCAGTGAAATTATGATGTACCAAGATTACGCTATTACATCCCCTACAAAACATAGTCTCTTGACATATTGATGATGAAAAGGAAATGACTGGTCATCCTGTTCATTATACCTTGCACTGAAGACCTCGGACTATGAGGTGCTTAATGTCATGCACATTTTAACTCACAAATAAGCAATTCCCCTGCTCAATTCTTCAGGATGAGGCTATTAATCCTGCTCTGAACTTTAATGGATCTGTACCCTTCATTTAAAAGCAAATGCAATTAATTTGAGAAATCTGACCTATTGAATAGCAATTAAATTTAAGGGTAGGCCATACCGATGACACCAAAAGACATCTTGTTATTGTTTCTCCAAAATAATGGTTAACAATCACACATATACAATTTTGAATTACATATGGATTAAAGCTTTATGTATATGTGGAATAAAGCTGATTGTTACATTATACCTTCATAGTTCTATCTCAAGTAGAAAGTTTGTACACATTGTAAGCCTAATACCCCCGTGTCACTGACAATCTCCATACAGAGCAGCTCAATTAACACAAACCACCAAACTGTGAAAAATCTGCCTTGCAAGCTGCCTGGTATTGGCTCGGTACTAAGTAGAATTAATGGCAGGTTTATGAACTACAGACATCTCTCCACAAGACAAAGAAAATGCTTTATCACACATTTACTTGTGTGCTCTCCAATTTTCAAAACTCACGTTGGGATGCTGGGTGTTTTACAAAACAACAAGGACACTTGCTATTGTTTTTATTCTCAGCAGGTTGCAGCAAAAATAAGTTTACACAGATGAACAAACAGAAGAAGATACACATTAAATTGCAAAAGAAAAACATTTAATTTATAAACAGATCACTGTCATACTCTGTGTAATACTGCAGTACATTTTTTTGGAAATTGAGAGCTGCAGATGCAAAAATGAAAATATTCTTACCATAATCATTACATGGACCATTTAAGTTAATTAGGAGAAAAAATAAATACAATGACATTTTTGACAGTTTAATTTCTTGTTAATGGTTAATAAAGCAGTATTTATTTCTGTTACTATTCAAGGGAAATTGATACATTTATTTGGGTTAAAACTGGCATCTCTCACCATTCCTAAGCCAAATATCCTTCAATAAGAGGATACACAGTTTTTAATAAGCCTGACAAATATACGGCAGTGTAGAGTTCTGTTTTCATCATGGTTGCTTCACAAGAGTTTCAGTCTTTTAGGATTTAAATACATTTTTTCTTTTATAACAGCTGTGGAGTCCTTGGTTCAAATCGTAACCTTGTTACTATCCATGTAGAATGCGTTTTTCTTGTAGCATTCCAGGTTTTTATTCACATCCCAATCACAAGCAAGGTAAGGTTAACAAGTGATATGTAACTAGCAGTTATAAATTAGAGTAGGTGTGTGCATGAACCTGCTCTGGAATTTACTCTGTATTTTTTGCCTTGCATTGAGGTTTCTAATACCTGTGACCTTCAATTTTGATGTCTGAATATGTATGGATGAATTCCACTAAAAGATCATAATAACAAAAATTCAAAAATTTTAAGGCAGTACTTCGCCGCTGCGAAGCGCGGGTATTTTGCTAGTATTTATTATGTGTGAACAGCTTTGCATCCCCACCCAATGACCATCCTTAAGAAGTCATATATCCTTATGTTCATATGGGTTTTGTCAAAGTTTCCACTCTTCTCCCCATCTGGGCAATCCTTGCAGAGCCAGAGTGATTATGGGTGTGAGTGAGAAGGTACTGCTATGGACTGGTGTATCATTCAGTGTTGGTCCTGCCTTGCCTTACTAAGTTCTGGAAAGAGATACAGAAAGAGACGGCAACAAGATAGGGGGCTCTGGTGTCATACTTATGGTTGGTAAGTATCAGAATTATATGAGCAGATTGATAGATAGTTTATAGGGAGGACAAAAGTGATAGCTGTTTTATTGGTTTTCTTATATTCTTAGTTCCTAATTTTACCTATGTATCACTCCATTTAGTGCCCTTTATTTTATAAAATAAACATACCATTATATAATTTTATGTTATGTAAATATTCATTAACAGGTAGTTAGAGTGTCTAATGATACGGAGTGAGTGAGAGGGAGAGAGCAGCATTAACTATAAAGGGGTGCAAATTAAAAATAAATAAAAGGTGGATTGCTTAGGGCAGGGGTGCCCAATGCGTCGATCGCAATCGACCGGTAGATTGCAAAGGTAGTGCAGGTAGATCGCGTTGCATTCAAAAAAATTTTTTTTTAAACATTAGTCTATCATATCTTCCCTATGTCTTTTGCCACTTGATTGACATACAGGGCGGCCAGTCTGAGATCTCTTTTCTTGTAACACACTGGTCATCCCACACTCACGATCAAACGTGTGAGCTACTGCAAAACTCCGGCTGTGATCTAGTTAGCCTTCCAATTTATATCGACTAAAGAAGGGATTTAAAAAAAAAATTGTTTAGGGAGGGTATGGGCTGAATGTGGAATTGGAAGTGGATTTTTTTTCTCACAATGTAACAATTGAAGTGCGTTTGTCTGACGTCCGAGGTCCAATCCCCGATGAGGGGTGCAGTGGAGTGTGTACGCCTGATGAGCCCAAAATAGGGCGAAACACGTGTCTCATACTCTTTGCATTATTTGACAGTTAACTATATAACATTCTATGATCTGCTTCTCGCAACTATGAGGACACCGGTGGTGGATGTTTGCTGACTTGCAGACCAACCACACGCATTACCTGGTAGGTAACCACCCATACAATCAGATTGTGATTCAGACTTCGAATGTTATATATCATTTTTAATGTAGGTAGATCATTTCGACCTGGTCATTTTAAAAGTAGATCGCAAGCCGAAAAAGTGTGGGCACCCCTGGCTTAGGGAATAATAGTGCAGTCACACAGTATAAAATTAGCAATATGCTATCCATGAAAAATAAATAAATTGAAGAGGGTGCAGAAAAGTAATACAAAAATTTAAAAATGAAAATATATGAAGTACCATATTGATGGCATTCTGTCTAACATTGCCCAGATAAAATCCTTTACAGGAGAAGGGAGAAAGAAAATGTAATTCTCTTCCAATATTCTACAAAAATTGTAAAGGTTGCACTCCAATATATCTGACAGTGACAATGATTAACATTAAAAAACAAAACCACACTTTTTTTTCTTTAAGTGTACAATAACACAACATAGTGTCATTGCTGAAAAAAGAATACGTGTGCTCAAAGGACTTTTGCATATGACCCGATCTATGTCTACACTTACCGCATGTAAAGATGCTATTTTAAAACTCAACTTTTTTCTGTTTACAGTACTGCACTGACAAGTTCTTAAGTTGTCAGATGCGTTCTGTTAATTTGTTCTTATTACTTTCTATATAATCAGTACAAATTTAACATTAATAATTACTTTGTTATTTGAAGTACTCAATAACCTCTGTGACCTAAAAATTGGATTAAGGGGTTTAGAAAACATTGGGGTGGTTGAACAGATGGATATTTTCAAAGCAAAAACTCACATAAGATTTCTTTATTTCAGATGCATTATATCATATAAAATAAAACATGCTTAGAAGCATATAATAACCACCTTCTTTTAGGGAAAGCTGTTAATATTAAAAATCAAGACATTGAAAGACCACTGTGCCTCTTCTAATAATCCACAAAAGAACAATGGAAAAAAAATAGATAGTAACTTTAGTAATTAAGACGCTGAATCCAAATACAGCAACCAAATTTTAAGTAGTCCAGTGGGCAAAGTAATAAAAGAAACAGTGTGCAAGGTTTTATTTAAAGCTCTTTATTGTTTCAGCTTTTATTAAATTGTGTAAATAAACTAAATTATTTCTTTCAAAAATGCTTAATCATCTGCAGCCATAAAAAAAATCAACCATCCACTGCACTCCATTTTCTAGGAAACATACGTAATGTCAGTCTTTCTATTATGCGAGGCACAACAACCCAATAATAATCAAGTACCGGTAACTAAATTTATAGAACACAGTGTTTGAATTGATTGTCTTAAACATGACTCAGTATTACATAAATTTTGAAATACCAGTCACACACATGTTGATAAAAATAGAGATAGAAAAGTTTAGGACTTGCTCTCAAGGGACCTCTTCCATGCACATCTTGGGCCATGCAGCTGTTATATTATGCAACAGCAAGTTCAGGTGCATAAGCTGATTTTTACCAATGTGGAGAAACTGCAGGAGTTCTTTTACAGCATTTTCCAATTTGGGAGCACATCCCACATTTGACTGCAATTACTCAAACTGCAACAGGCTTATAAAAACTGCATAATGCCAAAGTGGGGCTTGATTTGTCAAACACATTAGTATTTAAAATACATATGCCTTCTTTGTATCATAATAGCATTTTCTGTTGCCATTTCCAAATGATGTTTTGTGTTTTTATTGTTTGATATTAGAGTACAGCATGCTGGGGCTATAAATTACAAGTTTGCTTTATAAGAATAAATTGGATTGAATTGCTACCTCCGTCTTAAGTGTTGCTGAAGTAGGACACACTTTATCATTCACATGGAGAAGGCAGGCTTCATTGACAGCTGCCACATGTAGCATCAAAGAATCCAAAAGAATAAGCAGCAAAACCATTTACATTAGTATACCCAAGGCTGGCATTGAATAATAAAATACATAGCTTTTATGCACAAAATTAACAATCACCTTACTGAATCAGACTAATGAGATAAAATATAATGATGCTTCCAATGTTAGATTAATCAATTAAAAAATGCAGACTTATATACAACAATTAAGTGGATTAACTGAATTTCAAGTATATTTTTCTGTATGCCTCCTACAAAACTTTGAAGGCAAGAATAATTTAATCGCCATGGAACACTCATTTACGTTATATTAACCAAGCTATAATGCAACCTTTTTTACACAACTTCAAAAAAAGAACATCAATCCTGATATTTTTCTTATGTCTCTACCATGTTATTTTTCCTGCAGAGTTCTCTGTTACACATGTCAATCTATCAAGCACCACATTTCACACCATTAGTATAAACAGAGGCAGCAATGCTTAGGGCTTATAGCTCCATGAGACAGGTTCAGTTACGGATTGGGTCACTGTTTTTGTGGACTAGATTTCTGACTTCTATGATACCTGAATAAGGTGTCTGGATAATTAAAACTATGATGAGGAAAATTTAGGAATATTTATAGAATTTTACAGTTGTAGAAATGAGCAGAGCAATACATAGTAAAACAATATTGGCAACATTAATGATTACTTTCTCAGTGTCAAAAAGCTAATTAAAAATATCCTGGCTACCAATTCAGCCCAAGTCTCAGCCTTCTGTATCAAATAAAGTAACGACAATTACACAATTAAAAAACTCTCAATAAAAAAATCTCATTGAATGACAACATTAATACAGCATGTTCTTGACTGAAATGATCATCAATTTAAAGTTTAAAAAGGTATATACATTTATCATGACATCCTGGGCAACAATCTAACATCAGCACAAACAGAAATGTATTCTGATAAAAAAAAAATAAAAAAAAGTACTTATCATAATTAATCTTCATTTACTAATCCAAGTTCCCCACCCACGTGAACTAACCAAAACTACATTTTCAAAAAATGCTACAGACTGTTTGGCAGATCCACTGTACAGTTATAAAATATGAAGTATTAATGTGAAAACTGATGACACGTAGCAGGTAAATGCTGCAGACACTAATAGTGCTTTCTATCACTGGGATAAAAATATATTGAGATAATATCACAGGATTTGTCAAGAAATTACATATTCATCACTTTATAAAATTGCTTGAAGCATTAGGTCTTTAGGCATACAAACTTAACATTATCACTGAACAATAACAAAAATGCAACTAATATATTATAAACATCACACATTCTATAGATTTCCTAGGCATTCTATTCAATACCTGCTTTTCACACGTTACCGCTAACATTAACTCTGCATTCTACATTTGATTCTTTACCAACCAAATGTCTGCTTTCAAAGAACAATATTATCTGGCATATTTTGTGTCACAATATCATTTTAACTATTTCTATCACTATATTATTTTCTATATTTAGCTAACTTATGTATTTCTCAGCTAGTACAAATGGGAGAAAGAAAAAAGTAGTTAAAATAATTTCTTATATTGCCAGACATGTTTCAAATATATTTCACAATTTTGCACGAAATGTAACACATCTTAACAGGTTGTCTGATAATAAGAAGATATCCCAGAGAAGGTCTGGGGAATCCACAGCTGCCTCAGCAAGTAGGAGGAGGTTAGGAGCATGTGCTGATACAGCGCATTGCCGCACCCACCATACAATAAACCAACTCAGGATCCAGATTAGAACCCAAGTGCAACCATGCAACGGGGGACACCTCAGCTCCACACTAGTTAAGATGGAGTGGAACAGTGTGAGGCCTTTTATGGTGGCTGGAATGCCAATCCTGTCACCAACCCCCAAGTTTTTCCCAGCAGGTTGGAGGGCCTACATGCAGATTATCATCATACCCAGCAGAGAGCAATTGCAGGTTAAGGGCCTTGCTCAAGGGCCCAACAGAGCAGAGACCCTTTTGGTATTTACAGAATTTGAACCGGTAACCTTCAGATTGATAGGGATCAACATGTAGATGTGCCTATAAAAATTCCCCTAAATATAACTGAAGAGGATATACTGTCATTCTCTCTCTCTCTTGCTCTTTTTTTCTTTTCTTTCTTTTTTTTTGCTTGGGGATCAACTAAATAAAGTGGCTGGAATGTATTAACTACTGCCTTTCTGAATAAGTCTGATAAATGGAATAGATTTTAGTAACTAGAGAAGTCACTTATTATCTTATAATATCAGTCTCTATATACCCTTTGTGGTAACTAAAAGTAACAAACATTGAAAAATATTTTAATTACCATCTACTATGTTTTAAATTCAGCATTTAAGATCATGTATAGTGCCTATAAAAAAGTATTCACCCCGTTCAAAGTTTTCACTTTTCATTGTATACAACTTTGGATTAATTTGTCTCTTTTGTCTCTGATCAACAGGAAAAGACTCGTTAAGGTCAAAATGAAAACAGATCTCTGCAAAGTGGACTAAATCAATTACAAATATAAAACACAAAATAATTGATCACACAAGTATTCACTCCCTTTAAGAAAGCATATAGTAGATGTGCCTTTGGCAGCAATTCCAGCCTTAAGTCTGTGTACAGGTTTCTCTATCAGTGTGCACATCTGGGCAGTGCAATCTTCCCCCATTTTTCTTTGCAAAAAAGCTCCAGCTCTGCCAGATTAAATGCAAATTGTGAGTGAACAGCCTTTTTTTAAGTTCTGCCACAAATTCTCAATAGGTTTGAGATCTGGACTCTAAATCAGCTACTCCAGGACATTATCATTGTAGTTTTAAGCAATTTCTGTGTAGCTCTGGCTTTATCATCGTATTGTTATCTTGGTGGAAAACAAATCTTCTCCCAAGGTGCAGGTTTCTTGCAGAATGCATCAGGTTTTCCTTCAAGATTTCCCTGTATTTTACTACACATTTTTAACTCTACTCTTACAAGCCATTCTGGGTCTGCTGCGAAGAAGCATCCCCATAACATAATGCTACCACCACGGTGCTTCAAATTGGGGAAGGGGTGTATGATGATGTGCAGCATTTGGGATATGCCAAACATGGCATTTTGTCTGATGGCTCAAACATTCTATTTTGGTGTCATCTCACCACCAAAACTTTTTCCAGCCAACTTCAGAGTGCTTCTGTCAAACACTCGCTAAGATTTCATCTGAATTTTTTTTTTGTCTCCCTATTTTTTGTGGATAGCTTGCTCTAGAAAGATTTACAGATGTGCTGTACTCATTCAGTTTGTTAATGATTGATTTACCTATGCTCCAAAGGGTATTCAGTAGGGATAGGATGTTTGACACCAAAGCTTTGAAGCTTGTATCACTTTAATAAAGCACAGTATGTCAAAGCAGTGTATTGAAGCTTCATTACCACATAACAGAACGTCACTGACGCAGCACCATGCTTTGACTGCTTTGAAGCTTTGTGCTGTCTAACATAAAGAAGGGGTGTGAAAACACGGATTGTATTTTACACAGAAAAGATACTGAATTAAATTGGGAGTTCAGAAGTGCTGAACTTGTTATCTGACAACAAAGTACATACCATGCTATACTATTCTTCTACAGGGTGGGGCATAAAGATATCCCATATTTCGAGGGAGAACTGTGCGGGCTGTAGTGGGGGTAGAGAAGTGGGGTAGGTCTCATTCAGTAGGTTAGGCTCTACCATTTTCAGTACCCATCATGAGTTGGACTGGTGAACATCAGGGCTTTGTTGTTCAAGCATATTATGAGAACAACCGTTCTGTGATAGCGACACAGCGAGTGTTCCATACATGCTTCGCGCTCGGTCAAAATTCATCTGTACCAGATCAGAAAAAAATTTTCCTATGGATTTCTAACCTTCGGGTCACTGGGTCCACACTGAAAAGAAAAATCACCTGGCAGACCTAGGACAGAACATGTGTGGTTTCAACAGGACAGCTCACACAGCACGATTTTTACTCTGAGTGTTGAGGGAAATGTTCCCTTGGCATTTGATCTCTTTAACGGGAGAAGTGGGGTGGCCGGCACAGGCACCAGATTTAAGCCCATGTGACTTTTTCCTTTGGCGATACCTAAAGGAAAAGATTTTCAAATATCGTCCTTGATCTCTTGAGGATTTGAAGAAAAGGATCAGGCAGGAAATCGATGCCATTCCGCCTGAGATGACCCAGAGAGTGAGGGAGAACTTCCGGGAATGTCTTCAGCAATGTATTGACAATGACGGCCGTCATTTGTCTGATATGATTTTTAAAACCCATTAAAACAAAACTGTTTTTTATCTATATTTATTTCAGAAATATACACAATGTGTTTTTAGATAGCTTCCTTCACTTTTTATACCCCTACAAAATTTGGGAAATCTTTATGCCCCACCTGTATATTGGAACTTCCAGTGTTTCATTAATACTCTAAACTATTGCAGGCATATTCTCTAAACCCGTTTATCTGTGCTCAGTCCATGAACACATTCCCTTAAAAGCCTCAGTGCAATTATTCCCGAAACACTAATGAAAAATATTGCTTCTTTTGCATTTTCATCTCAGGGAATTTTTGCTGTGAGGCAAACCTGTCACAAATTTTTGAACTGCAAAAAATGAGATCTTTAGGACAACAAATTTAAAAATCATTTTATTGTAGAAAATTGTCACCCATACCAACAAGTACATTTATGGCACCATTTTAATGACAACTTCATTACCATATAATCAAAATAAACACACAGAATTCATAGCCTTTAGTACACCTGTCTGATTGAAACTATGTCTTTAACAAGGGTTTGTGAGTTGCTGGCTTCCTCAAGCTGAAAAAAATGTTGTATTCATTAATTGTCACAATCATAAAGAAGCTTTAGTAACTTCACAGCACTTCACCCGCACATCACTATTATTCAGTTACTTGAATATTTTCTTGCGTCCATCCTCTGGCCTGGACTTATGCTTTTCACAGAGCTGCTTGGATTCTTTTGTCTTCACTGTGTAGGTTAGACCATAATACTGACTCACCACAAGCTGGACATTCTAGACATAGGTGCCTTTATACTATAATCAATTGTAACCCCTTGACTACACACAGGTGATCTCCACTGAACTAATTATGTGACTTCTAAAATACAATTGGCTGCACCGGTAATGATTCAGGTGTGTCGTATACTTACTCAGCCAATTATTTAGTGTTTTATATTTGTAATTTAGTTCAATCACTTTGCAGATATCTGTTTTAACTTAGACCTTGAAGAGTCTTGTTCTGTTCAACAGTGTCAAAAAGCCAAATTACACCCCCTGCAATTCAATGTTGTATAAAAATAAAATGTCAAAACTTTAAGGGAGTAAATACCTTTAACAGGCACTGTATTATGCATGCTTCTAGGTAATCACATATCCTGCAAAATGTAAAACTTTAAAAAGACCTTTTTTTCAACATCATATGTACTGCAGAAGAAAATGATACATGGTCTGACCTTATCCCTTGAGTCATCATCATCAAGTCCTTCCATGAGTACCCTAAATACAAAGAGGACTGTTTGATTTATGTTAGGTAGATTGCCCAGAGGGGACTGGGCGGTCTCTTGGTCTGGAACCCCTACAGATTTTATTTTTTTTTCTCCAGCTTTTGGAGTTTTTTTTTTTTTGTTTTTTCTGTCCACCCTGGCCATCGGACCTTACTTATTCTATGTTAATTAATGTTGACTTATGTTTATTTTTTTATTGTGTCTTTTATTTTTCTATTCATTTTGTAAAGCACTTTGAGCTACATTTTTTTGTATGAAAACGTGCTATATAAATAAATGTTGATTGATTGATTGATTGATGGTCTGACCTTATCCCTTGAGTAACAATACTGAGATAAAAACTATTTTGGATAGGTCTGCAGAGCAATGACACTTCAGATATTGCATGGTACTTTATAAATCACACCTAAACAAAGTTAACTGTATTAATATTATTGATTTCATATAAATACAATGTCCATCCCCTTCAGTCTATTTTTTCCTTGCACTTTGATCCTAGTCCAAGGCACTTTTTTTTTATTTTGTGCATAATTAATATCCATATATTCATATGTATAGAATAAAGTATTTCAAGCTTCGACAGTTACATTGTTTCTGCTCATTATTTTGAAAATGTATAGTTGTCTCTTAAAGATATAACATTGCACAATTGTAGTATACATGTGTACAACATATTAATCCAATACAACAAAACTAAATTGAGGAGAAAAAACAAATTATGTGTTTTTCCAGTTGCTTTTTAATAAAATTATGACCACCTTCTTCTATCTAGGCAGTATTCTGACAGATCAGGAGTTAAGCAAATGCCTTCCAAATTAAATCAGTTATCCAACATCTTAACATCGTAAAGCAATAAATAGTTACTTCCAGTGCCAGAAACCAAAAAATTTCATATTCCACAAATTCTAGTAAATTTGGTGGTGGGTACAGCATATATCTTTGTCAGTAATCTGTTTGAAGCAAGAGAATGTTAATTGTGGGGCATACATATCAGGCATTGACCAACACTGCCCAGTACTGCATTGTAGAACTTCCAATAGTAATGAAACTTGTCTGTCAGCATGAAACAACTTGGCTCCTAACCAGATTTTATTGAAATCTGGTATACTTCTTCAAGGAAATTGTCAGGAAACTTCAATATTCATCGAGATATTTCAAATAAAGCACACTTTACACACTTTTGGAAATTAAAAAAAAAAACATTGTGATCTTTTAAAATTAGTGACCTCAATTACTTATTTACTCTTCAAATTTACCTTGACAGAGGTTATATCAACTTGTACATTTTTCTCTTATACACATCTGATAATCCTTAGTACAAGCTACTGAAACACCAGCAGAGTTATGTGGCCAAGGTTCAGCACAGATTTTAACTCTCAATTGGATAATTCCTTTAAAAAATGTATGTAATAGAATATGAACTACAATTAGCCATATACTCTCCATAAGCAAAAGCAAACTGTTATGATATCCAACTTTTACAATTTTTTAATGTGAATTCCTGTACAGTTTCTAACAATCTATTTATGGAATATAAAGTTCTGAGACTGAAGGACTTCAAAAATGGGTAATAAGTTTGCCTAGAAACCGTTCTGAAAAAGTTAATTATTAGATCACGTTTTGTCACAACACAATTTTGTTTCCCATTAGGATGATGCCATGTTAGTCAACTGTTTCTGCTGCTTTCGTGGAGACCTTTCTCAGAATTCCCTGGGGTGCGCTCAGTTGTGACGTCATGTTAGCGATGATTTAAAAGTCACTCCATGGATTTCTGGGATATCCAACCTTGACTGATAAACCTTGTTCCTGTACATTAAAATATCCTTATTTAGTCATTCCTGGCTTTTTGAATCCTTACTATTGTTCTTCTATAACATTTTGGCTTGGACAAAATATCTCGTCTCCTGGTTTGGACCTTTGGCCCAAACTTTGACTTTTGAGTCTCCCAGTCATTTTCATTTTCTTGCAAGTCAGTATATTAACAACAGTACATCAATCGATGCTATTTTTATATCACTGGAGTTGGAACTTGATGTCTAAAAAAAGCTACCAAATGCCTTTTTTGGCTTGGACATTTTGTAAAGCACACTGAACTAAATTGTTTTGTATAAAAAATTGCTATAGAAATAAATGTTGTTTTTCTTCATAACATAAAATTGCAAAATGCTACTAAAAATACAAATTTTATGTACTCTACTAATACACATAATTACATTCTATGTCCCTGCATCGGAGTAATGAGGTAGGTTACGTTTAACCTCTGTTTGCAACTTCTGAGTACATAACACCCGTACCCCTTCATTCAGTCAATCGACTTCTCATCAGGATGGTGGTCTAGAATATTGAGCAGCGCGTCTTCATGGTGCGAACCTATTGGGTTACCAATTCGTTTAAGCGATGTCAGAAGGAACTGGATAATCGTGAGTTAATGGAAGGTTACTTCCACCAAGTTGGAGCAAGGTGTCACACATAGGCAAGAGCATGGAAGAAACTGAGTCCTTCTTCTGCAACAGGGTAATTTCAAAGGGGCTTTGGCCACCATAGTTGCCGGATCTGATACCACCAGACTTCTTCCTTTGGAGTATGCTCAAAGGAAAAGTCTATCAGATCAAGCCTTGCACTGTGGAAGATTTGAAGGAAAACATCCAAAGTGAAATTGCTGCTATTCCTCCTGAGACACTTGCCAATACATTCAGGAACATGGAGCACCGCATCGAAATGTGTCTGGCAGAAAATGGAAACCTCTTCTAGCATCGCATGTAATGCAATCGATTACACATTTGTCAAGTTATATAGTGTATTTTTTTGGTTCAGATTGCTTCATCCTAATGGCAGTTACAACGGATATTCGAGGCCTCTTTTGAGTGAATCTCCCATATTTCATCAATTAAAATGTTGTATCTCTGACTTTAATGTCCAATTTCAAATCACTTTGACAACACTTGATTAAAACATGTCTGAAGATAAAGCATATTTACTTACTACCATTGATCTCATAACTTAATTTACATGTTAGATGCTGTAATACAGTGTATATCAGGCTAAATTTAACTGAATAGTATCCTGTGATTAGCAAATATTTAAAATTTATGTTAGGATAAATGTGCTTATTTCCCTATCCTTCTTTGCAAAATGAAAGATTAAATATGAGAAAACCATGTGCTCCAGCACTAAAGCCACAGAATATCAGAGGAGTGTGTACTCTCCCTGATTGATTTATTGAAAGTGTATAGACTAGGAGATATCTAGACTTCCTCTTTACCAAAGGATCTAGCACCCATCCATATACTGTACTCATTTCTGAACCTGCTTAATCTAATTAAAGGTCTAGGAAGACCAGAAACCATCCTAAACATCAGAAAGCTGAACCAACCATGTATAGGACAGACTATAAACAAACTAGCTCACTGTCTTAAGGATTTTCCGCTTTTAGCTGTAATATACTGTAGCTGAACTAAAAGACAGAA
This sequence comes from Polypterus bichir lapradei, assembly GCA_026402145.1. Taxonomy (NCBI): domain Eukaryota; kingdom Metazoa; phylum Chordata; class Cladistia; order Polypteriformes; family Polypteridae; genus Polypterus; species Polypterus bichir. The sequence continues at coordinate 81,767,935 of JANRMT010062792.1, read as the reverse complement.
ATCTGGTTGAATAATGAGTTGCAGTAAACACTCTGCACACAGCACTGTCATCAGAATCTTCAAGTGTTTCAACGCAAATCCCCAAAGCACATTTTGAGATCAGCAGCTCTTTGATTAGACCCCTGTGGGAATGCAAAGGATCTACAGCATAACCGATAGACAGACAATGCTTGGGTTTTACATAAAAAATTACAATGCTCAGTGAGAAATCAAACTTTAAGACAGATACAAAATGTAATTTAATTTCTCCTAGTCATATTAAGTTTATAAATTATCCAAATAAGGCAGATGTTTCATAATATACAATTAAAAAAACAGCACTAGTTACTGTCATTTACCAATAACCTTTATTCAGAACTGTTCCTGTTGCATTAAGTTAAACTGGGGCTGTTAAAGTTCTAATATGTGCTTAAATGTGTAATACACAAAAAATGCATATAATAAATGCAGGCTGGTGTTGCACTAGCCCATGTCCTGGAGAACAGCGACAACAGAGACTTACCATTTTTTTCACTACTGAAACACAAACAGCACAGTAAGATAATCATGTCATTGGTTCTAAACAATATGGGGCACAATTATTACCTCAGACTACATATTCCATTTTTTGCAAAGCAGATCAATACAAAACTAAAAATTTAATTTTACTTAATGAAACCACTGTCACTTTTAAATTAGAATGCCAAAAACTAAAGCGTAGATAAAAAGAAATGGAATTATATGTCTTCCAAACAGCATGAACTGAGTATTAGAATGTAAAAAAAATACTCTGTGATTTTTCATATTGTTGGTTGATTTATTGTTACATTATGTTTAATTGTTTTATCAATTGTTAATATATTAATCTTTACTTGTTATTGCAACTTTTGTTGCCTGTCCTAATATGCTTGCTGAACAAACTGGCCCTAGCCTAATGTTATGTTTACCTCTTTTGTAAAGCGCTTTGGATCAAAGTGTCTGCCAAGAAAATAAATGTAAATGTTAATATTTCAAACACTATTCCAGATTATTACATGAAAACAAATAACCCACGTGTATTTTTAAAGCAGCTGTTAATTTGAGAAATGGGAAATGTAAACTGCCATGTGAAACCCTTACAGACAAAAGCAGCTCAGACTTTAACTCTTAAGTGATAAAACAGATAATATAAGATCCCAGATTTCAGATACAAATCTTGTAATGAGGATTCAGAATTACTAGGGTGATATGAACAAGGAGAGATAGGATTTAACATAATAGAAAAAAATGACATCCAAGGTTTATTCTCTAAAATGAGTCTTTCTTCTTGTTCCAACACAATTAGTGAAAAGCTCAGAATGCTTTTTTTGTAGTGGCCTTTCTTAACATTGTTAAAAGATGTCTCTAAACTGGTAGAGTTCTGAGTGCATTGAAAGTGTTGTCGGGCCATTACTGAGAAAATCAGGGGCTGACCCAAATATTGTTAATAATTGCAAATTTTTAAATTCACCTTTTCCTTATACAGTTACTGAAAAGAAGTAATCTCAATACTTACATGAACAGTTTCAGCCTATTTTTTGTACAGGTCGTAGTCTGGAATAACTAACATGTCTGGTCAACAACATTTTCATGCTGTCTAATGAAGCAAATTCTAACGTTATGACGTTAACCGTGACTGACTAGATTTTTACACTATTGACTGCTCAGTTATTATATTCCCTCAGGATTCATACTGATAGTTATTTGCACTCTACATGAAGTTGACAGGAAAAATATTTACAGTATACAATAATAATATTAATAACGTTTACTTCACTTGTACAGTATACAATACTCATCTACGGTATATCTTCACAATAAATTACAATTCCTATAGTGTCTTTAACTGTGTTAATGAGTTAGACAGCATGAGTGATAGCTACTTGTCCTTCAATACAAAAAGAAAACAGCAATATTATTAATTAATTGTCATAAAATGTTGGTGCGTTTTTTGACACCAGTCTATTTTATTCATCATAAACAGTAAGACACAATCTGAGACCTGCTTTTTCCATGTAAAATACAAGAATATGTCCTCATCGTCTTAGTATGTAGAATACAGAGAACATAATTCGTGCATTTATCTCTAGTAGAAGTACCTACTGCAATGTGATATTACTGGCTGCTCAGATCATTCTATTTGTAGACTTCTGTTATTTTGAAATGCTCCACCCAAGTCTTTACATTTTCTTCCAGTTGTTTAAGGTTGATTTAGAAACTGTTCTTTTTTGTACCTGAAAAGCTCCAAATATCTTGGGCACTACTTACTTAACAGTACTTATTAGCTATTAATATCAGAACATACATTATGATCTGAAGATACCAGTCTCCAAAAGGTTCCAAGTATAAATAAAATTACAATGAAAGTTCATTCCTTTAGGTACAGGGTTCAAAAGCTATGAAATGATCCAAGCGATTTCACAACTGAATACTCATGAAGATGCATTTCTTTAGGCTAATATACGCTGATTATCAATTCATATTGCAACTATGTCTGTTATTCAAATGCTCAAATGTACAAGCATGACATATCACTGTGAAATGTTACAGACCCTCCTCTAGTCCATTTCTCTTCGCAGTAACCTACTGTGGAATTTGAATGCTCTACATTGCCAACATATTACCAAGCTGCCCATGAGATACTACAAGCAGTATGGATCAACAAAGCAAGGAATTAATCTTTGTTGTACACTGTTCTGCACATACTTATATTTAATTTCTCCGTTAATGCAGATTAACAGAATTGCATCCATCATCCAACCCGCTATATCCTAACTACAGTGTCACGGGGGTCTGCTGGAGCCAATCGCAGCCAACACAGGGCGCAAGGCAGGAAACAAACCCTGGGCAGGGCGCCAGCCCACCGCAGGATTAACAGAATTATTATTTTCTATTCTCTATTGTCAATTGATCATACCTCAATCATATTGTTAATGTACTTTATATTCTCATGGTTTGGGTTAGCTAATCAAATTGAAATTGCTCTGATAAACTTTTTGTTTTACGTATTTTGTGTGTGTATCGATGTGTCCATGTAGGTAAATCTTCTACAGTTTAGAAATTTTCCGGAGTCGCACTATGGAAATAAGACTTGTGCACTCATTCTGAAACTGTACTCAATAAACAGTCCTATATAAGAATAAACTGAAATTGAACTGTAAAAGTCATATAGTACAACGAAAATAAAAACACAACACAATGAAGGAACAATTGTCTTACATTCTAATAAAAAGACTACAGTATAAGCTAATCAGTAGCTGAAGAAGCCTAGTTATTTCACTAAAGACTCCCAGACCCCCTGCTCGTCTTTGTTCTAAACTGTGTCTTAATCAGAAGCCAATTTCATCCTTTTTAACCTGCTTAATCAGATGACTTGATTATGCTCTTTGCCTTGTAACATCAGTAACCAAAAGTATTTTTATTTTCTCAAGAAATTCAGGGGGATATTGCAAAGTAATCTACTGGTTCTCATGGAGATCTTTAAGAAAGAACCATAATAAAACTAAAAAAGAGCAAGGACTTATTATTTGTTTCAACTGTAGTGACTAACAGGAAAAATAATGGTAATGAAACATAAAGTACTGGAATAATGCACAGAATTCATAGCCATGTTTGTCATTTATTGTGTTGAAATTAATATTTCACTAGAAATTTACAAAAATGAAAAATATAAAGGTGTTTATGAAAACTACTCTTACCATGTGAATGAGGGCTATGCAAATAGAGGACCCACTGTTAAATGATAAATTAATAAAAAAAAACAAACCAAACACTACTTTAGACTACAGTATGTCAACTGGTATTTTAAACAATGATGGTGTTGTAATTACTGTAAATAGTAACATTTCGTATAACTATACAGTATCGGTAGGTCAGTAGGTTTTGTGCTTTTGTATTAATTGCTTTAATTTGGATATACAGAACAAAAACAGCAGAAACTACAAAAATATGGAAAAGCAATATAATCAAAAGATACTGATACACTTGTATTTTGCCAATTGCCAGAGCGAAAATGTGCTACATTATGCACTACGGCACATTATAATCTTCCACACAAAGCTGTTTTTCCTTCATGTCTCAGTGGTACCAGTCAAGGTCCTCATACTGAAGGAATAGCTTTCATCCAACACTGACAAAACAAAGCCATTAAGCTCTCACTATTATCAGCCAATTCCCTATAAAAACAATTTCTTCTTATGGTTGATAACTCTGGGACCTACCAAAAAAAATTCCCATAAAGAGCAATGTGGCTAAAAATAAATATCAGGCGGACAACACTTGAGTAATTCAAAATCTTATATTTGTTCCCCATGGAGGGGTTGGGGGCTTTTAAGTTTTTGCTCATACTATGCCTGAACATATGTCAATATTTGAAATCTGCGAAAATATAAAATACTACAAATCTACTGTTAATGTAAATTAAAACTTAAATAAAATGGGACTTAAAAATGGGACTTATGAAAAACACAATGACCAAGCAATTTAGAACTGCTCTGTGAATGGTACATATAAATGTAATTTAAAAACAGTGATCCACCCATATATGATCAATCTTAAATGTTTGTGTTAGGTGAACTGGTGACTCTGAATAGGGAGTGTATGCGTCAAGAGAACTGATAACCTACCCTGGGTTAGTTCCTGCCTTGTGCCTTATGATAGCTGAGATAGGCTCCAGCAGACCCCCACAACCCTGTTCAGGACTATGCGGGTTTGAAAGTGACTGACTGACTGACTATGTGCATGGTATGTATAAATGTAATTGAATAATAGCAATCCATCCATCTATGATCAAACCTAGATGTTTGCGCTAGGTGAACTGGTGACTCTAAATTGAGAGTGTACACATCGAGACTCCCCACCCACAGGTAGTGCCTGCCTTGTGCCTGAAGCAGCCAGGATAGGCACTGACCCCTGCAACTATAAACTGAATTAAGGAGGTTGGACAATGAATAAATGCTTAGATTATCCTAGTCAGAAAAACAAGGAAAAGAAGAATGCCAACTGTAAAAATTACATGCAAAGCATAAAACAAACTCCAAGATTATGAAAGCATTTTATGTCAACTAACATATATTGGCACAGTGTTCAGAAAAATGAGCACTATCATTATTTGTTATATTAAAAGGATTCTAGACATCTGACAAATATAAGAAAAAATACCCCAATATGAAACTGTTAATGTGCATCTTAAGGCAGAATATTTATTGGTGCCTACTATTTTTAAGAACCTGAACTTATCAGTACATCTTGAGAAAAGCATATTTGCCTGAACAACAGCAATGCATTTCCATGATCATTTGTAATACAGAATATTTACTATTACTATAAAATTAAACGTGATGATGTATGACTGTGAGATTTGGATTTTTCTCTGCAAATTGCAATCTATAGCCTATTGAGTAGTTACAAGTAGTTAACCTTCAGCACTGTGAAGTGTTCAGGAGGAAAACAGCTACTTTCATTATGAGGTCTGTCGCTATAAACATGTTTGATATGTCAGTCATAGTATAACAAGGTGCTTCACAATGATAGATCCTCTCTTAAGAGTTTCGTTCAGTATGATTAAAGATTTACACTGTCAAATACTTTTTAAAATAAATCACACAATATATAACCGAATAAATAATCCCCGAGACTTTCAAACACTGCATTTTTCAGGAAGGTCAAGTTATGAATGCAATAATGACAAATCATCTTACTTGAAATTTCCAAGTATTAAAATAAAATTAAAAATCAGGTATAATAAATGCTTATGTGAAAATGAAATAATGAGACAATGTGATCACCTTAACAACTGAAGTGCATACGTGAAAGGATAAAGGTAATCAATAAATAAAAGTGAATCACTGTTGTACAAGACCTTGATTTCTCTTGGCTATCAATCTTGTTAATACTGAAAAAAAAATCATCATCAAAGCACACAAGAAGCTTGTTTTAGAGTCCTTGCATGCTTTTAGCAGAAATAAACCTATGATATATTGTCCTCAAAGCCATTATTTTAAGAACATTGTTCTGCAGTCTAAAACAATATTGTTTTCTCAAATAAATCATACAACAGTGTTTAAAAATCACAGCAAAATGAATACATTTAAAAACTTCAAACAGATTGCTTGCCTCTACTATAAGAAAACATCTTCTTTTCACCTCAATGCAATGAGATATGCATAGCATGAATCCAGCTTTATTGTTCTTCCACACAGAGATCTTTGTATTACTTTTAAAAAATACACATTTTTTCTCTCTCTCTTGAAATGCAATTGGAACCAACTTATTAACTTCCCTTTTTATTCCGACATATTATCTTTTCTTCAGCAGTTCTGTTTAAAAAATGATTTTTTAGTGCTATTAAAAAGCCACTTAAACTTATACTTAACCCCATCCTCAGAAGGGCCCAAAAGAAAAAGAACTTCAATGATTTTTCTTAAATGTCTTAACAAAGTTGTGAAATTCACTAAATCTTCTTGTCAAATATTAGACAAGCATGGGACTGCAATTACATATCACAAAGCTTCTTTTTTATATATTTTACAGCTCACCCTTCCTTTTCACTGCTGAAAGACAGAGGAGACACTGAAGGAAAGATTAGCCAAAGAATGACCTGTATTTTCACACAAAAGCTTTAGTGTGGAAAAAAGCAGCACCCCACCACATCTATTCTCTGAAGCCACCAAAATACAGAACTAAAAATGGCCTTTTAAAAACTTCCCACTCATCCAGGAACAAGTGCTGATTGTTCCCTAGCCCACTTACTTTGCCAGTAGACCACTGTCCATTAAAAATTAAATTAAGTTCCCCATCTGAAACTAAATAGAATTTCAGGAATGAAAAAAAGATAATGTGCAAATCTCTAATGTAAAACCTCAGCCTTTTAAGAGCTCCTTTTTAGAGATAAAAATGAACGAAGGGTCTTTTAAAGTCTGATTTCAGAAAATATAACACAGGAAACTAGTAGTGTTTCATAACATTTGGCTTTTTATGCATGCCATTTCTAAATGTGCTAAACCAAGTGATGGCACAAGTCACATTCAATAAACATCTTCTTGGCCTGTTTTCTTTACTTAGGAAACAAGAGGCCAAAGGAGTGAAATAAAATCCAGTACAAATGTGCTCAGATGCAAAGTGTACTCATGTGTGTACTCTTGCGTGCGTTTGTGTGTGTGTGTTTCACTTTAAACTATACAGAATTCTGAATGCCCACCAAACAATGCAGCTGTCACAAATAAATGTATTAGCAACAAGTCTGGACTACAGCAGAAGCCCTAGCCTCTTCTTTTTTTATGTTACAAGATATCCTTGAATAACCATCTTAAAAACGTCTGTCCATCATTTAATTGATAACTGAAGCAAATCTACAGACAGACAATATTAAAATAAAGACAAATGTGATACGCATTAGGAAGGCCTTAAGTTGCATTTAGCCAAATCTAGATCGTAAGCATACTGCCTCCTAAACATTGCACTTGCAGTATTTTTTTTAACCTTTATGAGACTGACACATTCTACCCTAAGATCAACACACATTTCATATTGATTCTACCTCAATTCTGTGTTGACCGGGAAAACAATATTTTTTTCTATTGCTCCATTCATTATAAGAATCCACGCCCCGAACATGATCCAATTTAAAGTTTAATGCAGCCTGACGGACATCATTATATCGGGAGCCAGGACTTTTAACATTACGCATTCAATTTCCTTAAGTTGTTTTCGCGATCACAAGTCTGTTTGCAAATAGTGCTATATTAAGATCAGAATAATTGCATTATTGACCTCACGGCTGGCCTCTTTAGAAGGACTCTAGTGCCATCTATTGAAGCGCAGCATGATATATAATTCAAAGAGGACAGGTTCAAAAGAGGTGTTTCTTTTTCCATCCAGTTACCTATCACTATTATTTCAGAATGCTTTGGGCTCAGCATTCGAATCTTTAGGGTGTATTTGGTTTTTATTTTTTTTTTCTTTTTCAAAATACCGTTTCGATCATTTACATTTTGGAGCTCGGTAATATTGGAATATAATTCTTATTACCTCCTCAGAAAATGATGGAGAGATTTTGGGGTGTTATTTCTCACACAAATATGAAATCTCATCACCTTTGGCACATGCACCATTTTTCATGCATTATTTTTGGGCGTCTCCTCATTTGGCATTTACACTTAAGCCAGACATTTTCTACCCTGCGATGCAATTTTCATTTACATTGGAGGAACACTGCGATATCAGTTGCGCACCGCATCAGCAAAACAAATCGTCTTTGGAGAGGGGGGGGAATAAAAACTTACCTTCTTTTAGGAAGTGCGAGCGGATCACAAAAATAACAAAACAGCAGATCGCCGCTCCAGCTAAAGCCCACACAGCTTTAAGGAGCTGCATCGTGCTCGGAATTTAACTCAACACCCCAAAAGCGATCCCTGGCGTATTCATAAAGCCTCCATCGTTCTCCCGAGAAGAAATAAATGTCAGATAGCAAGTAAAGACGAGGATTCGCTTGGGTATTCCCCCTGCTTAGTCCGTCTACGTGTTAGAAGTTAAAAGACGATAAAAAAACGAAGGATCCATGAATCTTCGTTTCTTCCACCCCCACCTCTTCTTCTTTCTTTTTTTTAACAGATGCCCAAAGCCGAACCGCTTTTGCGCTGTCCGAAACCGCCGTCCTCAGTCTTATTTCTGCGTGTAGTGTTATAATGAAAGTGTCTCATAATACTAGGTGTCGAAACGGGGATTTCAGGCTGAGTCTTCTCCCACTTTTTTCTATTGTCTTGTATCCTTTACCTCGTTATTTCACTTGTCGGAGCAGCCACTGGCTCAGATCAGATGTAAATTATTTTTTTTTTTCCTCCAGAATACATCTGTTAAGTATGTAATGCATAACGTATGTAGTAGCAGAGCGTAAAACGCGCTTATGTGCACAGGCTCCGTTGCACCAGTTGGCTACTTCACTGAGTTGGGTCTTCCTATTTTCCAGAAGGGGATCTCTTTTGACTGCATTCCTCACGCGCCCCAGCTTCAGTCTTTCTCCTAGTTACGCGCACACACACATCCACTCGCGCTGCTGCTTCTCTTATGCTGCATCTGCTCCATTTTACTATATGCTTTTACCTCATGGTTTTCTTACGCTCTTGGCAGTGCATTTTAAAAGCATAACAAAACACCACCAAGTAATTCAGCACGTTTGTCGTCTGCCTTTAAATGTAAGGACAACTGCTCTTCCTAAGTAAGAACCTATTCCGAGTATACTGCGTAGTTTAATGACCACTCTCTTTCTCAGAGTCTATCAGCCTCTGATCTCTTGCTCTCTTCTGGCTTCTCATTCTCGCCCTTGTTATTTAAACGCGGCAGATACAGGCGCGACTTTCGCTCTACTCTCCCATGTGACGTCACGCAACCAACGCTCTCCCGGACACTTCAAACTTCGTCTCATCGTCCACTTTTGCACCTGCTTGCTCCTGCGATCCTCTGTAAGTTGACAGTTCTGGTATAGTATAGGAGACCCTCCTACGTTAGCAAGAAAACGGCGGAGGGTGGTTTTGGGGAAGACGTAATGCTAAGGGACAGCGATATTAACTGCACAATCATACCCGACTATTGGTCACTTTGGTAAAAAAAGAAGCGTGTGGGTTATTAGCATCCTTGCATTTATACAACCCCGATATTAAGGTAAGTGCGCTCTCTTCTGATCGTTGTTGATATTTATTACTCCCGAGGCTGACTTGTTTTTTGTCACACTTGCGGCGTGTGTTTCTAATGTAATTTGAGAATGCGACTGATCAGTACAAGAAAATACTTACAGCTATCAATGCACACCCTGCTGTAAGCCTTCTGCCAGTTAAGACTAACGTCTGAAATAAAGCAGTCATCAGCCTTAAATTGCAATCGTAAAATAAAACAAGGTTGGGCTCATCAGGAATATTAAATGCAATTATTTGGATGCTCATGCTGTCGAGTTGGTTGCAGAAGTAAATTTATAAGCAAGTCAAATGGTCGCTCCTATTATTGAATTAATGTTACTACCCAACATTATGATATTATCCTTAAAAATCTAACTGTCGTTTAACTTTGGAGCACTTTAAACATAATAGTAATCAGGCAAATCTGTAACTCCAGCGCCTCCAAATGATTTATTTACGCATAACAACCTCACGTTTTAAAAAACGACAGCGAGACTAGTTTTAAAATTTCATAGCAAAGTTGTAGTCAGTCAAAATGTCAGTCTAAACCTGCATTTTAAGTACTTTTCTATTATCGTTCCGCTTATTCATTAGCTTGTTCTTCATACTGTATTTTCATCATATGTAAAAAAAAAAAAAAAAGAAAATTGGAGTGCGCATTGCCCAAAAGCGCTATATAATATAAAACTTGACTCGCGGTTTACTGATTTCAGTATCATTTGAGTAAAACAATTATAATATTTTGCTCTGGATAACCAAATCGGCTAAATTGATGCAAGTGTTTTAAGACTTCTGTTGAAAGATGAGGTCTTAAATAATGATCGTTTCTTCTCCACAGCAGAAATCAAATGACCCTTTTTTTTGATTATGCAGTGATGATAAATTGTTCAGCGGCTATAACTACAGGGCAAGACATCTAAATCCGTGACTGGTCGAATCCCCGTGAAATGGCACCGGAAGGGACAGTTGCAATTAAAATCCTTTTACTCATATCGTAATCGAAACGGCGAAGCGGAGCTGATTAGATTTTAGAATTCCCCCGAGAAGGCCAGCTGCCGCTGTGTGGACACAGTAAATCTGTCAAGCCATCCAATGCGTTGTTTCTCTTTGGTATGACTTGAATAAGTCGGGCTTATTCTGGACATTCGCAGAAGGTATAAGGTGAGGACAATATGCCACAGTACCGTTAGATATCCTTCCTTTAAAAGACAACCTAATCAAAGCCTTGCCACAGTTTGCAGATACCGTCATTGACTCCCTAATAACGCAAGGTTTATCACCATACCTCCGTTTTAACGAGGGTACCCTTAAATCCGGCTTTGCATTTTATGACATTTTTAAAACAATCTGTAATGTTGGAATTCTGGTTAAATGCCTAAATCTTATTAAAATACAATCTAGTTTTGACATATTGTACTGACATTTTAAGATGTCTCTCGGCACGATCTAATCGGGATGAACAAATCCTTTTTTCAAAGTCTCACTGCTGCAGAGATTTTGCAAGACGCATCGTTATGTTTACCGTACATAATGTTAACTCAGGTTTACATTTAAGTATTTCATAACTAATTTCACCAGAAATTACAGCATTTACTGCTGTTCGTGCGTTTGTGCAAAGAAAAAAGTCACGTCAAAAGGAACTGAAAAGGAATTTGATTTCTGCCGAAATCAGTGTTTGGCAGTTCTGAATAAACTATTAAAAATTCGATGATCTCACAGCATGCTTTATAATATTTATAGTTTTTAAATTTTTTAAACATACAATATATTTGGTATATATCCGCAATTCCCCTCAAATGTTCAACAAGTCTTAAAAAAATGCAGTGGTAATGTCCTAATGAATAGAAAAAAAGTTTCAGTTTATGACCTTAAATGCCCCTGTTAACATAACCTACCATTTTCCCTACATTTTATATTTGATACAAACATTTATACAGAAAATACATAAGTATTGTCGGACAGTGGTTTAGTGGTTACTTTTGTTAGCTTACAGTTCATACGGACATAGACTGGATAATTGTTTGAAAATACTATGTCTGTAGACGTCTGAAAGGTTTCCCTACGTCCTCTTGGTTTTCCTCTCACATTCAATATATGTGTGTTTTATGTAAATTGGGGTTTTTACTGTAGTTATTCTAGATTGGCTGATGTAATAAGTGTAACACTGGGTATGAGTGGACCCTTCATGTATTAGTGCCCCCTAAGAGCTTTGTGACCTACTGTATGCTGCTATTATACATTCCAACCAACCACAATGGCTTAAAAGCCATAAATAAATAAATATATGAAAAAAATCTTTCTACTGAAACAAAAAAAAGAACAAATATAATTGTAATATTCAATTTAATATACTACATTTGTAACTAATTCAAAAATCCAAAAAGCAGACTACTTTATAATTTATTAATATACCTTAGTATATGTTGTAGTAATGAAAGCTGATAAGAGACTTTCTCATAGTATCCTCCTCTAACTGCAGCCATTTAACCATTGTTTATAATGACAGTGCCTCCCTTCTTCCTCCTTATCCTATGCCTCTTGATAAAGAAGGGGTGTAAAGTATCATCACTCCATGACTAGGCATTCCCACTTACCAAATGGATGCTTCGCAATGAAGTTTAAGTACAACTTCAACAGAAAGTGAATGTCTAAACTATCCTACTATATTTCTTATACACACTCTTATGTTACAGATGAAAATAAGGAAGAATGACACAGATTTAAAGAAGACAGTCGTGGCTAAAAAGTCTAAATGTTTGAGGTGTGATGGGCAAAACATGGCAACACAGAGGAGAGGGCTTTTTGCAGACTTTAGTTTTACACAACTTACATAGTAATCCTCCCTTCCATTCACAAAATTCCAGAGTAAACTGATAATACATACAGGGTAGTAATCCACAGAAATAAATCCAAAATGATTAGCTTTGCTTTGTCCTGTATTATGCTGCAATTCCTATGGCACACTACTAATGTGTATTTTAAGTATATTCGTTACTTGAGTTTTCTGTTACATTGCTCAGTTGTTCAGGTTGCATTTTAATATTAAGTATATATCTACAGTACTTTGAACAGATTTCTGAAAAATCTATATAATATTTTTAAAATGTGGATTTGCTTGAGCATTTTACCCACATTAAATTGCTTTAGAAAGTATTCATTTGGCTCTGTATCCATTTTATGAAATAACTATTTCCAGCCCTGGATCATGGGAAATTGTAGTATATCCTGGCATTTTTAGAGCCCATGCCACTTTTTACAAGGCACTCACGTAGTTACACTATCACATACTAAGGTAAAAAAGAGTAACCAACTGACTTATGTTTCTAGAGGAAATTTAAGGAAATATGAAGCGAGTCCTTCAATACCTGTGCCTAACGTAAGGCAACTTGATAGCAATCAATAAGAAACTGAAGCCCTGTGAGATGGCAGCATCACATTCATTCTGTAACTACCTGGGCAAAAAAAAAAATCAAAGCTTTGAGTCAGATTTAATAATTTGTAATTTAAGTTGGCCTGTGCACATTAAACCCATGTACAGAGGTCCTTGTTGTAAAAAGCAAAGTTTCTTTGGATTTACACTTTTTATTAGCCTTGTCCATAGAGTGGTTTATTGAACTGAACGCAGCATGTTTCACAGATGGAAAGCACAGCCCTCCTGTTCATACAGATGCAGTCACAATGCAAAATGACTTTGAAGATGTGTACATATTTGAAGCATTTACTTCTATTTTGTTGTGAAGCATTTAACTTCTGGGCTGGAGGATCTTTGTCCTTGAGAAGCATAAAACATTATTGATTCAATTAAACACCAAAGAAAAACCCTTCAATTAGATGTGTCTTCACAGCTCGTGTGCCTTGAAGGCAGAATAGAAAAAGAAGTTTGATTTTGCATCTTCTGAAGGGAAGGGAAAGGTGACCAAGTTCATTATCTAGCTTCTTATTTTTTGAGAATGTTTAGAACATCAAATTTCAGAGATGTTGGGGGTTTTCATCATTTTATAATGGTGCCATCAGGATTCTCCTCAGTATCAGGAACAAAATACTGCCAGACTACTAAATTTTATGTAAATTAGCAGCTTTTATTTTAAATCCAACAAGACAAAGTGTCAAAGTAAAAACACAGTCAAACAGTCACATATTTGCCCTACAGTGGCCTCGGCTGTTTATGCACTCTGCTTCTGGTCCTGCTCATGCTGAGAGAAAGGAACTCTGGAATTTTTCAAGTGCTCCTAGTTTGCATGCTCTTGGCAGAAAATGGCATTTGTACTCCACTTGTGATTTCACTTCTAAGGTCAATGATAACATCCTTGTACCATACCTAGCCCACAGAATAGAGGCAAGGACAGAAGGATGTTTCATTTTCAACTTACTTGCTATGTAAGAGAAAGCATTTCTGTCACTCACATCCTCAGCATTAGGAACACAGGCATAGATCTGGTGATAAAGACTTAATTAAAGAGGGAATGTGTTGTGTTTTCAGTGATCTAAATGTTATGCATGAAGAATAGTGGCTCTGTTTATTTGGCTACACAATGTTCTAACACTAGGAACTGTTGTGGTCAAAATCAAGCAGGAACAAACAACTGAGTAAACACTATCAAATTATCTAAACTGCACAGTAACAGCAAATAAGTAAAAATAAAGAAAGTTCTATACAGTCCTAAGTTAAGAGATTTGTAATTGTTTGCATGAATTTTGTATCCAAGGAGAATGCTAAGCCAATGTGGTGCACAAATAAATAATGTCATATTTTAAAACACAGACACACTCACAGAGGTGCAATTTATAAGGACAAGTGGTTTTAGTGTGTCTCAATACGTGGGCTTCGTGCTGTGCAGCAAGCTCACAGTAATACCCTGCTCCTTCTATAGTAACAGTAGTGCCTTCATATTTTATTGGGTTACATTTTGGGATCTAAAAGTATATTTGTGTTCATTCATTTACAAGGAAAAACATTTTTAAAAAAACTCAAGGTGAAGACAAAATTCTGCAGAACTTCAACGTTTAGCTACCAATAAAATCTGCAAAGAAAATCTTCAGACCACAGCCAAGGTTATCAAAGAACATGAATCAACATTTACATTAAGTGCAACTTTTTGAACTTACAAAATCTGTTTTTTTGATTATTTAACTAGCTTAGAAGAATATGAGCAAATTTTCTTTTAGTTACAAATTAGAGGTTTTTTATGCAGCCAATGAAACACACAAATTGCAAGAGAGAAGAATATATATTTCTATTCACTGAACTAGCTACATTTAAGTAAACATATTAGCAGTAACTTGCTTTAGACTAGTAGTATGTCAGACAGCAATGAATCTTACACTTTCAGGAGTGGCACCTAGATGATTAGTCACTCTGTACACCCATTTATTTTAAGTACAGGCAGACAATAGTACAGTAGGAGAAACCCACCTTGATGCCCTGGTGGGTAAGTAAACCACTAGGAAGAATTATACCTCATAGATTTATGACGTTTCCCATATGAAATTATTCCAAGTCTTCTAATCAAATAAGAAATGGTGAATGGTCATTAAAGCTAGGGAAATTACTCCTAAACTACTGGTATCAGTACCGGATCCCATATAGGTATCAAGGCTCCATCTATCAGGCCATACTATTGACTGGCAGGTGAAAAGAAAGTGAGGCCAGAGTCAAGAGAAGGAAATACTTTGTTCAAAGTGTAAGTGGACCAGGTGCCCTAGTAAGCAGACAGGAGTTCAATGCCTGTTATAGTCAGGCCCCTTTCTTTTTTTTTCTTTTTTTTTTTAAAGTTTGTGCTTTCCATTTAATTACCCCACCTTATTTTTATTACATTATTTATTGATTTATTATTTTGGTCACTTTTCTCATTTTGGGATTTGAACAAGAACATCCACTTCTGTCAAAACATACAGTGGATGTTATGATGTGGCTTCAGGTCATCCATAATTATATAACAAAGAAGGCAAATAAATCAAATAAAGGTTTACTGATACCAAATAAGGAAAGATAATACCACATCAGGGAAGTACAAAGAGCTCTGGGCGCCCCTACACATAATCAGCCCATTTTCTGTCTATGAGGTGTGGCTGTTGTACATTCCACCAAATTACTGGACAAATACAATCCTGAAACATCTTTTGTACCTCTCTTACCACATTTGTGACTTCTCTCCCTCCTGTGAGTTGATCTTTTGCAAAAAAAAACTGTCCTTTACAGTCCATGGTCACAGTATTCTGGGGCTTTATATGTTCCTCACATGATCCTGTCCAGAATTGCCCTACTGTCAAACGCAGGTCTACCTCTAGTCTATCGACATCAACTGATAATGCATTTCGTTCCAGGTCACTCCTTCCCTTGGTCTCTGCTGAAGCCCTTCTCCTAAAGATGGCCGGAACACTCTACAGATACAAAGGATACACTGCCCCCTGGCAGAAGCAAGTTATGTTTATGGCATTTGCAATCAAGCATCTCCTTTGATTTGTTCCGTGCAACTTCAGAATTGACCACTCAACCCACTACTATATAAACAAATGGACCCAGAAGGCAGAATTTTTTTAATCATTTAAAATCAAAAGTTTATTGAACTTCCTTTTTGCTTTCATAACCATTCCACCTTAAAAAGTTCTGATCTTAAATATAATTAATTCACGCACATTTTTTGAGTATGTGAATCTAGTAAATCCTCCTCTTTTGGATCTTCTAGCAGCTGATAACTTTAGGAGTTAATATCTTTAAAATTTTACAGAATATGCTGATACTTTTTAAAAACGAAACTGTAACATAGTTCTTTGATGCCAAATGAAAAATCACTTCATTGACTAACCTTAAACCAGTCTGATCCTTAATCACTTTATAAAGGAAGCATATTCAATAAAGATATTTGAAGAACAGAATATCTTTGATTAAAAAGTTTTACAACTATCAAACAAATCTCACAGCTTTCTGTTTTCCAACAAAGTCCATCCATCCATTATCCAACCCGCTTTATCCTAACTACATCATGGGGGTCTGCTGGAGCCAAACCCAGCCAACACAGGGCGCAAGGCAGGAAACAAACCTGAGGCAGGGCGTCAGCACACCGCAGGGCGCACACACATACCCACATACTAGGGCCAATTTGGGATCACCAATGCACCTAAACCTGCATGTCTTTGGACTGTGGTAGAAAGCCAGAGTACCCGGAGGAAACCCACGCAGACACAGGGAGAACATGCAAACTCCAAACAGGGAGGACCCGGGAAGCAAACCCAGGTCTCCAAACTGTGAGGCAGCAACACTACCCACTGCACCACTGTGTCACCCACTCCAACAAAGTCTCATCTTCTAAAGTATTAGCATAGATTTTATAAACACATGAAGGCATAGCCATAGTGATCAGTAGCTGTAAACATATATACAGTATATATATATATATATATATATATACATACACATATATATGTCCACAATCTTGTTTTCACAGCTTAGAGGGAGTGGCGGATGTCAGCCAACTGGCCAACCAACCACAAGTGTTACCTGGTAGGTAACCTACCAAATATCAGGTTGTGAAATATAAAAAATATATGTATATATTTTTTTATTCTGATATACTTTGTTAATCCCCGAGGGGAAATGGTCTTTTTACATGACCATTTATTTCATTTAATCATCACAATCAATAAGTTGAAATTTACAGAAAAATGTGATATAATTTTCTAGCCAGGCTAATGTGTTAGCTATCAGAATTTTAAGTAAAAATAAATGGCTTGGAACTGACATGTAGCAAAAGGACAGAAAATGATGACAAACATAAAACAGGTTGTTCCATCTCCTTAAGCAAAATGTACTAGTGTCTCATTTCTCTTTGCAGAAAGGCACCAGAAGTACGTTGCCCATGGCCTGCCCCTTAAAACAACAAATCCATGAAGACCAACATCACACTCAAGGAGGTTAAAAGAGAGTTGAAGGACCATCTCTTTCAGTCACCCTATCATTAAGGAATATAAAAATGAGCAAATGAAGGTGAATATAAATAAAATGTATTATTATTATTATTATTCATTATCATTATTAATGTTCATCAATATTGTCTCAACAGAAAACAAGTTTGAAAGTCTAGAAAACCAGCCAGCCATTATCCAACCCGCTATATCCTAACTACAGGGTCACGGGGGTCTGCTGGAGCTAATTCTAGCCAACACAGGGCGTAAGGCAGGAAACAAACCCCGGACAGGGCGCCAGCCCACCGCATGGCACACACACACACACACACCAAGCACACACTAGGGACAATTTCGGATCACCAATGCACCTAACCTGCATGTCTTTGGACTATGGGAGGAAACCGGAGCACCTGGAGGAAACCCACGCAGACATGGGGAGAACATCCTAGAAAACCAAGTATGATAAAAACAAGTCCAGCAGAAATTATACCCCACCATTGGCATTTTTTCTCCAGAGACACTGATAGTTGCAGTTTTTATTTTCCTCTATTCCATTGTCAACAATTAATTAATGGACAGATATTATAAGGCTCCATATATGTTAATCATTTTCAAACTTTCATAGAACTCCCTGTTTTCAGCTCTGCTTAATTCTAGACTTGAATTTCATCTCCTGGGGCCTCATGTATAAACGGTGCGTACGCACAGAAATGTTGCGTAAGAACTTTTCCACGTTCAAATCGCGATGTATAAAACCTACACTTGGCGTAAAGCCACTCAATTTTCCACGGTACCTCATACCTTGTCGTACGCAAGTTCTCCGCTCGGTATTGCAGACTGGCGGCACCCAGCGTCAAAGCAGTGCTACTGTTCCTGTGTGGTTACGCCTTATTTTCCTGACGTGGCTTTATAAATACACTGAAATTAACCGCATATTGTTTATTAGTGTAACGCATCTGATTGTAATTAACTTTTAACAATATAATGGTCCAGGGAACAGCCATAGTATTCCAAATACCATAACTGCTTTAGCGTTGTTACTCTCACTGCACCTTCTTCTTATTCTTCTTCTTCTTATTCTTTCAGCTCCTCCCGTTAGGAGTTGCCACAGCGGATCATCTTTTTCCATATTACTCTCACTTCACCACTCAGAGTATTTATATCACTGTATCTGAGTGTGAATCACAGCAGCAGCTGATCGGAAAGAGAATTATCGGTATACAGCTTCAAGGACACGCTGTCTCAGCTACTGCAAAACGTTTTAAAGCCTTTCCTGTACGGACCTCGCGGTTCAGAAACAGTTTCATCCCAAGAACTTTAAATGCACTCAATCAATTGCACCTTGTAGAACTGTTTGTACTTACTTATAAGTACAATCACCCCACTGTAAACTTGCACTATAGTTATAATATCGCACAACCTGAGCCACTTTATAAAGCGCATATTTACATATGATGACGATATCATTTTTAAGGGGAAATGCAGCAAAATATGTTTATTAAATTATACAGATAAAACTTTAACTTCATTTAAATAATCTATATTCTTCACTGGGAGTGTCGTGAAGGATAGAATAATTGAACATGTACTACGAAGATATTTCAATGTTCCTTAAACGTTTTGAAGAATCGGCGCTAAGCTTACAGATGGCTTAACTTCTATTACAGAGCTGATTGTGTGGTGATTGGGTATTTGGGGAAAGAAAAGCAAGGACTGCAGTGGCGGCTACGCCAATATATATTGAATATAAAACAGAAAGAGAAAATAACAACATAGCTAAAAACGCAGCGACCAATTTCGGCAAAAGTTAAATGCTTGTGTCATGAGCACGAGGCGGCTATGCAGTGTCTGCAACGGACATGGCCATCCACCGTGCATAAGCTACCTTACTGACATTGGCAGGCGAAGGAGCCACCGATTCTTCCTCTGCCCAGTGCCACCACAAGCCTAGAGCCGCCCCTGAGTACTGCTGCAATAAATTATTTCATCGAAGTGAAACCCATGTTTAATAACGCGCTTTAACTCCTATCATCATAAAAATGATATCACGTATACATCTCAGTATTTTAGTTATTCAGAGAGCTGTAATATCATGAATGTAATGGATTCTGTGTCCAGTTGGAGGAAGAGAGCCGGTTTAAGAAGCAAGTAGTGATTCACACACATAGAGCACATAGAAGATCAAATACAAAACAAAGCATTTAACGTGCTACTTTAATTACGATGCGATTTGAGAAATTGGTTAATTAAATGATTTTAAGATGAAGTTTATGATGTTCTACTTTAATGACAAAATAAACTACGTGATTAAAGTGGAAATGTCGAGATTGAAGTTGACATTTCATGCTTTTTCCCCACTGTGTGCCTTTTTTTCTCTGTACCCTAATAACTTTCATATGACACTCAGACAGTGGGCTACAACTCGCCTTTTCACGGCGACCTTGATACGTGACTTCTTTTTTTATTTCCGGCACTGTGCGATTTTGTGAACGTGAGCTTTCAAGTTTCTCCAACACGCTATGTCACTCGATCAACTTCCTTTTGTTGATTATACCACGGTTTATTTGAACAAATAGTATGTTGTTCCTTTGCCTCCACTTGGTATTCGCTGAAATTCTTATATTTTCCCCCGTGCTTTTCCCATTGTCTTTTCACAGAAGGCTAAGCTTAAGGACGATTTATATTGATTTGCATATTCAAAGAGGTGTAATTCTGGGAGGAGTTGGGGTGTTACATAAAGCGCGTGCACGAGCATTACTTTTCACGCTGATCGGGATTTATGTAGCGGAAGAACGTGGAAGTTGGAGTACGCACAGATTCCTGCATCTGGATTTTTCTGTGCGTAAGCACATTTCGGCATTTGTGCTTACGCCATGTTATAGTGCGAGTTCTACGCACGGCGTTATACATGAGGCCCCTGGTCCTTTAACCCTGACTGCCCAGTTAGTTAGTGATTTTAAATTGATGTATTATTGTCTTAAAGATGATGTCTTTTTATATGGCCTTGCTTGTTTAAGGAAGTGGGGAGTGGATGTTGGCTGTGTCATCTGATTAAATTGGTTTGACTATGTACACAAGTTCAAAGCCAACAATTTAACCTTTTGAGGGCAGAATAATTTTTTCCAAAAAATTCAGTTTTCTGAAGAGCACACAAAGCAATAGTTTTGCATGTAAATCAATATAAAATGTCTGTTGCTGTGTGCACCAGTTTGCCGTCTCTTCTGGCTCGAGCCACTCACAGGCAGCATGATAGCTGGTAGGGATGTGTGGCAGGCTGGCTGTCAGGTTGTCTTTGCATGGTGAGGATGGCAGCAGCAATCACAGTTACAGTGTAATTCAATCTGGTTTGTACCTCCTGTAATTATAAGTGATGGTCCACCAAGGCAAACATTGTCATAGGTGCATCAGCTACAGGAGCGCGTTCAGCACCACAATCACCTGGGGACCGATTAGTTGATGTGGATATGTCACTTTCTTTTTTGATCTCGATCTCCAGATCACTTGACCATCATACCATTTTTGCTGTTGTTTGATCTTCACTACTCACGCAAGCACAGGGAATCTCGGTCAGACCAACCACACTAACTTTCCTTCTAGCAAAGAGAGTCAAACTAAAATGTAACGGTGGGTTTTGTCACCGTGTTCAGTTGATTACCACCCTCAACCACTCCTGTTGAGAAAAGTCGACATTAGGGAGATAAGAAAAGAAAAAACTGTTGGATTTTTTTTTTTATTATACTGTGATATAAATATTTTCTGTTTATTTTACTACAAGATTTGTTTCGTTCAGTGAACTGTGCTGCATTCACGGGCTATGGCTCAGATGGAAATGTCATATGAACGCCCTTCAAACTGGTAGCTTTCAACAGAACAATTTATAGAAAATAAATGATAACAATAATAACTGGACACTGTACCGGGTTATTTCCTGTTCCTGATGTTGCCAGGATAACCTCTGGCTTCTACTTTCCTGAAATGGATCTAAAAAGCTTTAAGAATGCTATGTTGAAAATCTAATTTAATTTTTAAACTTTGATTATCCTTTCTGCAACAGAAATTTTCCCGGAGAATTTCATTGAAGATAAAGCCAGCGCCACAGTAAAAATACTAGAGTCATAACTCTGCTGTGTGTAAAGAGGCAGTGTATCAGTCATCGTTGTTATAATGATCGCACATTGGATGACATGACCAATATTTACCAATTTCACATTTCATGCTATGTGCATAAAATAAGTGTGATAATCAAATAGGAGAAGCATTTTTATTTTACACACCAGCAGCAAGTGACATTTTTAAAATTCCTGATGAGCTAATGGACTCTGCGGGAGTCAGTTGGACTAATTGCATTGTAGTAGGCACAGATGGAGCCACAACTGTGACAGAAAAGCACTGAGATATAGTGCAAAAATAAAAGATGTTGCTCCTCATGCCATTTCTGCAGAGTCTTTAGCATCGTGAAGAATTGATACTGGCTTTAATAAAGTGCTAAATATAGCTACGTGTGTGCTTTGAATTTATAAAAATGCAACAGCCATCTATTTTGGATGCTTTGCTGCTTGCTGGGAGGAAATGGGAACAAACAACCAGTGGCTTTTACACACACAGAGATGAAGTGGTTAGCATGGGTCAAAGTTCATATGTAACTATCACTTCAGTATTAGACAAGAGCTGTGTAAAGATGAATGTGAACAGTTAGTAAGAGTTGATACATGACATTAATGGCTAACTTAGCCATATTAAAAACCATACTCATCCAAAAAATAGATGTCAATAATACCCCAAATACATTCTTCCAGAAAAAATGTTAAATAGAAAACAAAAAAGGTTCAATGCATGTGTGATTGATGCCTTACTTTAAAAACAAACTTAGATATCAAGGTTATCTAATATTATGTCAAAGCATGTCACTCAGGGGAATTCCAGCAGATGCTGCAGTTTTTTTCCTGGAAACATCACAAGAGTTACTTATGGAATTATAAATCTTTCATTGTGAATGTTGAGACCTTTCTAGCGATTTCTCATTTGAGACTCCAGAAGGAGCTTATTGACATTTAATTTGATAGCAACCTGTGGGTGTTTTTTTCTATGAAATGCTACTAGACATACAGTATTCCAGTCCGAGTGTACTGACCAGTATAAGACAGTTTCCACATGTAGCCAAGTAAAACATCATCCCATACAGTACCACATTTTTATGTGACACAGGTACAAAGTCTGCCAGGAGAAACAGGAGGTGAATTTGAATTTTTTAATTACTATTTTATTGGCAAGAACAGATCACAAACTCAGTTATT
The DNA here is from genome assembly GCA_026402145.1 of Polypterus bichir lapradei. Classification (NCBI taxonomy): domain Eukaryota; kingdom Metazoa; phylum Chordata; class Cladistia; order Polypteriformes; family Polypteridae; genus Polypterus; species Polypterus bichir. The sequence goes on along the minus strand of JANRMT010062792.1, from coordinate 81,745,071 downwards.
AGCATATAGTAACATTCCAATAGTAATCCCCTGGGTACACTCCCAATCACCTTCTCCCTAGTCATTAATTTAATCTGCTAGTTTTCCCACACACAACCTCATCAATGTCTGTCGTTTCAAAAAGGAAATTCTTGAAACAAAATCACGACTCCCACCTCCACAGAACAGTAATCAATTAATAAAGGATTTTAGTTACTTCAATCCAAAGATTGATACATGTATTGGATTGTCTCAGCAATGAAGTTTTATCAATATTTAATACGTCACCGTAGGCTGTGTATTCAATAAGACGCAAAAAACATGGATATTCTTAGAGCCAGTGAGTGGCACAGCATCCAGTTCAATGAAACAGGCATACAAATGTCAACATGGTCTCTTATGAAAACCTAAAGAATGTATTAATAATAGAGTTCTGCTTTCCAGATTTTAAGGAGTAAAACTAAAGAACAAAAAAAAGGCTAACATTTAACATTTAAATTTTATTTCTTTTAATGTAACCAATAGTGCTGGAAATTACCACAAATTTGTGACTGTGAATTATCTATTGGACAAAAATCTTAAAGAAAAGTCATACTAGAGGACAGAAAATAATCCCACTGTCACAAAGAGTTAAGTGTTTGTACTTACTTACTTATTTAACAGTACATTATTCCTTCAACAACCATGAATCTCTTCCACCTGACCCAGTCACTAGCAATGTACTTCACTTCATTCCTGCTCATATTTCCACTTTCCAACAATCTCATTCTCCTCCATGAATGTTTAGATCTTCCTCTTTTCTGTCCCTTGTTTATTCCACTGCAGCATTGCCTTACAAGGCCCTTATCTTTCTGTAATTAAAGTCCAATTCAACCAAACCTGTGTCTTTATTCTTTGATATAAAATCTTCCTAGTTTGTTATTTTCTAAAGTTACTCATTTGAGATTCCCTCAGATCACCAGAGTTTCCATATGTGTCACAAACTACAATTAATAAACATATGTAGCTTTGTGTGTGTAAAAAGCATATGTAAAAGCCAATAGATGAATGGGGCAATAGGCACCCTTTATTTGAGACTGGGATGGTAAGTAAAAAGGCAAATTTCCTGAATAATTCTGTTACAGGGTATTGTTGATAGCTGTCTACAGGATGTGGACATTTACCTGTCTCACAAAAGAGTCACCTGCTTTGAAAATCAAACGGCTTTGATTGATATCTCATCGACATACAGCACTGTGATAACAGAACTGCCTGCTTCCTTAGAAAAGGTATTCATTTGGTTTGAAAATATATATGTTCTGGGGACATTGGTCTCAAATCAGGATACAGTGGTATATGTACTTCTTGATAGTTAGCAACAGTACTATTTTTTAACCAATGAAAATGTGTATACACTACTGTTAGGCAAAGGAAATTGGTATGTATCATTGTTTAATCGATCGTCATGTTTATCTAGGCAGAGACTGATGCAGTTATATACCTCTGGGCAAATCAGAATAAAATGAAGTATGGTCAGTAATTCTTAACCGTAGCCTGTTTCTTTTATGATTTTGGCACCTTACTACTGCAGCTACACCATGTAGCTACAGTATCTAGTACCTGGCCCAGGTTCTCCTAGGCCTGAGAGAGGTAACATTTTTATTGAATGTTGCTGTATCAGGTATTAAATATTTTGACTCTAGTATTCTTGTGTAAGGAGACAGACAACCAGATTTTACATAGCTTTTTTAAAAGGTCTACCTACAGTAAATTTCTATATTCTGTTCAGTACATCATTTGTGGTACTACCTTCTTCAGAGACAGCACTGCCAGTATACGTAGGTGAAATGACCCACACTACTATCCACTTTGGTTTCTAAATTACTGGTGTCATTAATATTATTTATTCACCTCTCTGCCGTCTTGCTTGGGTTAATATGAAGACTGACCCTTTTTGATTCGCATTATAGATCTTCTGCTGTACTTAACCCTGCATACTGCTGTACTTATCAGACAACAAAGAGATATCATCAGTAGGTCTTCTAAAAATTGTTTCAATCCACAAGATATTCCTTTGAATGTATGTCCCTTAAAGTGCATTTCATTAGAAATTCAAGAATTATTAAAAACAAGATCAACAAGAGAAGACATTCTTGCCAGACACCACCGAGCATTTTTAAAGGCTCACTAACATCAACATTAGGCAACACCCTACACTGGAAGTGTAAGTGCAAGTACACAATACATAAATTATATATACTTATATACATGGCATATGCATCTTATCTCTGGTCTTCAAGGAAATGCCCATCATGTAGCTGTTAGAAACAGAGGGTGACTATATACATAACCTGGTTTTGAAATATTTACTCTTTCATATGAACATACATTTCTATTTATCATCATGCTACTTGGCTTGCTTTTCCTTTTTTTATTTTACATATTATACAGTCTTGCTTTTTGTTTTCTCTATAACGCTGTATCAGTCTGTAAGAAAAGTATTTATTGGCTCTGTTGAGAGAAGCACAAAAAAGTTCTTTGTTTCCACAGCACAAATGCACATGCTTAATGCTAAATACCAAGACAATACAATCTTAAAGTTATAAAACCATTTGTTTTGTGGCACTTGAAAACAACACAACACTGAATCCTGGATACACAAAAACTCACAACTGCTGATCTGCTCATTCCTGGGAAGTTTGAAAACCTTTGACCCTCCAAATTTCTGCATGTTCCAACGCCACTTGGAGAAGATGACACCTGGAACACTGACAGCACCTCAGCAACAGAGAAGACAGGCAGAATGAGCTGCATTCACCCTGCCAACTGCCTGAATGAGGTTTCCTGACACAGCTTTATGTGGACTGTATGCTGATTGATTCGTTAATAATAATTTTTATTGTTATTTTACTTCCATTGTGGTTTAAAGGCAGCACTGTAAGCAGAACTACCTTTTCATAGTGCATTCACCGACACTGAACTGGTCCATTCGTGGAGCTAATGATCCCTGTTGGGTATGTCAATCTGGATTACAGAAAGACTTCTGAAGATTTACATCTTGAAGCTGGAATGATTCTGGCATATCAGTCTCTCACCTGGGGTACCTTTTTTTGGAAAATAATAAAGAAAAACAAGGTTGAGTTTGTGCATAATGAAAAGAAAATAATTGACGGCCACAGAGGTAAGGGAAATGATTCAAAGAAATGTAGATGAAAGGAGCAGAAGCACATATGAACAAACAAAAAATATAAAGCAAACTACAAACAAGGCCCATCTTTGAGAATAAGTATTAATGGGAAAATGTCATTTGGGTAAATTGGTGTATGGATGGAAGTACACTGTAGAAATCTGCGTCCAAACATAAGCCTTATTTGCAGAAGGATGCATCATTAGCCCAAATTGTTGTGATAAGCAGGCGGTTTAAGAGCTGTTTACACAGTAAACAACGCTGAAAAGTGATGACATAAAAGCCTTATTGTGAAAGATTACTGCCACACATTGATTGACAACATTATTGGCAGGCACCAGCAGAAAACGTCATACTGACTGAGTTTAAGATTTCATACAAGCTCCTAGATTGGAAAAACACATAGGTGACAGGCTGTCAGTCTGTGTTTCACTTTTTAAATGTGAAATATTAACAGGTATGAATCTGTGACAAGCTGGAAAAATTACTATACAGAAAGGCTAAAATAACATTCCCAGACCCACTTAATCTAATTCATAAGCACAGGGGACCACAGTACTTTCCAGAAACACTCTGGATAAGGCAGGATTCAACCATGAATGGGGGTCAGGGCCTACTCCTGCAAAAATCCACACTCACAAAGGGCCAACTAACACTAACCAGTTAATCTAAACCGTAAAAACTAGAGCACCTAGAATTTGAAGTCAGTGCTATGAACCTGCGAAGCTACGGTGATCACTGTGTCGCCTTACAGAAAAGTATACACTAAAATACTTGACTTAAAGAGACAAAGGGGATTCAGAGGGGAAACATATTAAGAAGCATTGGCATAAGAGGTGAACATAGCAGTTTTTGCAGCAGCAACCCGGGCAATTTGTACCATGAGGATTTCGTTCTTGCTCAACATAAAATAGAAACAATAGTCCACTACCCTAATAAATGTAATATTCCAAGTTTTTTTTCATCATTCTGTGCAAACTGCATTTAACAAAAGTAAAACGAGATTCAACCTTTAACACATATTGGTGACATTAATGTAGGAAATGTTTTGAAAAGCTAGATAATGCAGGGGTTACCAACCTTTTCCATGTCAAGGTCCCCCTAAGAGACTTACCTTAAGGCTGAGGACACCATATCTATCACCATCCAAAAAATGACATATCCCACATGTCTATATTAAACTGCTATACCTGCTAAGTGCATGTAACAAAACAATATAAATCAAGGCACTTTGACTATGGAAAAAATAGACTGTTCATAATAAATAAATATATGAAAACTCACCCTAGGCATAACCACAGGTATTTTCTTGCAAATGGTAAGAGGCATCAGATGGCTTTTTCGCTCAACCCTGGGTATTGGTTTCTAAGATTGCTCCAACATTCTGACAGGGAAATGGCAGGAATTGCAGTTTCAAACTTCCATCATTGGCTATTTCAATTAATTCCTCTTGTGACCTCAAATCAAGGCAATCCTCTACACTTCTGAACTCAAATGGATTTCTGATCCATTTTAAATGATGATTGTCCAGGTCTGGGAAATAGTTGCTGAAGTATTCCGTCAGGTGTGTCAGATGTGACAATATTATAGGCAGGACTATGTCTACTGGTACATTGGACATTCCTAGCTCCTGGTGAAGGAGCAGGAACATTACAGTATTTCATTCTTTTAGGTTTTTCTTTGACAGTTAGATATTTTGTATAAATGTCAGAACTTTATCTTGCAAATTAAGTGTGTTGTGGTCGCAGCCCCACATGCACTGATTCAAGTATTTTAAAAGTTGAAGAATGTCAGCCAAATATGCAAGCTTAAGAACCCATGACTGCTTGTCATAACACATAGCAAACTGGGAGTTCTCGGACGAGAGAAATTCACGCAGCTCTGAGTGGAGATCAAGTACTTGTTGTAAAACTGCCCCGCGAGACAGCCAAAGGACCTCAGAATGCAAGAGGCTTTTAAAACTGGCATCCATGTTATTGCACGGTTTGGCAAACAGCCTGTGTTTAAGGGGACATACTTTGATACTATTTACAACTTCTATACTAATTAAATTTCATAGTATTACCACAATCTTAAAGTTATTTAAAGATGTTTTATGGTCTTGTTTATCCACACACCAGCTCTCCCTTATCAAGCTAAACATGACTTAATATTGCAATCCTGTCTATACAGATCAGGAAATTCTGCTTACCAGTCCCATTTGACTTCTAGTAGAAGCCACTGCACAACTCTAGTAGCTTTATTCTGTTATTTACGGAATAAAACACTGTCATGCATGTGTGTCTGCATATCAACCTCCTGACTCCTGACCCTGGGACAACAGGGATGCTGTCACTAAAGGTATCATCTCTTTCTCTTCCAGCAGCCAGGAAAAGCTGCCCAGTGAGGGCAACCGACTCCGCCCCTCAGGTGGGAGGAGCATAAAAATGAGACACAAACAGAAGGTGGCTTGTCATTCTGGACCTATATTTGTATGAGAAGGAGCCGAAGACCTGATCTAACAAAGAACCCTTGCCATGGGCATTTCTGTTTTGTTATTACACCATCATGCACTGTTTTTGTTTATTAACATTAAATGGGGTGACCCGGTGGGTGCCCTAACATTGCTTCAGTCCAATTGTCGTGCATTGCAAGACCTCAACACAAACAGCCCAAAATACTACAAAGCATACAGGTTTTCAACATATTCATTCATTCATTTCTAACCCATTTACTTCAAAACAGGATCACAGGGAAGCACAGCCTAACCTAGAAATATGAGGCACAAAACAGCTGCCAGCTCTGTACCGGTTTCAATCCAGCACATGACATTCACACGCTCACCCATATTCATTCGTAGTAAGCCAGCTTGGAGGTGCCCTGTAACTGAATTATCATGTTAATAAGATGTGGAAGGGAGGACATGCGACTCGGCTGCAATTTGAGCACAAGTTCAAAGAGCAGCGCAGTAGCACTGACAAATGTGCAAACATACTGTCCTTCTTAAATTCATATTTTGACCATTAACATTTTCTTTTTTCACAGTATCGAACATCCGAATTCAGACATCTAAGTCATTGGCTGTACTACACCATTTGCTGCATTACTTATCAAGGTTTTATAGTTTCAGAATAAAGTTAGAATCACATACCAATAAACTGAGCATATAAAATTTATATGCACACCTTTTACTTAATTGGAAAAAAATTGCTTTGTATAATCTGGCCACAGGTGAGTGAGCGTATATTGTATAAATAAGAACTCCCACATGTTTAGTTATCGGTGATCAATTAAGTCTTTCAGATGTTGTATGTTTAACATTCAGGAGGCATTTTATATATTAAAATAAATTTTGTTGATTTGTCCAATTAATGTAGCCTGTCACATGTGGGCGTGTTGGCACTGAAAATGTTCTGAAATCTTGATAGAATAAATTAGCACACATCTGCATAAAAATGAGCCTGCATTTTACCCACAAAGTGCCCTCTGACCTCAAATTAACTGCATTCTAAGTAACATATTCACCTTGCAAAATAACCTTCGGTGAACCTGTCCTGAGGGAAATTATGCAGGTCAGGTGTAAATTCTTTTGTATGAAGACTGCCAATGAAGGTAGTTGCCTAGTACAAAAATCAAGAGGATAATGAGAAATGAGAAAAAGATTATGCTAAATAAACAGTTTCAATTTCCAGTGGTCCCATAGTCAGAGCTGAATTATACAACTATTTCTCAGGCTGATTACTAAAGTAGGAAAATGGTCACAGATTACCTGTGATAAGCAATGCAAGGAAACTATATTTAATGATTTGTGACGAAGAAAAAATTTCACTTACATAGCACCTTTTATACAAAACTCAATCGTAAAATGAGATTTTTCAGGTAAGCAAGACAGATTGGAGGTATGTTTGCATGCTGATTAACAAATTAATTTTACTGTTCATTGTATATATGACCGTCATCACTCTATAAAATATTAGTGAATACAAAGTTGTATACATTTGTACTGTATAATAAAGTTATTGCAACGGTTGTCCAGGCACATTAAGTGACCTACTCGGGGTTCACCTAGTGAGTCAGTGGCAGAGTTTGAATAGGCAATCTTCAGACATACAGTTCAGCTCCTTAACTACCACAACAGATCATAACTGTAGCAAGGCGGACATTTTGCAGTTTCAGTAGAGGTCAGATGCCTGCTAGTTAAGGGGAGTGGGGGGAATTAATTTTAGCCCAACTGGGTAAGCTACTACTTATGGCTCTGGAGCTCTGGGTTCATAGCCAGCCTCAACATGTAAGGATGTGAAATGGATTGAGGCAGATTATCTATGAACATACACCAATGCAGTAGTAGAATTTCACTACACATTCAGTAGAATCAATGCCTCAGAGAGCTTTCAGCACAGTTCCTTTCCTGACAGGGGGTGCCTTCTGTTCAGGGTTTGGATGTTCTCTGTGTAAGCAGTGGTTTCCTGCAGGTCAGCAGTTCCCTTCCACAGTATAAAGCAATGTCTGCTTAACTTGCAGCTGTAAATGGACTTGGTATAGGCACACTTCTTTCCTTGTATAGATTATGTCAATAAATATGACAAGGATTTAGTAAGAGAAGAAAATGAATAAGCAAATTATTTTATGGTGGAGCTTATTATTCGCAAAGGACTAGCAGGATTTGAGTAACACGCTTATTACTGGAGCCCACAGGTAATTCGAATGCATGGTTCACTCAGGATTACTACTTGCCAAGTGTTCTCTGCAATATTTGTTTGTCTGGTTATAATACAGGTGTGTTCCTCAATGGCTCCATCTCCAATCTGAGAAAAAGGGAAAAAATGCATCTGTTTAATTCAATTTATTAGTATCTCCTGTAGAAAATGAAAGAGTCTAAGAATTCGATATCGGCCTCAAAAGCCTTTTTGTTATCAGTTAAGGTAAAAAAAGAAAGTAAAAAAAGGAGTTACATCGATCACCATCATTTGTGTTAATAGTACGCTAAGCTGTATTGTGCATGTGCAAGTCACTTTGGACAAAAGCATCTGCTAAATGAATAAATGTACCCATTTTTTGTCAATAAACAAAGAACAGAAAAAGAAAATGCCAATCATAAATGTAAATGTATTTGTCTAAAAGTAGGGTGACATTACTCCCTTAGAATTCCAGTAGTCTGAGGTTAATCCTTAGCATGGCAGCAGGCTATGTGGAGTTTTCACTCCAGATACTCTGGTTTTCCTCCCACATCCCTAAATATGTGCAGGTTAGGATAACTGGCAATTTTAAATTTGCTCTACAGAGAATGTGTGTATGTGTGAGAGTAAATGAGTCCTGCTCTGGACTCCCACCCAGTGAACTGGATTCTGTCACGTATCCTGCATTGTATACTTTGCATCTGGTAAATACTGTTCTTTTAATTTTTAATGCATGATGAAAAGGAAATTTAAAATACACGTGGAAAGTTTTAATTTTTCCTTTTTGCTCATTCCCAAATACAAGCACAGAGGCAGCATGCTGCAGTTAAAGAGAAGAACAATTAGTAAAACACTAAGTGGTTGCCTCTTAATATTTCATTTCTGTGATTTGTTGATTATATAAAAGCACCTCTGGAGCGACAAACAGATTTGCAAACTAATCCCACACCACCTCCCATTTTCTCCCCATGAGCTCAACCTGAGAACAGCTAACACAACATTTAGAACAGATTTCAAAAGCGATCATAACATCATTTAGACAGCAGTGTGCCAGACAACAGGCTTTTAACAGAGTGGCTGCTGACAGCTGTTTGTCTCAGTTTGGCCTGCTTTAACATGTTCACCATCTTGTCAGGTGTCGGGGCATTGCCGTGGAGTTTCGTGAATAATGGTGCTGTAGTTGGAGAGAAATTTCATTGGTTTAACTTCTACTTCATTTTCTGCACTTCAAAGTTCTTTAAAAGGGAACAAGACAAGGGGGACAGGTGCCTTGTAACTGTTTGCTGATCGTTAACCAGTCAAGTTATATATGAAACATTTGGTACTTGCCTAGGATTTGAACCAAAGATGAGAGAGATCAGAGGCTTCCCGTGTGGTACAGGGGGGAAAAGAAATCAGACACTAAGTCACAGTCTTAACACGCTAGCTGAAAACGTATGAGGCACACGAGTAAGTGAATGGGTGGGCAATCTTTTTTCTTGTTCACATGTCGAACTCCCTAATAAAGTAACTTAATGAAATATCAACATGATGCATGAATCCAAACAAAATGCTGTTTCCATATTAGCCTTCACTTGACTCTTCCCATAGTTTTCTTGTCGAACTTCGAATGGTCTCTATTACTGACTTACAAAGCTGTTTATTTGGAAATTCCTGAAAATTTGTCTATGGTGCCTCACATTGTATAAACATTTCAGACTCTCAAGAGACACCTGGCCTCCATACCATTTCAAAAAGTGTCATTTAGTTTTCATTCTTTCTTGGAATCCATCAGTCTCAAGTTTCAAAGCCCAGCTCTTTTCTCATGCTGTGCTTTCATTCAATGAGGTTAGACCTTCATTACCACACTGTACAATATTCACATAGTCTGCCAGCCTTGAAAGCTCAGTTTTGATATACCTCATTCTATTTCCTTATACTGTCCAATATTTTTAATTTTATTCTATAGCTGTGGTAACTCTGTATAGCTCTTCATGTCTAGTATGAAGTGGATTAAGTGGATTTGATAATGGCACAGAGGTAGCGCTGCTGCTTTGCAGTAAAAACACCAGGGTTCGTGTCCCAGGTTATCCATGCATGGAGTGTCCATGTGGGTTTCCTCTGGGTGCTCTGGTTTCCTCCCATAGTCCAAAGATATGCAGGTAAGGTGAATTAACGATGCCAAATTGGCCCTAGTGTGTGGTTCGTGTTTGTGTGTATGTATGTATGAGTCTGTTTGTCCTGTGATGGACTGGCGCCCTGTTCAGGGTTTGCTCCTGTGTTGTGCCCTATGCTAGCTTCAACAGACCCCTGCAACCCTGTTCAGGACTAGGCGGGTTTGACAATGGCTGACTGACTGGATGTAAACTCCTATGTGCCTAAGTTTAGAATATTTACTGTAGATGTCCTTTTTTCAGTATTAGGATGAATAACCACCTATCAAACAAAATATCTTATATATCAACGTCTATGTGTCTGTCTGGTCCGGAAGTGAGAGGCTACTACAGCATGAAGCTCAGAAAGCCAGCAAGGCGGCCCCAAGTTAACGAGTTGGAAGAAGAAAGCAATTTTGTTGCCAAAAGCAAAAAAGCAAAGAAAAGAGAGAATCTCTTATGCAGGTGAGACAAGCACATCGGCAAAACGGTATCCCTTTCACTTTTCCTCCCGCCACTAATACACAAGCGAGTCGAGCAAGTCAACACAACGAAACCTAGGAGAGAGACACCCAGAGTAGTTCCTTTCAATTACCTGACATCTCTGCATTTCAATTTTTTTTCTGACATTTTCAATAGTTTCTAGGACCCCGGGCTTTTTACAGCATGGGCTTACACAGCTATTAAAGAAAAAGGCTGCTTATATTGATATTGCAATGAACAAATAAAATATGGACAATTAATTGTTAGTTTGAAAAATGTTTGTGGTGTATATAGTAGTTCTACATATATTGCATCCATAATATGGTCCTTGTGATAGGTAAGAATCTGTAGAAGACATACAAAATGAGTAGAGTTTTTTTAATCAGTGTGGAACAATAAAACAAAAAGTACAATGTGGAAATCAATTAATTGAGATAATGCCCATAATACGGAAAAAAAAACAGGACAAAAGGGCAGGTTTGTCATTTCCAGTTGATCTCCTCCTTTATTTTTTTGAGTAACAAATATTTGTGCATTTTCACTTTTGATTCTTTTCACTTGGTCGACATATATTTAAGTTTTATGATTAACATGCAACTCTTTTTGATACTATATTATTATTACATTCTCTAGACTTCATGTTCAGCATTCAACACCATCAATCCATAGAAGCGCACATGGAAGCAGAGTCTGCAAGGCTACAATACTAAGCAAATGGATCCTTGACTTCCAGACAGACAGACCCCAGACAATTGAAACACCATCACTAGTACCATCAATTTGAGCAATGCTGTCCCCCAAGTTCCTTGGTGTGCACTTGGCAGCTGATCTTACATGGTCAATTCATGTCACCACCATAGCCAAGAAGGCACAGCAGCATCTCTGTTTCCTTCAGTGACTGAGGAAGGCAAGCCTACCTCCCACCATTTTCATCACTTTCTACAGGGGCACCATTGAGAGCGTTCTGACCAAGATGAATCACCGTCTGGTTTGGAAAGTGAAGAATCTTTGATTACACGGTCCTACAACCAGGTAGAGCACATAGCAGGAAAAATCTTAGGAACCTCTTTGTTCCCCACTAAAGACATCTTTATTAAGAGATGCAGCCACACATCCTATTGCATTGTGGAGGACCGCTCCCACCCCTCCCATGGTTTCTCTGTTCCACTTCCATCTGGCAGAAGGTTCTGTAGCTCCAGAACCAGTTCTGCCAGGTTTTATGACAGCTTCTTACCACTGGGAAGTACAGACTCTGGACTCTATGCTGCCCATCTCCTCATAGATCTGCTCCAGGTAGTTTATTTATATGAGGTACATTTGTTATTACTATTGTTTTAATTATTTGTTGTTATTATTTATTACTACACTATGCAAAGCCTAGGTTGCCTGCAGCTGGCATTACATCCTTGAATCCAGGTCATCAATAGTCATGAACTGAGATGGACTAGGGTGAATGAGAACATGTAACAACAAGGGTAGGTGCAAAACTTGCTTAGTGTTTTTATTTTACAGCCATAAAGTGTTCAAAAATAAAAAGTGCAGTCTTCAATAAATAAATAAATAATCCAAGATAAAAACAGTGTTCAAATGGAGGTGTAAATTCCAATAACCCATCTATTAATAAGTTAAAATCAAGGTCAAAACACAGTTAGGATTAGTCCATAAAAGAATCAGAAGCCTCAGAATATAGAATACAGAATCCTTCTGTATCTACAGTATGTTTCTTTTGATTACTCATTAAGGACTTCTAGCAAGAAGATAATGCCCTTTGACAAGCATGCAGTCAACCATAAGTAGCTTACATCCCCACTGCCATCCCTCAGCATCCAAAGGGATTTTGCAAGCCATGCCCCCTTCTCACACCACCATCCTTTGGCATCCATGGGCCCTCTTGGAGCAACTGGCCACTCCTAGTTCACTTCATTGCTCCACTTCAACCCTACCCCTGGAGCGCCACTGCTCTGCATGACTCTTCTCCCTTAACTGCTCTACCTCCTATCTGCCGCACTAGCCCTACCACAATCCTGAGTTTTCTTTCTTTTAGTCATCATCTTTCTCTCAATTTTACCATCATCCTTTTCCTTTGTTCTTTTTTTCATTCCATTCTCCCCCACCTTACCTATGCAGGCTCCTTTTATCATAGTGTCAATGAGGAGACTGGCTGAACCGATTGCACCTGCATGTGAATACGTGATCAGCCAATTTCCTTATTAAACACCCTGGCAATGAACAGCTTTGCAGCAGCACACACCTACACCCACTGAGTCTGAGTGTGCTGTTTTCAAACTAAAAATAACTCACAAAACCATGGTCCCCTAAGACTCTTTATGACATACTGTCTGATATAAGTTGTTATTATCTATTTATTTACCTATTACTTATTATTTAACTACTTATAGGATAACTTGTCTTGCACTTGTAATAGGTGCTTGGGACCATTATTTCCTGTCACTGTATGCTGCAGTACTGTATATGGATGGTATGATAATAAGGACACTTGACTTGACTATCATTTTTGATTTGGCTCATTTGCCACTTTTGAATGTACTTGTTAGATCTTCTGCCTAACAAGTATTTTCTCTGCATTTATATATTACCTTTTGACACATTTTATATAAAAATTTTCAGATACTTCCAAGATCAGTCTGGTGTCTATCAGAAGTGTCTTTCCTTTATTCACTACAAGTGTGTTTACTCATAATATTGTACTGTTCAATATGCTATTGTGATCCTATTGATTATAAAGCACATACATGTGGTGGCACATGATATAACATAAAGACCACTTGATCAGTTGACGGAATTAACAATATGAAAGTATTTTACATAGGGAAAACACTGTATATTGCTTAAAACATACTCATGCCATTTGCCAAGCTCATATATTGCAAATTTGTAGTACAGCTGGATACCGTAAACTGTGAACCAATACATCAGTCTACTGAATATAGGGTGCCTTTTATGATCCATCACAACTGTTAAATCTACGCTTTTGACAAACTGGTAAAAGGTATGATTACAGCATTTTACAAAATTTAGGAAAATGCCTTTGAACTTCAAAGTGGCATAATGACTTAAAACAGAATAAAAGTGAAAAGGACAGACAAGCTAAAGAGAAGCAGAGATATCTTAATTTAGCTTTAAACGGAAAGATGAAAGGCACAGGCTTCAGTAGTCTTAGCTGAAAGAGATTCTACAAAAAGCATCAATAAAGTAGTCTGTGTAAAAACAGAAACAGTTAATTTTCAAGGTGATGAATGTCATTCAGTATGAATAACTAAACAGTAACAGACTTGTATTTTGGTTTTGATACATTCTTGGATTTGAACACACACATAGAGTATATACAAACACAATCCAACCTAATCTAAGTCATGTTCACAGTTGGCCAGAATCTATGCAAAGCAGAATATAGCCCAGGAGAAATCACAAGTCCATCACAGGGTCGACTTATGTCCACTCACACACAGGCCAGTCAACTTTACCTGCGGTGCTTTAGGGGGGGCTTGAAAGGAAAACCCACACAAGCAGAATGTACAAACAACACCACATGATCAATGACATAACATATAATTTGAAATCAGGACCAGGAACCATGATACAACAACCACTAACTCCTGCATCACAGTGCCAGCCAAGAAACAAATAACTGAACATCAATATTTTAGTTATCGTCAGTCACCTTGTATTGTGTTGCTTTCCTTTACTTAAGGCATAATTTCACTGTTATGTTTCATTCATTTACTAATTCCCCAAAGTTATGAGCCATAAAACTAAAAAAAAATTAATTAATTAAAAAAAGCTATGACCAAGTGAATGAAGATATATAGGGTGTTCCAGATCTAATTATGCAACTTTTTAATGCAATGCAGGAAAACAATACAAGACAAAAGAATTGTTCGAAATATCCTGTAATAAACGAAAATGGACTTACATTGAATTAATTCACTGATTTTCAATGTAATGTCACACTTGTCCTCCATTCAGTTCGGATACAGGCTCAGAGTAATAAACTTAATACATTATAGCGTAATGAAATTTGCATAATTTGATCTGGACCACCCTGTATTTAGGGGAAGAGATAGCAAAAATCTTTTAAAATGTAAGTTGCCTGTTATGTTTTGTTAATTGCAAGCCACTTAACTGTAAATAATTGACACTGCAATCTGTAGGTAGCATTTAGCCTAAAATTGCAGACATGCAAAATATGGTCATGGTCAGTGCTTACTTTTTTCACCTTCAAGGAAGCATCACCTGCTTTAAAAAAAAAGTCAACTTTTGCTCTATATATTTTACTAAAATTCCAAACTAACTTTTCCTTTAGGAAACCACCTTAAATACAGGAGGACATTCAATCTCAAAGCAGAAGTCGTTCAAATCAAGCCTGGGTTCATGCATTATCAAATCCTCCACTGTGCTGCCCCCTGGCTAATTTAATAGAATAAAATGTATAATTCAGCTCAGTACTACGAATAAATAGGAAGTTACAAGCCATTTTGAAAACACAGGGCATGTGGCTGGAGGAAAAATGAATAATTTATTATTATTGCAGTACAGCTTACAAGATCACAAAATTCAAAATAAAAAATACAATATTACTTTTCTTGCAAAAGTCCCACCTACATGTATGATTTATGCCACACTCTTCTATTGTTTTATAGATTGATGCAATGCTTCAAGTACCTGCTGTATTTGATTGGGACAGAATTTTTCTCTGTAAGAGCTCATAGGCAAAGACATAGTGCCACTCCAAACTTAATAGCGCATGCAGTCAGCATTTCCATATAATTGACAGCTTCCAGCAGCCCACCCACAATTTCAATTGACAGTGTTAATAAAAGTAATTAAACAGTTTTACAGAGTAAAATACTTTGAACTATTTCATTTCTATTGAAAAGCAGAGTGCAGCCATGTTACCAGTTCTTATATAGTATAGTGTAGTATAGTATAGTTTTTATAGAATTGCAGCAAATTTACAGCAACATAAATGCATAAAGTGATGTAATAAAGAAAACATATGTGTTTCAGTTGTGTAGTTTGAGAACATAACTAACAATTATTTAGAACTTTTCAAATTTCAAAATTTGACCAAATTAATGTCAAATGACAACCACCACATAGGATTTTCCCTTGTCATTATTTATTCCACAAAAATTCGCAAACATAAACGCAGCCAGTTGTAAAAAAATAGGTATTGTATATACATTGTACTCATATCAGCCACATGCTGCTAATCAAGTTGATGATCAGGGAGTATTACTGTTAACTCTTTTCTATTAATGACATTTTCTCATGAATTTTTTGAGGTACTGAACCAGATGTTTTTCATAGAAATTGTTAACTATTATTAGAAACTAGCTATGTAAGCCTGTGCTGTAAAAAGCCCTAGAAACAATGGATTCTGACACTTCAATCAATCAATCACATTGGTTGTGCATTAGCAGCTAAGCAAGGTTCTCTTTCCTCGGCGGTTTCGTTTTGCCAACATGCTTGCCTCCGTTGTCTATCAGCAGGTAAGCAAGTTTCTCTCTGTCCTTGGAGGTTTCGTTTTGCCGATGTGTTCAACCTCGCTTGTGTTGTGTATTAGCGGCTAAGTAAGTTTCTCTTTTCTTACTTCATACTGTAGCCTCGCACTTCTGGGCTGGACAGACAGACACACACACACACTTCCATGCATAGATGTTTATATAGAAGATTATTTTGCACCATTTTCTTCAACATGTTGTTCTTTCAAGGGCATTGCCATTTTGTGAGGCTGTCATCAGGTTGCAATGTTGGTTCCAATGGTATTTGATTCCAGACGTTACGTGGTTGACATCTACATGCCACTACAAAAACTAATGGGTTGGGTGCTTTACTATCCGATACTATTGTGGATATCAAAGAAAAACCTTACTGTACATATGTGAAGATTTCCCAGTTCCAGGCTTTTGCTTTGATTTATCTTACTACAATTCTTGAATTTGGACTTTTAGGACTAAACTTTGGTTTCAATTTTCTGCTTGTTTACAATTCCTTTCCTGGTCATCTCTTGAAACTTTGTGGCCTTTCCTGCGCAAGGCTAACTAACAGTTATCATCCCTGTGCAAAAGCAGAGCTCCTACAAGTTTGGTCTGGAGAATTCATCAGACCAAATACGAAAGATATCTGTAATGATGAAAGGGAAGCAATTTTTGCTGCTCATTCATTTTGGAAGGATTAAAAAGCTATTTCCAAACAATTTCATTACTGTCATTTTGCTCTGAGATGGATTCTCTACAAACTGAGAACATTCAAGTCTGTTTTCAGTCTTCCCAGGAGTGAGCATCCCAGAAATTTCCTTCAAATATCTGATTACATAAGCTCTAAGAAATAGCAAAGAACTCAAATGCTCCATCCAGGGTTCTACAGGCCTCTATTAACACTGTTACAATTCATAACCCCACCAAAATTTAAAGGCTGAACAAGTGTGGCTTTTGTGGGATTGTAGCCAGATGAAAGCACTTTCTTTGCAAAATGAAAAGGATACCATTAATTAAGCTGGCAAAGCTGCATCTGAACAAGCTTGTTTGGCAAATCCCAAAACACATTGTATTAGAGGAGAGTTGATATGGGGTTGTTTTGCATTCCACCATGAACCTTTTTGATAGAGTATGTTAAAGAAACTATCTTTTATAAGTTAACTATTGCTTAAAACTGAATGATGCAACAAGTCAATAACCTAAGTATAACAACAAGGTACAAAAATACCTTGTTTAATGTAGAAAAGCATAGATGGGCAAATGGGTGGCTAAGAACAAATCATTCTTGTGTATTTAGCAACACTTTGCCTTCAAACCATATAAGGAGAAAGGTTGTTGCAAAAGAGTCACAAATGATGAACTTACATAGTCATTTAGCCAACGCTACTAGCCGAAGTGCTAAAGTCTATGAATTATTGGTTCTTCTGGATTGAGAAAAGACACAAAATATAAGCAGGTCGCTGCAAGATGGACACAGTGGTACCAAAGCCATTTCACATAATTTATGACAACAAATTATGTTTGCTTTACATAATGTGTTGTTTTAATGCACAAGTAGCATTTTTTATGCTATGCGACATACGTCAGCCTTTAACTACAGTATATTTGTACAAAAATGGCCAGTTATAGCCTGGAGTTAAATTAAGTGTATCCTTTTCAGTTGTGATACATAAGCCATCAATTGCACTGCCACACTGAGTCACATCCCTTGTGGGAACCTGATGCAAGTCTTCTGCAGAGATGATCAGAGAGTACAAATCTTCCAAACACACTTGCTCACTGATGGTTAATTTATTTCGAAAAGACTGGAAAAGGTGTTATAGCCAACGGCAGTAACAACATATCATAATGTCATTTGTGACTTGCTTTTTCACGGGAATATATTTCCAAAGTCCAATGTCTTTTTTTCTCAGCAGCCTAATAGGATGCATTCTTTTGCAATTATAGAAAAATGTGAGGTAGACATAAGGGGGACTGGGCAGCAGCAGTGATCTTTAAGCAATCCAAGCAGGATTTTATTTGATCATTCTTGATTCCATTCATGCATTCAGACTGACCGTATCACACTTGTGGCTTTAGCAATAGATGTTACAATTACAGCACTGTTGTACAGCTTCTCCATCTCTTGTCTTCTTTTAAGATGCACATTTAAGATGCACATTTTATATGTTGTTTAAAATGAGTTACCAGAAGCTCTGACTACACTTTCATTTTAGAACCATCACCACAGTAATAGTGTAAACCAAAGGTAATAATTTTTTGTGTACTAGTTGTCCGTTCTTCATCATTACAGTATGACTTAAAAAAGATCTGCCTCTTCCACTCCTTCATTGGTCAAGAGTCCTGTCTTTAATTCAAAGTCTTACTCTCCTGTGATTTTTCTGGAAGTGTTTTTTAGCAAAAAAATGCATCTGTTTTGCATGGTGTGAGCAAAGACCTGGATAACTGATGTGTGGATTATGTGACACAGGTAAGGTGACTTTTTTTATCTAATGTACATTTTTAATATCATTTACCATATTGGACCCTCTAAACTCACTTTAGAGTGGAAAAGCAGCAGACCCTGATGGCGACCCTGATGAATTTTATAAAAAGTTACCCCCCTTTTATTAGCAACATTTATAGAAGGCAGAGACAATAAAATTCTATTTCAAACTTTTCGCCAAACATTAATTACAGTCTTTCCTAAGAAAAATAAGGACTTACAATTACATCAATTACAATGTGCATCATCCCACTTCTGAATAATGATATTAAAATACTCTCCAAAAGTTCTAGCTAGGAGGACTGGGAAAGTGTTTCCTCCGGTATATCACAAGACCAAGCCTCATTTATTCAAGGCAGACACGCTTCCAACCTTTGATGACTGTTTAATGTAATATATCCCCCCACAAAGTCTAAAACTCTGGAGATCTTATTATCTCTGGATGCAGAAAAAGCATTTGATATGGTTGAATGGGACTATCTGTTCTCTACATCCCACAAATTTGGGTTTGGCCCGAACATACGTGCAGGGATCAAACTACTATATATCAGTCCAGGAGCTTCTGTTTGTATTAACTGAATGGACGTATACTGAGGTACCACTGTATATATATATATATATATATATATATATATATATATATCAGATCCACCATATACTGTGTCTGCAGTCCTAACAGCACTAGCAGAACTTCAAAAGAAATCTGAATAATTAATAATTAATTTGAATAAAAGTTTGCTTTTTCCAGTGAACTCTCTAGCAGACATTAGATTGGACACCTTCTCTTTTATCATTGCAGAACAGTTTTAATATCTAGAGGTAAACATCACAAGTAAACAAAGCTCATTTTCAACAAAATTTTGCTGTCTGCATGAAAAAACATAAACAAGACATGCATAGATGGTCTGCCTTCCATCTCACTTTAGCAGGGAGAATTAATGTCAAGATGAATATCTTTCCTAAGCTTCTTTTTCTATTTCAAAGCATCCCCATATACATTAACAAATATTTTTTTAAGAAATTAGATTCATCCATAACGTAATTTATTTGGAATTCAAAACATCCACACACCCAAAGTGTGACCCTACATCGACTTACAGCAGAAAGTGGCATGGCTCTACCTAACTTTCAACTTTATTATTGGGAGTCAAATATAAAAGCTATAAAAATCTGGACATTGATACAAATAGATGAAAACACACAGGCTTGGTCTATAATAGAAACAAAATACTGTAGTACTTCTTTATATTCCTTGCTTTGTGCCCCATTAAATGCAAGTTATCATAAAAATACTAAAAACCCAATTCTTTTTAATTCGCTCAGATAATGGAACCAATGTAGGAAGCACCTGAAAATAGAAAAACATTTATCTGTGGCACCTCTACACAATAACCACCTTTTTCCATCCTCTCAAATTTATACAGTTTGATAATGTTTGGAAAACGCAAGGGATTAAATCACTTAGACATTTGTATATAGATAATGTCTTTGCATCCTATAAACAACTACTCTCTAAATTTAGCTTCCCATCAACACAATTTTTCCACTATTTCTAAATTAGAAACTTTTCCTCACCTACCATTTATTTCTGTTCCAGAAGAAATATTGATCAATTTTGAGGACTCAGACAACATTTCTATAATATACAAAAAACATTTTAAAGTCCCTTCCTTTCAAAGATCCCAGAGTACAGTGGGAAAATTATCTCTTACTCAGCATTTCAGTAAAGAAGTAGAAAGCAGTCATTCACAGAATTCATTCTAGCTCCATATGCACAAAGCATACAATTGTTCAACTTAAAATCTTTTATCGAGCACATCTGTCTCATTTGAAATTGTCTAAAATGTTTCCAGGGCAAGATTCAACCTGCAAACATTGCAATCGAGCCCCAGCCTCACTAGGCCACATGTTTTGGGTATGTACCAAATTAACATCATTCTGGACCAAATTCTTACAATTTGCAAATTATGGTACCACCAGCTTACATAAAATTTCAGTATGCTGTTGTATTTTAATATTTCTGAATAGTACAATTTACTGTAGATATGCCATTCAGACTCACCAATGTTGTTACTTTACTGAAATAGCAGGAAGAAAAAAAAATTGAAAGAGTGCAGTATACTAGTAGCAGAAGTATTGTCACCTCCAGAGGGAAGTCATTAGTTGCATGTCTGACCATCATATAGTACTGCTTGGAAGACCCGCCTCAAGATTGCAGAGGTAATAGTAAATATTTTCCAGTATTTAATTACAGGAAACTATCATTTTCAACAAGGTTAAATGGACAAAAGTTCAGATGTCCTATAAATGAGAACTTAGTTTTGAGAGAAAAAAAAAAGAGGAAACATAATTGATGCATCAACTTTACTTACTGTACTCGCAGGTATCTGCATAAAGCGAGGCCACTGTCATCTGCTGGAATTGAATCCCAAACACTGTCATAAGTTCTTACACCTTTTTATGTCTTTATTTTGTTCATGTATTATTCAAAAATATTTTAAACATGCTTGCCAACTTTGGTTGTACCTCTAAATGTTTTGTGGTTTACCTCTACCTGAGGCCTTTTATCTGTCTGACTTTGTCTGAAGCTCTGAAAAAAAAGTGACACAGAATGAGTTTTTAAAGCAAGGCACATCGTTTTAGAGTGTTTGCATATTGCCAACTTATGGCCCCAAAAAAACGAACTTAAAAAAAAAAAAAACATAAGATTTTTTTAATTGAAAAAAAAAACAGAAATCCATTTAGTAAAAGGTGCTGTACATGATCTGAATTTTTGGTGCTTTGATGTGTATGCAGCACTGTAATAAAACAGAGACACCTATTTAAAAAACACACTTATGCTCTTAACTTTTATTCAAGCTAAATAACATGTTGCCAAGCAACAACTTTCCTCTGAATTCCTACTATGGTACTTAGAGTGACAAAATAACCCTTTTGACCATTTTTGAGTTTGGACATCAATGTTCATATTTCAGAGAGAGAGAGAGAGAGAGAGACGAAAATCCCACTCAGTGCTCTGTTTTTGACAATGCTACTTTCAAGTTGCCGAGTACATATGACTGAACAAGGTTTTAAAGGCAGATACCAAACTGTGTGGCAGAGTAAGGTGATTGTAAGTATTTGTTTAATACCAACTTCTCTAAAGTTACAACAACTGTGCAAATGATATGACTTTATTTGAACAGATACACTATTATTCACTAATTTAAGTGTACTTGTGAATATTTTAATGCATGTAGGCACACAAGTCAGTTTTAATAATCTCAATCAACAGAAAACAGGAAAAGTGGAGAGCTCCTCTATTGATTTGTAAGTGTCCTTCAATCAAGCATGCAATATAATCTTACTAACTCATACAAGTTACACTTGTAATTCTGACCTTAACAAAAATGCTTTTTATTCTTGTTCAGTGGCTTCATAAATGTACAAGGAAAGCTTGTGTATGAAATTGCTTGCACCGCTGAATGTTTATAAGAAGTCAAATCCACATTACTAATGAAGTATACAAGGCTGATGCGCAGATTAAATTTAATCATTGCAGTTCTTTAGTGCTGGATAATATTTTTACTAGTAAGAGCATCCAAGAAACACCAAATGTTTTCCCTAGAATTCTTTCATGCAGAACAGACACCAATTATTTTACAGCACAGATTTTTAAAAAGTAAGAATAACTTGAATAAATGAGGTGCTATAAATGTATAAAATTCTCCAATTCTCATCTATTATTGCAGATTTTTTTAATACTGAATATTTTCAGGTCTTTAACCAAAATATAATATAAAGCAACACTTTATACCTGCTCTACTTACATTATTTATTAAATTAACAAAGTTATTGAATACCAAATGGCAATGATTGAAATATCAATGAGCTCTTACACTTAACTGCTTGTGCCACCAAAGCCTTATTCTATTCCAGGATATCATTCTTTAATTTAATTTTGAAATACTGCCAGATTTTCAAGCATCAACTGCCCATTTTGGCAGTCTTTGTTGGGTTTAGGTCTGAAATTTGACTGAGATCCATTCAAAAGTTTTAATTTTGATTCTTTTCCGCCATTCTGATGTGGTCTTAGTTTTTTAATTTTGGATCACCATCTTCCTGAATGACTCCACTATGCTTTTACTTGCACACGGATGACTACAACAACAACATTTATTTATATAGCACATTTTCATAAAAAAAAATGTAGCTCAAAGTGCTTTACAAAATGAAGAAATAGAAAAATAGAAGACACAATAAAAAATAAAAATAAGTCAACATTAATTAACATAGAATAAGTAAGGTCCGATGGCCAGGGTGGACAGAAAAAACAAAAAAAAACTCCAGACGGCTGGAGAAAAAAAATAAAATCTGCAGGGATTCCAGACCAAGAGACCGCCCAGTCCCCTCTGGGCAAATAGACAATAGAGGAGAATAGACATTCTCCTTATAAATTTAATGATACAGGCCAGGATTCCTGATTCCCTAAATTATGGCAAGTGATCCAAGTCCTGAGGCAGCAAGCAATCTCTGTACCAACAAACTATAACCACCATGTTTGACTGATTGTATGATGTTCTTCCTATAGAACCAATTAGCTGCTTTATGCTAGATAGAACTGTACTATTGTAATTTAAGAAGTCTCGATGCATGCTCAATAATCCAGGTAAGGAAATTCTAGAAACTTTATTATGTTCATCAGGACATAGTTTTTTTCCTGATACATTTCTTCACTCATCCAAATGACTTTCTCATTTTCCGTTGACTGCAGGTTTCTCCAAGCTTATAAACAGTACCTTGGCCTAATGACCAAACTAGCACAATTGACTATCAATGGGCTGTGTGATCAATGACATGAAAAGTGACAGGCTAGCTTTCTTAGATTGTGAAATTTCCATCAGCAACTGGAGACATTTGAAAGTTGATGTGTACCGTAAACCAACGCATACGGATCAGAATTTAAGGTTTGACTCTCACCATCCCCTAGAGCACAAAATAAGTGTTATCAGGATTCTACAACACAGAGCAAACACCATACCCACAGACACAGCGGCCAGGGAAGCAGAAGAACATCATATCAAAAAGGCACTGAGTAAATGTGGTTATCCCAGCTAGACTTTTATCAAAGCAGGGAAGACACCTAAAGAATGCTCTAAGCAATCCTGGAGAGAGGAAGGACAACCGCTGCGTAAGCGAAAATCTTTGGTGATCCCTTATGTGTCAGGAGTATCGGAACAGCTGAGACGCATTTTTTCAAAACACCAGGTCTCGGTGGCTCTCAAACCCCAAAACACGATACGGCAAAAATTGGTTCACCCCAAGCATCGGGTTCCCCAGCACAGAAAGAGCAATATAGTTTATGCAGTTAAGTGCCAAGAGGATGGCCGTGAATCATACATCGGGGAAACCAAACAACCACTGGCGAAGTGGATGGCACAACACAGAAGCGCTACCTCGTCAGGCAAGGACTCCGCAGCCTATTTACATCTACAGGACAGTGGTCACTCTTTCAGTGATGAAGATGTGCACATCCTGGACAGGGAGGAACGCTGGTTTGAGCGAGGAGTCAAAGACTGAGACTGAGAAAGTCACTTGGATGAGTGATGAAACGTATCGGAAAAAAAACTATGTCCAGATGAACAGAATCAACTTTCTAGAAGTAATTCAAGAAGTTCTGCTTTTGTCTCATGTCACCCTAGAACATTCTTCAAAAAGCCTTGGAGATCATCCAAGTGCTTCCTGGAAAATAAGAGACAGACATGTATATCTTCTTAATAGGATTTTTCTAGTCAGTGTTCACAAACATGCAATGTATGCATTTACCACACGAAATTGTGTTCTAAAGTTAATTGCTTTCTATAAATGAAACAAAAATGCAACAAAATGATTATTTTCAGATCCCTTTTGTTGTCACAAGCATGCTTTGGAAACACAGAAGATATGGAACAATGCTTGACACATCTTGGCCTGAAAAATGTACATATTTGGTAAGTTTTTAAACTTTTCCTTCCCTGCCCACAAATCTCCATTGTAAAGTGCCACAGTGGGCAAGGTTTTTTTTTGTTTTTTGTTTTTTTTTTTAATTTATAGAACGAACTTAACTTAAGAACACAATTCTGTATAGCAAATGTTTTTATAACTTCTTGACATATTTGTGAAAAAATAACTTCAATTGGAAAAATACCAAACTTTTCCTTTAATTAGTAGTGGTTTCTGTTACTCTCTTCTCCACAAAAGCCCATTTTTGCCCAGCGTCTTTCTGACTGTGGAGTCACAAACAACGATCTTTATTGAGGTGAGAGAAGCCAGTAGTTCTTTGGATATTGTTTAGCTTAGAATTCTTTGTGACTTCCTTAATGATTTTACACTGTAGCTTTGGAGTAATTGTGGCAGGCCTGGCTACTCCTGGGAAGATTCACTACAAATAGCAACAACTTTTTTTTTTTTTAAATCTCATTAGACATCTCTCTCTCTGGCATTGTGTTTGTTAAATCTTTGTCCTAGCAACTTGACTCTAATGGTAAGTTTACATTGAGCAGGCCAGGCTATAATCAAACCTGGCTGTGTTAAATCAACTGTCCCTAATTATCCCATTACCTGGGTTGATTTAACTAGGGGGCAATTACTTTTTCATTAGTTGGCTCAAGCTGATGCTGGATAACATTGTTTATTAGATAAATAAAGAAGTAAAAAAATTGTTCTCTCAGATGTCCTTTATCTAAGGTTAAATTTTTACTGTAGACATTAAAACATCCTCTGTCACAAATCTACAATAATGGGAACAAATGTGTCTTATATAATTCTGTAAAAAACTAACATTGCATTAACTCACCAACGTCGGATGCAAAGCAAGAAGCAGCTATGGATGGAAGAGCGCACTCATGGAAATGGCCACACACATTCTGACATTAAAATTACCCACACACAAGCATTTGGGGAACAGAAGAAAAAAACTACACAGGCATACAAGTTCAAAATACACACAGACAACAATCATTTGCAAAATTTGTGAGGTGGCAGTGCTAACTACTGCACCACCATGGCGCCTTGTAGAAATCTGTGTTTTCTGGTAATTACTGTATTTTTCCTATTGTTGTTTATTGAACTTTTATAAGAATACCCCACTTTACAGGAATCTTCATTACTTTTTATAAAAGTGATGGGATTTTTTATTTTTATATTATGTGGCGTAATTGCAAGGAAAAAGTAATTATAGCTTCTGAAAAACCTTTATGTATTGAAGTGTATTTAAACTGTCAAAGATTAAGATGTTAGATTCCATCAGAGTAAATGTAATATATTCATTATTAAATAACTGTATTAAAAAAAAGCAAGATACTTTATGCTTAAAATACAATTAAAAATTTACTGCAATTTCTTACAAGAAAACAATTATTTTAACAACATTTTTTTCTATTTTTGGTCACCACTTCCATTACATTAATACGTAATGCACTTAAAATATAAAAAACTGATAATTGCTTAACATATTGAAAATTTGGCAGAATAACACATATGGTACTTGGCTTATTACCAAAGCTACTCATCCTTCCTGAAACCCTCTTAATGCTACAGCGATGACTACATTTTTGAATAACAGCTAGCTAAACTAGTGGTTTACCTTTTGTTTTTAATTCAAAATAATACTACTATTCCTGCCTTGCGCCCTGAGTTGGCTGGGATTGTCTCCAGCAGACCCCCGTGACCCTGTAGTTAGGATATAGCAGGTTGGATAATGGATGGATGGATAATACTACTATATACTTTTCAGGTGAACATGAATCATCCAAGACTCTATTTTTATTCTTCACATTTTTCAAAATTTCAAATTTATCAAATAGGGAAACAAAATATGTGAACAGTGTTCTGCAAATATATGTCATGTGTATAAAAAATGTTCTTCACTACTCACTTGATTTTTTTTGTCACATTCTGCTATAACATGGAATTTTTTTTCGTTTTTTATAGTCTGAGGTGATAGCACTACTGCTACTAGCACCACTAACAGGCTTGGCAGAAATGATTGTGTTACTTGTTTAAAAAGCCACATTTGCACATCTTTACTCCAACTTTTCGCCATTCACCTTTACTTAATGGCATGAGAATCATTTTTAAACTGAACTGTGGTTAAGGCATTGACAGGGCTCTCCAGAAAATGAACTTTCTAGTCTTTAAGCTCCTTTATTGTTTCTACAGTTGTACACTATCCTCCCTATTTTCCTGTTTCAGATTATTTGCAAAATCTCAGTATGTTGCTACATTCATGTTCCACGGCAACTACATAATTTTCCAGGCACTGATAATGCCACTGTTATGTTTCACTTTGGAAATCGTCTTTCCAAGATGATGTGGGGTGATATACTTGTGCCAAACCTCATTTACAATTGAAGAGAAACGGTCTGCACTGCTCAAAGCATTAAATCTTATTCCACTTTTTTTCCAGAGGCTTCTTCATGCATTATTCAAGGAATAGTCAATATTTCTTGTGAGCTTCTGACAAAAACGGTTTTATAATATGATAATCTCTTAGTGCAGATTTGTTAAAGGATAAGTAAGATATTTTTTAAATCTAACATATTTCTCCAAAATCATGGAATTCACTCATGTACCACAAAAACTTGTGTTGTTTTCATAAGGATGCTTTGGAGTCAACTGAAAGCACTGTGGGGTAGTAGAAGCCATACTATTGTCTTGTGTACAGAGTACAGTGAAATTCTAATGTGGATATCCAATCAAAATGGAACAGGTCTCCACGCTCTGGCACAATGATGAACAAGAATGGTTTAAAACACAGAATTCCACTGTATTTAATAAAAAACACAAATCAGAAGAAAGCTATAATCTCGAAGTAAAACATAAGTCTGTAAATATTTTGAATAACATTTCACTTCAGCAAAAACAGTTTAGAAAGTGCATTTCAAAATAAAATGTAGTGTGTATAGTTTCCATCAACACTTTCTTGCGATACCTTGCACTTCTTAAATGGGAATCTGTGAGACATTAGCTAACAAGATAAATAAATCAAGTTACTATAATTAAAATGTATCCATTTAATTCACCCCAGTTTAATTACTTTTTATTGTTTCATTTCAAATAATGCAAATTATCTCCAGAACATCAGAAATGCATCAGTTCATTTTTTCATTTTCCTTGGTGGTTTTAATTCTTGCTCTTTTGATTTTGTTCATCATTCCCTACATTATTTTTCACAGGAAACTACCATTGTGAGGTTGAGAACATGACGTGATGCCTACGCAGTGTGACAAGTACAGTGCTGGTAAAAAGTGTTTGCCACCCCACACTCCCATATCCTCTGTTTTTTCATATATTACACAATTACATACCTCAGACTTTTAGGCAAAATTTAATATTACAGAATGAGAACCTGAGAGAACACGCAATACAGTTTATATATCATTACATTCTTTATTCAAAAAATAAAAGATATCCAACACTCCATTCATCCATAGAGTTATTGCCACCATATTTTCAATACTTGATTGCAGGATCTTTAGTAGCAATAATTGCAATTACAGATCAAATTCCATTTGAGTGACCTCCATTTTTCACTCACCCTTCAACAAAAGTGTTGACTGCTGAGCTTCCCTCTTGTTTATGCTACTCAACCAGTTTTCAATGACGACATTTTACCCTATGAACACCTACACACCATAATCTTTAAAAAAAAATGCATTTGGAAGCATCTTTGAACTTTGTGCTCACAAATGTATACATCCAGTGATTCTTATTTACAAATATAACCTTTATTTCCTCAAACTTTTTATCATGAGATCTTTTGATGTAAAACTTTTCAAAGTTAAAAAAAAGGCGACTCACAAAAGAACAGATGGCAGCCAGTGGGAGCCAGTCACTTCATTAGGCAACATCATCTGATGGGTCATCATCAAGTGTTGTGTGCACTGGACACCAAGAGGATCCCCCCCCCCCACCCCTGGCCCTGAAGTCTAATACTGGCTGCCAATACAGCCATTTATGTAACCAAAGCTTTCACAGATAAAGATGGAACTTCTTGCTGCCATTGATGCTACCATGAAAAAAAAATATGCGTTGCCATTGAGTTTGGCATTCCGCAGTCAGCTCTGTCAACTGTATGTGCCGAAAGGAAGGGCTGTGTTTCTGTTCCATTATAGCAAAATCCACATAAAATTCATTCTTTTTTCGGTCCCAAGCACTTTGTTCTAATGGAATTTGTCCTGTACATGCTCCCTATAATTTAATATCAGTCTTTCACATCTATGTTGGGGAATTTTACCCCACTTTTCTTTACAGAAGTGCTTTAATTCACATACATTTGCAGGTTTGGGAACATTAACTGCTTGTTTTAGGTTACTGGGTTTAACTCAGAGCTTCGACTAGGCTACAACAAAACTTACATTTTTTTTTCTGAGACATTCATTTGTATACTTTTTTTTTGGATAATTGTTCTGCTGCATACCCCAGTTATGCTTCAGCTTAAGGTCATGGACAGATGACTGGACATTCTCCTTTAAATATTCTCGTCACGTAAAGAACCTTGTTCCAAAAGACTTAGGGATCATACAGATGTTTCTTTACAAATGTGAGATACGCACTAGTTGTCCTATTGGATAGCAGAAACATTCCTCCTTGCTATAATCCCTTCATACTTTTATTGTGAAGTCATGAACAATGACCTTAGTCGAGGCCATAGAGGCCTGCAGTTCTTTGGATGTTCTTCTGGGGTCCACTGAATTCTTGAAGGAGTCATCACTGTGCCCTTGGTCCTACAATGTGCCCAGGTAATCACTGCTGAATGTATAGTTTCACGTATCTCTTTTGCTGAAAAAAAAAAACAAATATTTTGTGGAGGCCAATTAGCCTCTTCATGGTCTCTTGGTCTAAGGTTGTTTTTTTCCTACACTCACTATAAGCAGGAAGAGTATGGAACATATCTGAAAAGTGACTGACCACAGCCTATGTATCTGTCGAGTTTGTAAATACCAGTTCAGTATTTATGAACTGCCCCAAGACTCCAGAGTTTCCCCACAGCTACAGTGTATAGAAGATCTAAATGCAGAATTAGTCCTTAAATGGCAATCTGTTCTGTAAACACAACAGCCATCATTGCACCAGTTATTTAACCACCAATTTATCAATTGAAAAGACTGGAAAAAAATTTCTGTCCAAAAATGTGTGTACTGTTTATTATTTCATATTTTTGTTATGAGCTGTTGAAATTCAATTACTGTATAAAATAAGCCCATTAAACCTGTACCCATATGTGGTGCCGCAGCACCACCCCACTAAAAGTACAAATTGTTACTTTATATAAAACTGTGTTATGAAAACAATGATGTCTGTGTAATTATTGGTAATTCTTTGGAAAAGATACTGTAAATTTCACAATTACAGTCAGAGGAGTGTTCCTTCTGTGTAAAATATGGGAATTGACATGATTTGTGGCATAATTCAAAAACACCTACTCATATATTACCGTTAAAATTTCTATTGAAATGCTAAACCATTTTCTCAGACACATCTCTAAAATGGTTTACCTTGGAGTAAATGAAGTCATGAGCTTAACTTGCAACTGTTGGTGAGTTTTGGTAACATTTTTTGAACAGACAAGCTTAATGTACCACAGGAACTCAAACATTCGATCTTTCCCTTGAAGGTGTCCCAGACACAGGATTAATTATGTAAAAATGGGACAAATAGCAAAGAAAGCAATTAAAATAATATAATTTAGCACGGGGATTTATCGGTACAAATAATACTCTGCAAATTAAAAGAGGATGAATCAAAGCATCAAGTCAACTTTGTATGAAGTATTTACCACAGACTGCTGACTCTGCGCCAACATCAACATCAAAAAGCTGATCTACTTTTGTGACAGAGTGTTTGACAGTCTTGTCAACTTCACATTACACTGGGAAGATTTCTGCTTTGCAAAGAATTTCTGTACAGGTAAGGCAATAGTCAAAAGATGAGCTACTTTGTATCTATGACATGTTTATTAAAATTCACCTAAGATTTCTGTAAAAGTGCCTATGTTTCCTGGACCAATTCAAGCCTCTGTGCAATGTAACCAAATTCCTTGTTTTCTGTACTCAGGCTACCTACTTTGTCAATAATGTGTTTGAGGCCATAAAAGTAAAACATTCTCCTGATTTTTTGACAAGCTTGCCACCTTGCCAAACAGTTTTCAAATCTTGCCCTGATAAAACCTAAGAAAAGCAGAATACTAAATTATATTTCTTTAGAGACTGTTGTTTGTCTTTACAGAACCTCCCAGAGCCCTTAGCATTTTGAGCAGAAAAGTCCAAAGAGGAATATTAAGCATTGAATGCAACACAGAGCAAGAAGCCACATATGTAATTAGTATCAAGTGTTATGATTTATTAAATGAGTCTTTGTTGTAAATGAATTATAACTGAAATTACTATCTTGACGCATAGATTGAAATTGTGGCTCCATCTCCCACTTGATTTTAGAAGACATAGAGCAAAATGACTCAAGGAATAAATTCATAAAATGTGTTCTTTATAAAAGGTCTATGCATTACATTTTTCCATGTAGATAATAGTGATGTGTGAACATTATGCGTTCCTGCATTTTCCCCTTCCCTAAATGTGTGTCATTGCCTGCTTATCGCAGAGCAATGCAAATAATAAAGACTTGCATTAAGCCCCCCATTGAGCCAGTCCTTATTTAATAATTAACATTCACAGTAAATACCGTCCCAAAGTGCACTGCACACGCAGAATATGAAACATCAAATTGTCCTCGCACAAATCACAAAAGAGCTATACGTGAACCCTAAAGTGGAATATGGGGTTTCCTGTGCAACTGTTTTAGAATTGCACAATTTATAATTGTATGAATAATAAAGTATATATTTACAGAGGATAAAACCTAGGAAATGTACAGTAAGTAATAAACATTAAGAACAAACTGCTGAAGCTAGATAGGCATGTTTCTTTTAGCTCCACTCCCCAAGGTTACAAAAAGCAACATAGCGTTTTAAAGCACTGGCAGGCATCACAGCTTCATAAAACTGATTGTTCTCCCTTGATGACTTTTTGTCAAAGTAACAATATTAAAGATTTCATGGCTAAACTAATCTTTTCAAAACATTGCCCAGCAAACCATTCATTTATTGCAGAGCTTCCTTCTCATCATCTGACTGTATGTGTAAGCCTTCTCTGCACATAATTTATATGGAAAAACAAAGCCACGTTTTGTAGATGAAGCCAAATGGGAATGGACATATGTGCCGATTTAATATTTACATTCCTCATTGCAGCCAAGTACCATATGGAGTGGACCAACAATTATGGCAATATCTCAACAGAAAAGAGAGAAAAGGCAAATATCTATAATACTTTTCATGTTTATCTAAATTCTGTTGCAACCTATGAAACAAGAAAAATAATCCCGGCTGGAAAGGGTTCACCGTTATAAAAACATGAAATAAAACACTTTGTTTTTAATGCAGAAAGTTGTGAGAGGTTTAGTAATACAAGTACATACTGCACTTAACTTACAGCTCAACAAACATTATCATGACAGTGATGCGCACGCAATCGCTTTAAAAGATGTGCAGCCGTTTTTCTACAAATAGCATTTGAGTTTTATGCATCTCTAACTTTTGACATGTTCAGTCTACCGAGTAGGGAAAAAATGTTACAGTTTGTCAGAGTCAATTGTGAAGTCTTCTGGGTAGAAATTAATATCCCATCAGCAGAAAATATATATAGTCATTTCATATTAGGATTGTTTGGCAATTCATGTTTATGATATTAAATAAAATCCATCCATCCATCCATTATCCAACCCGCTATATCCTAACTACAGGGTCATGGGGGTCTGCTGGAGCCAATCCCTGCCAATACAGGGCACAAGGCAGGAAACAGATCCCAGGCAGGGCACCAGCCCACCACAGATTAAATAAAATCCTTAATGATAGTAGTTTCAGCAGCGTTAATGGAATTGTCCGAGTTATGCTGCTGGTTAACAAAATTGCCAAAATGATTCAAAGATTAAAACTTAGACATAGTATCCCATATAACAATAACAAATGAAACCAAACTCGGTATGAATCAGCCATCTATTTGTTTATTGAATCTGCTTTTCCAGTTTTATGGTCACAGGGAGCTGGAGCCTATCCTGGCAGAATCAAGTACAAGACGAGAAAGAGCTTGAATGGAGTTCACATACAGTATGTGTAGTTAAGTGTGTTACATTATCCAGCTATTCTTCCTTTGCCTAACTCTCCTCTTCTCCATTACAGTGTCTCAGGGTGCCGAAATCTATCATTGCTCCATTAGGCACACAACAGGAATTAATTATGGACAGAAACTTCAGTCTGTCACAGTATATCCTCAAGCACACTGACTTGTACATGACCAATTTAGAGTCCTAAACCATCTTCAGTTCAAATGCTCAGGCACATCAGAGAGTATTCTGTTTTGAGTTCACAACAGCATTTTCTCTAGGTGATTTTCTAACAAGATTTTAGTAAAAGTACATGTGTTTGATTCTTTGTAAACATACAACTGGTTGTCTTCACATGCAGATTTTGTGGCATGAGTAATTTGGGATTTTTTTTGACATTGTTTGCTGATGTCCAACACTGGCCACCATGGACTTCTGTTCTTTCAGAAACTTTAATCCCATTCTATATGAAAATATGAGATTTTATGAGCATCGATACAAACTACAGTGGTAAAAAAAGTATGTGAAGCCTTTAGATGTTTTCTGCATTAATTGGTGAGAAAGTGTTCTGCACTTCGTCTAAGTCACAAGTATAGAAAAACATGCTTACACACAAACAAATATAGTCTTTCATGCCTTTATTAAACACACACATCAAAGATTCAAAATGGGCTAGGGAAAAAGTAAGTGAACCCTTGGATTTAATAGCTGCTTCAACCTCCACTGGCAGCAATAACCTCCAACAAGCAGATCAGACCTGCACGATGTTCTGGAAGAATTTTGGACCATTCCTCATTACAGAACTGCTTCAGCTTGGTAATATTCTTAAGATGGCTGTTGTGTTACAAAGCATCTCTCATCTTAAAGTCTGGAGTCTGACTGGGCCACTCCAAGCAACCCAAAACCATGATGCTCCCTTCACTGTACTTCACTGTTGGGGTGATATTTTCAAGGTTTTTAGGTGCTGCCCTTTTTACGCCACCCATTCATCCTGAACACTTCCACCTTAATTTCATCAGTCCACAATAAAATTTCCCAAAGGCATTGTGGAGTGTTAAGTTGCTCTTTGGCAATCTTCAGGAATGGAGTAATGTTTTTTGGAAAATGGTGGCTTCATCCTGCCTGCCTGTTCAATATTTTGTGTATGGTAGACTCGTGAGTAGAAATGTTAACATGTTCCAGTGATTCCTTCAAGCCTTTAGCTGCTATTCTAGAGTTCCCTGCATTATGCTTTCTGAGTCATCTTAGTTAGGCGCACACCTCTAGGGAGGGTAGCCACAAGAGTAAATTGACTCAATTTATGCACAGTTTGTCTAACTGTGGATTGAAGAATATCTAAACTCTTTGAAATTACTTTGTAGCCCTTTTCAGCTTTATGCAAAATCAACAATTCTTGATCTTCCCAGATCTTTTTACGAGGCATGCTTCACATCAGCAGATGCTTCTTTTGAATAGCAAACTGAAAGTGTAGAGTCTTCTTGAACATGCCAAAGTAGCTCTAGGCCACCCCTCCAATCTCATTACATTAACTGGACTCCATGTTTGTCAGTTCCTGACTCCAGCTGGCTTTTGTTGAAGTCATTAGCCTAGTGGTTCACATACTTTTTCCAACCTACACTGTGAATGTTTGAATGATGTACTCAATATGAGCTATATACTGTAAGAATCTGTGTGTTATTAGTTAAAACAGATTGTGCTTGTTCATTTTTGTAACTTACATGAAGACCAGACCATACTTTAAGAGAGATCTATACTTAAATGTGATTATTTTCCAAGGGTTCACTTATTTGTTCTTGCCACTGTTTATGGGGTAACATGAAAATGTATCATTTTTGGGTGAACTATTCCATTGAAGATGCAAGGATCTCTAGTTTAGAACAGAACTGAATAGAACTGAACTAGTTTAGAATAGAATTGAAATAAATTTAAAGTAGAAGAATACAGTATGTACATGATGTAAAGTTTTAAGAATGCTGTGACGCAAGAGTCGAGTTTAGCAGCCATTACTTTAATAGTACAAAATCTGGATGACAACAGTATATACTGCTGGATTTTTGATTAATGCAGTCTGGCTGTCAATTTGAAAATATACCTTTAAGCATCATTAAGCATTTAGTTATTAATGTGATACTCAAACTTTCTGATGATTATAAATCTGAAGAAACAGAGGATAAATGTACCATGTACTTGATTCTTGCAGTGATTTAACTAGAAGAGGAAAAGGCAGCAACACTAGAAAATAGGTTTTATTTTCTGAGATTAATTTCCATAAGATGACCATTTTGTAAACATCCAGCCATTGATCTATTTTTCTTGGCTGAATTACATTAATGAGATATTAGAAATATGTCTGTCTTCAAGGAAAAAATAAAAATATGCTGCCTAAAGACTTTTGCAGCTGTGTATAAAATTATACCTGCCACAGTTGTATGATTTTTTAAATAAATACATCACAGCAGTACTACATCCTCTATAATACACTAATGCAGAAAAAGGTTTTTAAAATAGCAAATTTCCTGCTCAAAAATTTCACAAATTTACATCTTTGGAGTATTATAGTATTCAAAGCCTCAGTTGAACAAGATATACAGATTCAGCAAATTGTTCTTGTTTTTGAAATTGTTTTTGGCCCAGAGTTAGTAACAATAGGAAGAACACTGAGCCAATATTGAGAATATTTCAAAATCTCTTTGAATGTCTAATAACACATACATCATGTAAACTAAACCAACATTCAGTAAACTATTGGGTGACTCCAGGGAATGGTGCATTTCAAATAACATCCATTACAGGAAAAGAACATTATTATTTGCTAACTTGATTTCATTAAATTTTCTATTGCGCAAGACGCTATTATTATACTAAATGGAACCAATTCCTGGAATATGCCTGATTCCATCCATATCGATTGCATTACAAATGATGAGCAGGTTGCAGGTCTAATTTAAAGTAATCCTCTCAAATAATATAAATACAATAAAAAGTAGTTAAGATATACCATACATGTCTTTTATGTTATTGCCATGGCACTCATTTCTTTGGGGCAGCAAATCTCTAATTTACATAAACTAAATACTGTAACTGGCATGCTGAATAATTTGTATTTTGAGTCAAATGAGGTATGACATTGGTGTTTTGTCAGAGGTTTGTGTTTAGCATGCAGGAATGCCGCTGCAGTTAGCTAATACATTACAGCACTACAAATTTGCCAAACAGTTGAGCTCAGAAAAGAATCATTTGTACAATATCTCAACACATTACGGCTTAAAGGGAAGGTAGCCTCTATTAGATAGATAGATAGATAGATAGATAGATAGATAGATAGATAGATAG
>JANRMT010062792.1:81691881-81709149 GCA_026402145.1 Polypterus bichir lapradei | reverse complement strand
ATAGATAGATAGATAGATAGATAGATAGATAGATAGATAGATAGATACTTTATTAATCCCAAGGGGAAATTCACATAATCCAGCAGCAGTAACTGACACACAAAAACAATATTATGCTTTAGTCTAAATTTTTTGCAACTCCAGAAAAAACAAAAAAAGCATTTCATTATCAAAAAGACAAAGCCAGGTATACATCATTGGAAACCAAGGTTCCAAACAAAATAATACTTTAATTTGGAAAAAAAACTGTCCTGCTCCTGAAGGACGCAACTGACACATTAAAATATTAGTTATCCAGTATTTAGCAGACATCTTGATGGAAGATGACTTGAAAAAGCAACCAGTAATACATATAGCCTGAATGATTACAGGTTTCAGTATAGCATATTGGAAATCACTTAAGATACCTACAAGTTGTTAAAAATAGAATTACAGCATTAATTACAGCTCCTCAGAAGTTAAATTAGAACCGGTGAGAATTGTGGATCATATTAAATAAATTGCTTATAGGGCAGAAAGAAGTGATATGTGAGCAATTGGTTTTTGTATTATCTTCAATGGCATTCATAGTTAACAATTAGTTTCTGTTTGGTTTCTTACTAATTTAACTGATTCACGGAAGTTTCTTGATATTTAAATCGAGATGAAATCTGAAGATGACTTCTAATTTGGAGCATACAGTTAATGAAGATAAGCTGCAAATAGTTCCCATTCCTCAACGTTTTTAATGGTCATTAGTACAAATTCACACATTAATTCAAAACAGTGAAATTTAGGGTTTCAAAACTACAAAACTAACTGTCCTTATATGTGATACTGGAGGAAGCCTTAAAAGATGTAGGAACAATGTGGATGATGCCATTAACATGGGACTTCACTTCATTCACCATTACCTGGGTTCTCTTGAAACTTATGTGAAGAT
This sequence comes from Polypterus bichir lapradei, assembly GCA_026402145.1. Classification (NCBI taxonomy): domain Eukaryota; kingdom Metazoa; phylum Chordata; class Cladistia; order Polypteriformes; family Polypteridae; genus Polypterus; species Polypterus bichir. The sequence continues at coordinate 81,708,227 of JANRMT010062792.1, read as the reverse complement.
CCTGTTTTTTGACTTCTGCTCTGGCTTTAATACTGTAAAGCGAGAGCTGCTTGAAAACAAGTTAGCCTTACTAAATCTAACTGCTTCCATGTGGCTCTGGATTATTGACTTCCTAACAGTTAGGAAGCAGTGAGACCACATGTCCAAACCTCTGACCATTAGTACTGGAGCTTCACAAGGTTTTGTCTTGTCTCCCATGCTCTTCTCTCTCCACTCCAATGATTGCATTTCCAACAATCCATCTGTGAAACTGATCGAGTCTGCAGATGACACCATTTTGATTGGCCTCATTTCTGATAACAATGAGGTATTTTATTGCCAGGAAGTGCAGCATTTGGACACAATTGGAAACCTGATAAGGGTCAATTCTGCACAAATATTAGGAAGTGTTTCTTTACAAAGAGGACTATAGACACATGGGATAAGCAGCCTAGTAATGTGTTACACAGTTGGACTCAACTTGATATTTTGGAGGAAAGCAAATGGATAGGACTGGCAAGCTTTTTGGGCTGAATGGCCTATTCTCCTTAAATCTTTCTAGAGTTTGCGGTACCAACATTAAGTGTTAAAAAAACAAAGAGGAAATAAAAAAGAAAGACAAATAATACAGCAAATTAAATGATGGAGCCAAGCCACAACTGAACAGAATGAAGCATGATTTTTTCCCATCGCTGTTGATGATGCTGTTTTTCAGAATGTGGTAAGAGGAGAACAGGACAGTGCTTATCAATGAGTAAAAGTAACTAGTAAGTTTTGTTTATTTGTTGGTAGACATTTATTCAAATCTGCTGTATTCCGAAGCGGTTGTAATTTTATGCATGGATGCATATGATGAATTGAGGTTATTAGCATGTTTTAGCTTTGAATGAATCAACTTTAAATCACTTTTGTAGCATTACCAAATACAGCTTTAAAATACGAAGTTCTGTTCCAATGTCTTTCACACCAAAGCCAACAAGGACTGTATGTAGTGTGATGGACAGTCGGAGGTTCAGTCCGGCCGGGACTTCCCAGAACCCAGAAGGGAGAAGAGCAGCTTTTTCGGGACACTGCCTCCCCAGGGACACTAGGTGGCAGCTCCCCTGGAAGACAATGGTTCCCCGGATTCCCTCAGGGCATCCTGGGACATGGAGCCCGTTTCTTCAGCCCTGTTGGGTGTCGTGGGTGCCACCAGGGGGAGCTCACAAAGCACCTGGGGACTCCTACTGTTACTACAACCCGGAAGTACTTCAGAGGCACGAGGACAGAAGCCCTGCAGTACTTCCGGGCTATTTGAGAACTGAGGATGTGGCATTGACCCGGAAGAGAAGAAGGAATACTTCCGGGTCATGGACTATTTAAAGGATTATGGCAAACCCAGCAAGCTGAGCCGGAGTTGGGTGGTAGAGTGACGGAGCTGCAGGGAGAAGAGGAGGATCATTATTGATATTATTATTATTGATTTATTGTTTATGGTGGTGATTGTGGTGTCTACTGAGGCACAATATCAGAAAGAAGAAATTAAAATTATTTCTGATACTTTTACCTGGTGTCAGGACATTTGTCTGTCGGGTTTATGGGGCAACAGCGACCTTTAGTGTCACAGTAGCATGTTCAACAGTAAGCGGCTCAAGTGAATTAATGATATTAACCCTGGTTTGAAAAAAAATTAGATACAAATATTTTATACAGAAAACGACTTAGTTACATAGTATTTCTGATACATCCGACTAATCTATGAAACTATAACTTCGGCCCATTAACACAGCTAATATATAATAAATATTCCATACAGCACCACTAACCCTTTCACAATCTGTGAAACATACTGAGAGGACTGACAGCAAAGAAAGGAAATGTCATAGCCAAGCTTGTAAGGTGAAGGGGCCGCAGCACTAGTTTAATTGTTGACATGAAAATGACGAGTACAGCACAAGGATGTCACAAGTTTTATGGGGTTAAGTCAATAAGGTGGGGTATATATAGTGCTGTGGCAGTTTTCAATGCTAAAAGCAGTTCAAGTGGCCAAAGGTAATGTGTTTGCATTTACAGCATACATTGAATCAAAATCTGTAAAAGAGGTGCAAAGAAAGTTTCTAATAAAGTTTAACATGAATCTGCGAGAAAGAATTCCTCTCATAACACAAGTTTAAAGTAGTTCAATAAACTTGAAAATACTGGTAAGTGTAAACAGCATGTTTCCTGGACCGCTAACAATTGGAAGCACACCAGAAAATATCAAAAGGTAGCCCTTGGAATTTAGCATGATGTCTTTTCAGACTGGATTCTCTGATAAAATTATTCATCAACATTTACTTCATCATCCATATGAAATACAAATAGAATTGATAAAAGAAAACTGAGAATTTGCTCAACAATTTTAAAGAATGTGGTGTAATGGTGGAGCTTCTTTAAAAAACTTTTTTTTTTTATTTTAAATAGCATTACTTAAGACAAGATAAATAAACTACATTGCTTAATTCATTTTTTGACTACTTCATTCTTTATCCAGTGCCAGGAGTCAAGTTAAGTGACCATTCATACTATCCTTTCAAATAACATTATATACTCACACCACACCCATTATAAAGAAGAATTTATGTCTCTCTCAGCTTTACTGAAGCTTGCATTAAGCGTTTACACTAGCAATGATATACCTCAGATAACTATTCCCTGGTTTTAGTGAATATTATTGATGTATTAACAATATCTTTGCTTTCCATCTTTCTCTTTTAGTAATATTCATGAAAGAAACAGGCTTGAATGGAAACAAAAATGTTTACTGTTTTTTATTATATGGGCATTGTTATTTGTCTATATATGACTCTGCTGTCATTATCACAATAATCCTCTTCCCGGGTCTCATTATGGTATTGATTTTGATTATTTGGGTCCTCAAATTATAAACTTGGGTATCCCTGGAATAAAACATTATCGACAGACCCATACCTCTTGTTGGTAGAAATTTATATCGATTAGAAGCATTAGAAACTAAACAGCCAGTTTATTTATTTAAATATGTAATGTTTTAAATCTTCGTGTAATAAACATAAAATAAAAGAAAAAATAATATAACCTCTTCCTGATTCACTGAAGTCTTTTATCAGAAGTATTTGTTTAAAGGCAGGCAGTTCCTTCAGATGGGGACCCTGGCATATTGCAGAACACACCAAGCCAACATTTATTTTCATAACATGCACATTCTTAAATATGTAAGCAAGGATGCCCTCATGGCACCTTTCAGAAATGGTGCATTTCTGAAAAGTTTGTTACATCCAGTGACACAACATTCCCAGGCCCTGCCTAATCTAATTCAGGGTCACAGGGGCTGGAGCTTATCCTTACTGCACTGAGGAAGGTAGGAAGCAGACCTACACGAGATTCCAGTCCATGGCAGGGGATCCATCACACCACACTAAAACTCATCTTTGAGCATGTGAAAGAAAAAACAGAAAATTATAGGAAACACAGGTAAAATATGCAGCTACCACATAGGCAATGACCAGGAACGGAATTTAGACATAGGATGCTAGACTGATGAGGCTGCAGCCCTAACCACCACACCATCAGCCGGCATATGTCAAATATTAGGTGTCAAATTTCCACCATCAGTTCAGAATTTTTTTTTTGTTTTGCTTTGTTAATTTAAAATGGTTTGAGTAATAAAAGGATTTGTTAATTACTGCTTGATTTTCTTGCAATTTAACCTTGTTTTTCGAAAGATTAATGCTTTCAAAAAATTTATTGCAACTGCAATAATCCTTGGGGATCATTCATAGTGAGTGGAAAGGCAGGGCTGACTGTAAATTGTCTTTTCAGAACAAAGGAAGCATAATAGAAAACAGCAATGTGGAAATGTAATGAAAAATAATAATTCACATAGTGGTGCTTAAGAAAAGATATACAGTGATATCAATAACAGGTCAGATGGACATCCTAGTAATGGAATTGATTTCTAAAATTAAGTCAAAGTAAATGAACAAGAAAAGACACTGACATTTTATAATGTTCTTAGAGAATATTTGTGCAGAGGTTAGTGTTGCTGCCAGTTAGCTCCAAGCAATGGAGCTCCAGATCCCATTCAGGCAATGTCTGTTCGGAGTTCAAATATTCCTGCAATAACTGTGCATGTTTTTTTTCACCCACATCCCAAATATGCACATTTCATGTTTACTGCCAATTCTAAACTGACCCTGTGAGGGTGTGTGCATGTGTTTGCTCTATGATGGACTGACATCCTGTCTTTGGTTGATGCTGTACTTGTTTGACATTGAGGACACTAAGCCACAAATTACATCAACACCACTTGTGGGGTGTCTGGTGTAGGCCAACACACAGCTCAGCTGAAACGATCCAGAGAAAGGGCCTGGCATGTGTTCAGAGCTGGCGCTGGGGAGTCATCCAGTCGCAGCTTGAGCCTGGCCCTGCTAATTTGGCATCCAGCACTGTGACTAGAAATGTGGATTAATAGATATATTAAATGGATGACAGACACTAACATTGAGTAATAAAGATATCAATAGGACTACTGATGATTGTTAATCAAAGAAATTAATATTAGCTATTTTGAAAATTAAAGTGTTCTCTAAAAGTTAATCTTACAGGATTTCATTGAATAGCTGCATTGTATTTTCTTTTAAAATAAGATACATTGAACTTAAATAATAATGTATTAAAAGTAGTGATGGACCAGACCTTGTCTTTTTCTGGACAGGCGTCAGTAACAATGCTAACAGAATGGAGGGCTAAATCTATAAAGTCAGCACACTGATAAAAGCATGTGGGACAAAACCACAGCATGAAAAATGCGTAAAGGAAAGAAGTGCCCAGCGAGTTAACAGTTAAGAGTCACTGTGTAATTTCAACTGGCATGAAAAAAATAATATATATATATTATGGAAGTGGAAGAAGCTCTGGGGTAAGAGTGGAGGTGGATGGAGAGGTGGCAAAAGGGATTATGTTGTGCTCTGTGAGCATTGTGTGTTGGGCTGTGTCAATAAACTGTGTGCTGTGTGGACTAAAACCTGGGTCCTGCCTGTCTGTGTCTGGGTTAGGGTGGCTGTACGCACCCAGGCTTCACACTGAACATTGAAGCTAATCAGCTGGTCATCTTTCACCATGACAAAAGGAAAAGACAATATCTGCTTATTGATATAGCAGTTCCAAATGACGGAAACAGCTCGATCAAAGAAAAACTCAGCAAACACAAAGAGACTAATGTGTTGGAGAACTTGGAATTGCTCGACTACGTCTATAAAAATGAAATGAAACCTGCTTAACTTTTCTAAGTAAGCTGTAAGGAATGAGCCTGGCAAATTTTAGCCTTCTACCTACACGGGAAGTTGGAGAATTAGTGACGTTGGAAAGTTCAATATGGCGGCCGACAGTGGCGTCATACCACCGAAATAAGTACGTACATCGGTTTCGGTTAGTGCAGGGAAGCCGCCTACCAAATTTCGTGAAGATGGGGTCAGCCTTCTACCAACACGGGAAGTTGGAGAATTAGTGATGTTGGAAAGTTCAATATGGCGGCCGACAGTGGCGTCATATCACCGAAATAAGTACGTACATCGGTTTCGGTTAGCACAGGGAAGCCGCCTACCAAATTTCGTGTAGATGGGGCCATAAATAAGAAAGTTCAAAATGGCGGACGTTGTTGACCGTTATGCATAGAATTTCGAAACGAAACCTGCTTAACTTTTGTAAGTAAGCTGTAAGGAATGAGCCTGACAAATTTCAGCCTTCTACCTACATGGGAAGTTGGAGAATTAGTGATGAGTGAGTCAGTGAGGGCTTTGCCTTTTATTAGTATAGATAAAACTACTGCAATATGTTGACACCAATAAAAGACTAACCTTATCTACAAGCAGTTCATGCTGTCATATAAATACATGTATCTAGTAATAAAAGTGTAGAAAGCACAATGTGTCCAGACTGCGGTCACCCAGGCGAGAGCGCACATTCGTGCAGAGTAAGCCAGCCGCTAAGAAAGCATGCTGTGCCTCCATTGAAGTAGGCGGCACAGTCATCAGACACTGATACACTTGTTCTAAACAACGCCCGCGCTTGTAGTTGCTCAGAAACACCGCCATTTCAGCTTTTACTGATGCATCCAGTTTCTTGGCACAGATAATGCGGATGCAACAGACTGACGCATTGCAAATTTAAAGTTGCTGTTCAAAGCTGTTGTCTGACAGACGTCAATGAAGTCTGCCCCGTCCCGGCATTCGTGAGCTGCAGAGTGCAGACTCCTCCCAGTCCACAGTGCTCAGTCTCAGTGGGAGCTGGGAGACTGACTGCTGCTGGTCTGTTGTTGACCGAATTAATCGGCAGCACACTACACCATGAGCCAAAAAATAGTGCCGCTTAATTATTTTCAGCTATAACTCTGTTATTTCTTAATCGATTTTTACACTTTTACACGCTATATATACGAGCTTGGCCGTTCCCGTTATGAAAAATGTCCGGGAATCCCGGGCTCCCAGTAAATCAGATTGATTCCCTAATTACAATACTTTCCTTATACTTCGTATATAAGAAAGTAAAAACGGACATCTCAACCCATTAACCCTAATAGTAAAAAAAATCCCTTTCTACAAATGCAATATTAATTTAGCATCACGAGACAGACAACAGCACATGTTGTCCCTTTGTCCCACAGGCTTATCCATAGTATCTAAAACATGTGTTTGTGAATGATTTAACTGGAAAATGAAATGATCTGTTTGAAATAAAAGAGCTATGGATTCTACTTAAACTTTGATGTTTGAAGAGTACAGCTTCAGAACAGCAAGGGGAACAAGAAATAAAGTTAGTGTAATAAAAATACAAATCATTGTGGAACTAACAGCATTCTCTATACTTATACTGTACAGTCTTAATTCAATATGTAATATTCTTAGTCAATTGTATTACATTCACAAGTTCAAATTTACAGTTATGGATTTCTAAAGTGCATCATCACAAGGTGTTTATTTACTAAATATTTTTTTAAAAATCAAAGGAACCATGTAATGGACGTGTTTTCCTTTCAAAAATGTTTGTTTTGTGAGTTCATACATACATGCACTGCCAAGAATTTTTGTTGTTTGTGGAACAAAAATAAAATGTGTCAAAGAATTACCAAAATATCTATTACTGAAATTGCATATGTTGGTTTTATATTCCATCCTTTACCAAATTTTCAAACAGTAAAAGTGAATTTTAGAAATATTTGACGGGTAAGGAGAATTACATAGTATATAAATGTTTCATTGAAATGCACCCTGTAAACCACCTACATGTAATAAATAAAATAAATCTTTAGAAGGAACACTGCAAATTACAAGGTTCTGTGCTTCTCTGTATCTCTAGCACATTAGCAGCAGTGCCTCAAAAATAAAAGCAAATTTCTGAATGCGCGATTAGACTTAATTGATGTTTTTATTTAAAGAAAGAATGGTAAGTGATGAGCCATTTCTAAGCACACAAACTCAACAAAAAACCTTATCACAGCAGCATTTCAAAGAAAGGCAAGTTACTAAAATGTGATGTTTCAATGACAAAAATAAGATTTTTTTTGTTTGAATCATCAGCCATTGAAGATTTCTTAGTGGATGATGATCACAGATTGGTCAGCTGCAGGCAGAAGCTACGGTACTCCTGTACCTGTGCCAAGTTCTCTTGTATCTTAAAGTTTCTCTTATTTCTGAAATTGAGACCAAGTTGCTTTTGGTATTTTTCTGCTGTTTCTTTTTAAATTGACCTATATTTGGACATGAAATCGGGATACAAAAATTTGATGAAATCCATGGTCAGAATAAACAGACTTTCTTTATTATATTTGTTCAGCATCATAAATGTAGAAGTAACAAGTTGAAGCAAAGAAAATGTCTGGAATGCATCGCAAACACTGAAGACTGATGATATTTTTCACACTATTCACACAGATATTCTATCACAAAGTAACTGCTACTAAGAACCAGCACAAAATAGATCTACCTACGAACCTATCCTGTACAAGGAAAAAAAATAACTGGATCTCTTCCATCAATCATCCATCAATTATCCATCTTTTCAACAATATCTGACATGACCTTTACTTTATAAAACACCACTATCATAAGAGCATGCCCCATGATATATATACTGTGGCCATGAAAGGTAAAACATACTACCATATTATCTTAAAGTGGAATCAACATGGAATCAGCATCTCTATATATAATCTTCATTTGGATCTTGATCTTTGTCCGCGAATGAATTAGAAGAAGAAGCACTAGATGGCAGTAGAGAGACAGCTAAAACATAGGCATTGCATTAAGAATCTCCTCCAGGCTTATACTACTGAAGACTGTAGTACTCCAGTCACACCTCAAAACACAGACATTCAAACTAAACAAATTGTTGTGCTTTAAATTAACTAAAGAGATCTTCATTTAGATCTTGATCTTTGTTTGTCCCCGAATTCCACGCATGCGTAGACCACCTTTCAGTTTAGTACGTTGTTGTTACTCACGGATGTCAACAATGTGCCGGAATAACGAAAGGGGTGGTGGACAGTGTTATGCTGGTTAGCTCCTGAGGCCTGGTTAGAGAATGAGATTGCCGAAGATAAAAGGTACGTGCCTGCGTAACATATGAATGAAAGAAAGACAGTGAGTAAAATGAATGACAACGTAACAGCACGTTCCTGAAATTATTATTGTTACGTTGTAGCCGGCGAGTGCTGCGTGTCTCACAGTTGTACCGTGGCTTGCTCACATGTCAGTGAAGTGATCCCTATTTATGCTTTAAAGAGCCTGGATACCTATGTGTCCCCCTTTTATAACCATTGCTCTGTGTATATTGCCTTACTCTTTGGATTGCCACAAAGCAACCTGCGAGATTGGAGAAAGGTTGAGAAGACATCGTGAGAAGAAACGATAGCGTTGTGAAAACGAGACGATCTGTAAACGGACAGAAGCAGAAATGCTCCTACACCACCACATAATTACAATTCGGACAGTGATTCTGAGTAGGCCGTTCCTATCAAATCAATGTCCAAGGGTTTTCTTTTGTAATTTTGTTTCCCTTATAAAAAAATCATAATGCTGTGCAACAAAGGGCCCAGTTCACGACTGGCAGCCGCGTTTAAACAGGGAGCCCTTCACAGACAACTTTAACACGTGCAACGTAGTTGGGCGCACATGGCTAGTAATACAATATTTAACTAAATGACAAGTACATTTTACTGCTTATTGTTCCCATAAATAACATAAATCTACTTTGAAGTACAAACAGACACAAAGAGGGGCTTTAACAGGACCTGCCATCAAGAAGAGACAGTAATGCACTGCAGAAAAAAAAAGATCATTGTAAATTATAGAAGAAAGCATCATTTTAACAAATTCATTCCAGACTAATAGTTTTAGAATGAAGAGGTAAATCCTAAGCCTTGTAATTTAGAATTGTTGGAGTGTTGCAGATCTGAGTCCAGAGTTCCATAGGACAAACTGAATGTTTACCAAAAGTCATTTATGAGTGCAAGACCACCTGGGTCAGGCGATGCTAGTTGCCTTTGCATTGGATAACTTTGTTAACTAACATCCAAAATTTAAATGGATTCTGTGTGGATTAGGACAGGAGGTCTAATGTTACTTCAGCACTGGGATTTGAATGCGCATTTTGAATTTGAAGCCTGTTCATACAATACTTATTTACAGTAAGCAAAAAAAAAAAATAGAAAGAATTATAGAAACCTGAAATAAGAGGTACAGAAGAAGATTTATTGAGGTTGTCACTGGCATATCCTCCCATCATTTGTCATGATAGTCACCTGGTATAAAAATCACAAAATACAATGCTCCGGGGACTCTAAACATGCCACTTGTTGTAATGGTTTTGACAGAGCTTTCATCCCAGACTTTAATTTTGGTGTACATTATCATTTGTTTGCTTTCTTTGTCTTTGTAAACTGCGTTTTGTATGAATTATAGTGTTTTTAATTTCTTTTTAATAGTTTTTGATTGTTCTTCACTGCTTATCTTCTTTGTTAGCTGAGTTGTACTTAGTTTTTGATTGTCTTGTTTCTCTTTTCTTCCTGTCTTTCCCTGTTTAGGCAGAGCCCAATGAGGCATGGCCTCCCAAACATGCAAGTGTGCTGCTAACAGGGACAACCACCTGGGCTCCTATTTAGGGGTTTTGTAGGCCTAAGATGAATGACTAGGTTTCTACTTTTTGTTGTTGTCTTTCCTTTTAGATCATATATAAGAATATGAAAAGTTTGACAAACTTGAGGAGACCATTCAGTCCACCATGCTCATTTGTTTTGCTAAAAAGCGTTTCTTACATCGCTAAAAATTCTGACTAACATTTGTTTTAGAATTCTTAGATTTTGAGTTGCTTAGTCTTTTGCTTTGTTTGGCCATTTTATGTTTTGGTCTTAGTGTAGCTAGGTCTATCCTGTATTTTTGCCTTTTTCCCTGGCCTGTTCTTGAGTGCAGTATTCTGTTTCTTGGTTTTTAGTACTGTTTGGTCTTAATGAAATTGTCAATTGTTGGACTTTTGGTAGTTATTTTGAATGTAAGCAAAATTACTTGATTTTGCTTAATTAATTAGTAAAATGATCCAATTAAGCTATAATCTCGTCACTTTGGTGGCACTGTAAACCTAATAATGACTGGGTTGATAAAGGTCAAATGAAAAGAGTGAAAAATCGCGTGATGAAAAGCAATGTGCAAAGAACGGAGGCAGAGCAGGGCTCTCAGTCAGAAAGGTTAATAGAAACGGAATGTCAAAAAACTAGCGAAGAATAAACTAAAGCAGAGTCAAAGAAGATTTCTAACCATAAGCAGAACTCGCTTTTACTAACTAGACTATAATAACTTTTATTTTTATCAAAGAATCGAAAAACTGGGACATCAAACTATGTAAGCCATTGTATGCAACAGTAGTGTGCTGACAGGTTACATGCTATCAACAGGCACAATAATTAACAATATGGCTGCCGCCATGAAGCAACAAAACTGCAATGACCATTATCTTAACAAATGAAATTGCTTAGTGGCAAATAATAACATAAGGAAGATAAAAATAAACTTAACATTCTTTGAATAGCATTCATGACAACATTAAGTTACATTGGCGGGATTAGCAATGGGGAGACTTAAGACAAAAACAACACATGGCCTAAACAGCCTTTTCACTGGGCTATAAAAGAGGGACACTACAGATTAGATGTTATGGTCTTCTTTGCACCTGTAGCACTACATGGTTGTTCTGCCAATGTTGGTAAAATGGCAAGGACTATGATGGAAACAAACAAGGAAGCAAAGAGGAAGAAAAATCTATTGAAAAGCATGGAGCAAAATTGTTAACTACAAAGCCTAACCAATCAATTAAATGAAAACTCCAATCATGGAATCTTAACATTCTAGCAAAAACGTCAAGACCTAACTACACAATGAGAATTTCATGAGAGCCATTAAATTCTCTATGCTAACCTTTATACTGTCACTATGAAAATGTCACTTTGTTACTTTCTGTCACTGTGCATACTAAGCAAAGTCACTGCCGCCAACAAAAGGCACTCTAAAACACAAAATGCCAGTGTCCATGAAAAGCAAAAAGGAGACTGGGCAACTATAAAAATATAAAACTAAATCAAAAGAGCAAAATAAACACAGGAATGCATTCTGCACTTCAAACCCTACAAATCATGAAAACAGCCAGGCAAGAGAGGCTCCCTAAACAAGTCTTCATGACTCCTGTTCTAGAAGAAAATGCCATCAGAACATAGCATTTAAATGTAAGTGTTGACAGCATTACATTGCAGCCATCTCAAGCCCTGGGAAAACTGTGAAAGATTGCCAGTCAAAACTGCAAAACAAATAAATGGTTAAAAGGAAGAAAAACTGCAAAAATAGTAAATCACCTGACAAATCTGACTTGGCTGATACTGCAGCAATGACAGCAAGACATAAGCCTTCCTGCAGGCTTTAATTTCATATACCATTACTCATACTGTGTCAATTACTGCTTTCTAATTCTCCATTTATCTTTGGATCCTGTATTCTGCATTTATTATTACAGAATATTGAGTCAAGACAGGCTTTCACGCTTGTTCATAGTTGCATGGCAGGTAAAAGGATGCCAGAGCAATGAAATCACCATCCTAAAGTCCCCCTGAAAACCTATGAGGACAAAAGGGAGAACCAGTTAGCTGGTGGTCGCTAAATTTCAAATGGCAATGTAGGAATTATTTGGAAAGAGTAAAAATGTGGCCTAGGTGGAATCATGTGATGTCCACCACCAGTAGAGAGCAAGTGAACCAGCAGGCAGCACAAAAGTCAAACCTCCTGTAACAGAGGAAATGTTGGGCAATGAGAGCAGACTAGAGGTTGCTAGAAATCTTAGTTGTCAAGTAGCAGAATGTTAAGAGCATGTTTTTGTTTACTTTTTAGTTAATTTTACTCAGCGCTATTTTTGTTAATTTCTATTCATTTTATAGGTTTGTTAAATTGAATAACCCATTGGCATTAATAAAACCACTGCATACAGAACATATTTATTGTTGAAATATTTTTACATCTTATGGGATGAGAGATTGCTCTTCATATGGACATTGCCATTTTGCTAACGTTTCTACAAAGTTGTTAAGCTTAGATGACCAGAATTACTCAGCTTGTACCGTTAGCTCCAAGATGATATAAAAATGTCAACACTAAGTACTTAGACTATAGATTATCCAAGATTGTGGATAGCTCAAACAAAACCCTCTTTGTTGATGCAAGAGTTTTCTTGAAAGTATTTTAGTACTCAACCCCTTGATAGTTCTCTTGATTTTGAATTTGTGGTTACCGTTTTGAGTTTTGACAAAGTAGGACTGACACACTGGCAATGACCCTTACTTTATTTAATATCTATCCCCAGGTGACAGAAATGAGGACATGGTCAAGGAAGAGTCTAGAGAGGAGAAACAGTTTGACTGATGCTTCCTTGAAGGGCAGGTTGATAAATTTCTGCACATGTTTAAGCATAGATGAGCATTTGCTAAGATAGGCCCAAAGAGATAGCAATAATGTTTTTTTTTGTATACCAGTCCTTTATTATCTCCCTTTTATTAAAAAAAAATAACCACACTAGGGATGGATAAAAAACAGTAGTTGTATGCCTTCTTCCTTTGACATAATTCTGAGTTTAGAAAGGTCACTAAGAGAGCTTCTGACTAAAGTAGTATGCTGCTGGAATCACCAGTGTTTTCTCTCAGGAAGTTTGGAGGCCAAGATTAAAAAATTAAAAATATATAAATCTACAGTAAATTTCAGTACTGTAGCCTTTTTTGTTGCATACCTGCAAATGTAACCTAATATGTTAGCAATCAGTGAAAATATGTATACAACACACAAGGTGTAAAATTATAAGTGGTGTTAGATAAATAATTGAATTCTGTAAACATATTCCTGGTATCTTATTTCTATCCTTGAAACTTTCTGTTCTACCCTAAATATCCTCATTAACAATGCACATCCCTTATTTATACCAGCCTCATATTTTAATTCTCTCTTATGGATATGGTCACCCCTTTCACCTTTTCATTCTTGCCTGTAGGTAACATGCATGAATTTATATTGCACTCATCCTCCTCTGTTCAATTGAGGCAGGTTTTATTATTGCTATAGTGTCATACTTGATAGCAACAATATCCACCTCCACTTCAGTTTTATTTTTAATACTGCTGGAATTAAGACAATCATTTTTTTTAAGCCATTACGGTTTCTATTCTTGCTTTTTCACTGCCCACCCACCTGCCTCTATCTCTGTGAAACGGAGTCTTTTAGGGTGTACATTATGTCCTGACGAGTGTTTGTTTATCCAGACTATCATGGTACCTCACAGATAAATTGAATTAAAAGTGTTCTGAAATGTTGTATTATACACAGCACGGATTTCTATTTCATAATGCATAAAGTATCTGTGGAAAAACTTCTTGAATCTATAGAGTGTAGAATTGCATTTTGCCTTTATGAACTAAGTATCTGAGGAAATCAGTTTTAATTGAAATCCACACAAGTTTTATGCAAGTTGTTAATGAATCACCTTTGACCTTCCAGTGTAAAGCTGATTTACCTAACCTGCAGGCCACACTCATAATTCAAAGTAGAGTGTTTTTATATACAGTATCAGTTCTTCCAGCTTAATCTAATCTAATATATATTATGTAAGCACTACATACACACACACACACCTCTCTCTCTCTCTCTCTATTATATATATATATATATGTATATATACATACAGTGGTGTGAAAAACTATTTGCCCCCTTCCTGATTTCTTATTCTTTTGCATGTTTGTCACACAAAATGTTTCTGATCATCAAATGCATGTAACCATTAGTCAAATATAACACAAGTAAACACAAAATGCAGTTTTTAAATGATGGTTTTTATTATTTAGGGAGAAAAAAAAAATCCAAACCTACATGGCCCTGTGTGAAAAAGTAATTGCCCCCTTGTTAAAAAATAACCTAACTGTGGTGTATCACACCTGAGTTCAATTTCCGTAGCCACCCCCAGGCCTGATTACTGCCACACCTGTTTCAATCAAGAAATCACTTAAATAGGAGCTGCCTGACACAGAGAAGTAGACCAAAAGCACCTCAAAAGCTAGACATCATGCCAAGATCCAAAGAAATTCAGGAACAAATGAGAACAGAAGTAATTGAGATCTATCAGTCTGGTAAAGGTTATAAAGCCATTTCTAAAGCTTTGGGACTCCAGCGAACCACAGTGAGAGCCATTATCCACAAATGGCAAAAACATGGAACAGTGGTGAACCTTCCCAGGAGTGGCCGGCCGACCAAAATTACCCCAAGACCGCAGAGACGACTCAAACAATCCTTTTATACTCCCTGACCCGGAAGTGTTCCAATCCCCAGTCCATGTGATCTCCTATCACTTCCGGGTCAGATCAAAAGTCCTTTCCTTCACCCCGGAAGCACGTCATTACCCTTGTCTATGTGACTCGGATGTATTTCCGGGGCGTAAGGCAAATAAACGTCGTTCCTCCATGCAGCGTCTCCTAGCGGCCCCCATGGTATCCAGCAGGGCTGTGCATAAAGACTCTAATGTCCATTATGTCCTGCTGGTCTTCGGGGCACCTCCATACTGCAGGGAGGGCTCCACCTGGCGGCGTGGGGGTATTGGCCGGGATGAACGGCCGGCCATACATCACAATATTATATTATATATATATATATATATATATATATATATAGTGGACACTAGAGGGCACTGTTGCACCTCAAACCCAACACCACTGACATGGCACAAAGAGCTTATTTATTTATTTTCTGGAAAACTCTTCAGTAAGCATTTCCCACAACCACAGCCACAAGTAAACAACAGGCTCAGCACACAACTATTCTTCTTCTCTGTATCTTTCTCCTCTGCTCCTCCCAGCAAGCTTTGTCCATTTTCAAACCAATTCTTCCTTTGAGGTTAGTCCTCTTATATTGGCCAACATGAAACCGCTTCTGCTATTCCATCCACATGGTCTGCAAGCACTTCCGGGTTAGGTGGAAACCTCATGATATATTGCTACTCCACTTTCACAGCACCCCCTGGCAGCACCCATGGTGTTCAACAGAGCTGAGATATAGAACTCCAAGTCCTATGGTGCCCTGTAGGAATCCGGAGCACTGCTGCAATCCAGGGGAGCTGCCATCTAGCGTTCTGGGGGAGGCAGTGCCCTAAACAAGCTGTCTTCCCCCATCCTCTCTCTTCGGTGTCCCGGTCCAGTCTCTTATTATATGTATACTTGCCGTCACCCACGGCTCCGCACACACAGTAGTGAAACAAGACAAATTTCAAAAATCAATAAACAAAAAGGTATTGCTATCTAGGCAAGGTACACTCCAAAAAGCAGAGGTAGACCAACTACCCACTCCTGACATCACGCTTTCCCCTTCTCTCGGCCCTCTAGCCTCTTTCTCGAATTAGCATGAATATATATCGCTTCTGCAAGCGAACTATGATTCTTCGTGCAATGAGAGAAGTCGCAAAATCAACCAGAATGTTCAAGCAAATTATAAAGAAAAACCCGATTTAAATCCCTTAAGTAGCTGTCTCGTTCACTAGCTAAGCGGATGTAAGGTACACTCAGAGGCTGGTGTGTGAGTGAGGACGGTCCCACCCCCGCTCTCCTCGGACAGCTGCATCTCTATCAGATTTGTACAAATAAATCAGTAGCACAAGCAAACTTTGATACTTCGCGCGATGAGTGAGATTGCAAAATCAACCAGAATGTTCAAGCAAATCATAGAAAAAAAACCTTCTAAATCCATTAAGTAGTTCTCTCATGAAAAGTGGACAGACAGACAAACATTTGACTTTATATATATATATAT
>JANRMT010062792.1:81592678-81691781 GCA_026402145.1 Polypterus bichir lapradei | reverse complement strand
TATATATATATATATATATATATATATATATAGATAGATAGATAGATAGATAGATAGATAGATAGATAGATAGATAGATAGATAGATAGATAGATAGGAGATATAGCTTAGGGCAGTGTTTCCCAATCTCGGTCCTGGAGGCACACTGTGGCTGCAGGTTTTTGTTCCAATCAGCTTCTGTTTTTAATTGGACTCCTGTGGGCTAATTAAGTGATGTGTTATTTCCCAAATTCTGTGTTTTGGGAACAATATAGAAATTCGAAAACTAAGTTTGGTAAAAAAAAAATGTATATTTATAATAAAATGTACCAAGCAGTTATATGGGAATGTAGTTTTTTCTTTTTAATAATATTTTCATCTTGATTTTCATTCTATTTTTCTAGGTGTTCTGATTGTTTAATTAATTCATTATTTACTAACTAGTGGGTCTGATGCTAAAGTAGTTGCAGCCTTTCATGATTCGGTGTTGTTTGCCAGTGTATCTGCTCTGCTCATTTTAAAATGTCATTAATAAGATACAACGAAGGGGGAAAACATCACAGAGAAAGGGCAAAATATAATGAAATCAACAAACGAGAGTTAAGCATTTAAATCTATAGCAAAAGCAGAAATATTTCTAAATGTCTTATAAATGTAAAAATCATGCTGCTGTGCTTTTCTGAATGTAGAAAAAAAGAAAAATACCAGCTAATTAAATGAGAACAATGCCATCAGGAGTTGCCACTGATTAGGAATCTGGTTGGAACAAAAACATGCAGCCACAGTGAGCCCCCAGGACCGAGACTGGGACACACTGGCTTAAACCATGTGACCTAGGAACTTTTTCTCATTCTTGACCCAGCCTTAAAGAAAAATGGAAGTTTTTGAAGAACTAGCATGTCACCTTTGACATATTCTTCCCTTTGTTTGTTCTAATTTCTGCATCCAACGACAAGACATTAAATGGGGTCTCAACCCTTTTGTTTCCTCTGTTCTCATTTCACAATATATACATGCATATACACACACAGTATATGCTCACATTTAGTATACAAATATTATTTTGGACACTTACTACTTTTAAACAATAGGTTCTACTTGTTCATTTTAAGTCTCTCTCTTTCTTAAGAAGAAGAAGAGGAAGAAGTAGAAGAAAAGGTGTATCTATCTTTACATACATCATAAGAGCAGGATCAAAACTCCTACCCTCATTGGAGTATTGCTATAAAAATAATCTTATTGTCAAGTACAAGAATAGTCTCTGACGATATATAAAAGTGTCAGTTCTGAAAGATGTGTTGGTATTTTGTATGGGTAATAAACAAAGTGTTTTTGAGTTTAGCTAATGACATTGTTAAACTGGATTCATAAAATGAATACATGAACTAGCGCGATTATATATTGAATGAATGCTTACTAATAGCCATAAGCTTAATAATAATAATAATCAGTTTATTTAATGCTATTAAAACCATACTGAAAGATAAACTTTTGTACAAGCGTACTTGATCATACAGTGGGAGCAGCATAGATTATTATTTATTCTTAAATGTTTTGATACTGCAAAATGCACCTCACAATATACAGTACAAAGTGATCAACTCAAAATACAGTATCTATCCATCCATGTAGTCTCCAAATCATCTTTTGTTCTATTGAAATTCCGCAGCCACTAGGTAGGAACTAATCCCACTTGAAACCTTAGTTATCTGTAGGGCACATTCACTTCTGTGCCCATCCACATTTTCATAGAGTCTAATTTATAATGACCTGTTAACCTAACTGGCATGTGGAAGGAAAGCTGAGCAGGCAGAGAAATGCCATTCAGACACAGGGACGAATTCCAAAAGTCAATGAACAACCCTTAGAATTTCAGACTGTAAATAATTATGTTCTCAGTATCCGTACAACACATTAGCACATAGTACATTTAGAAGCAGATGTCCTTTTAGCTTCTCTAGGGTTGGTAATTTTTCTCAGCTGATGTATGTGAAAGTCAGCCAACTAAACCAAAGGTTAAAAAAAAAAAAAATGAAAGTTAAGAAAAGCTTATTATACTGTATATATCAAATATAAAAAGGTATGAACTTGGGCAGCACTAACATACTTGTAAAAATCTAAAGAAGTATTCTGGATCTTCACCTTTCGACCAGCTTATTAATTACCCTTCAATCAATGTGCCAAGGAGGAGCCGAGGTCTCAAGTATTGCTATCAGTAAAGGACCATAAATGCTTTTGACCCAGCCTTGGCACTGCATGCCTACAGAATAATTTGCACAGCTTGTGCTTCATTATGATGAAGCTAAAATAATTCATGGTGTACTTAGCTGGTAGTTACTGAATAACGCAGTCTGGTGCTCCTCTGCATAACTTTTTATATAAATTGTCCAGCTATAACCCTAGTAGCATTATTTGCTTTGCATCATATTTTCACTCACAAAAAAGAAAAAGTGTCAAGATTTTCAGCAGAGAAAAAAAAAATAGGAGAGAAGAGTTAGTGATAATAAGCTACTAATAAAGATAAATGGACTTCTCAGTAAAGTGTGTGGATTTTCAGTAGATGAGTCATAAAACCGGCACAATTTGGTTTCAATTTCATCTTGCTTAATTTAATGTAAATCGTTTTCAGCAGCACTGTTACAAAGTATCATTAAGGTGCAGTTATAAGTGGATATTTTTTTAGATAAATCATTATTAAATCCAGTGTTGATTTCACTCTTGTTTATCATCAGCTGTGTCACAGAACAAATTAATAATGATCTCTTATTTTAATTAATGGTGGTATTCAATCCCAGTTAAGTATGATTAGCTTCCTTTTTCATTAATTCTTTATCATGCTGTATGCTAATCATTCCTGTTTCATATGATTGTTTCATTCTTCTGCGGTTACTGCATTTAGCTGGCTGCCAATCAATGTAAAAAGAAGAAATGTACAGATATGTAAATAAATGTTATTTGGTGCTATGGGGTAGATGGCAGAGTATTCTTTTTAATAATCACTAATAATGCCACATTACTGGTTAGGATCACTGTTCATTTCACATTAATCTCTTGAATATTAAAGAGCATTAGTAAAACCATTTTTAAAAATATGTAACTAGTAGCACAATGTTTAAAGAAAAACTATTTTGTTTGCTTTAACTACCTTTGATTTTGAGCTAATCTACATGCATCACACATATTCCAGCTCGATTTATTTGATATCTTTGAAATCTGACTACAATGGCTTTAATAAAATATTTGCATGTTCCCAATGATTTCAATTGTTTTTTTTTTTCTTAAGGACTATGAGCCCTGCAGTGAAGGTTGATTTGACTCACTAAATGAAACACATGCAGTACATCTAGGTTTAGTGGACTCTAATACACTCGGCTGTAACTCTAAACAAAACACTGTTCTCCTCTTCTCTTCTACTGTCCTCTAAGCACAACCTTTTAAAATGCATCTAAAAATTACTCGTGTGTAGCAATTAGGAATATTAAGGTCATTTTTAAACACAACTGTGACATGCCAGCTGCTAAAGACAGTCTTTCTTGGTGAACATCGACCCTAAAATAGCTACAACACGTATATATCAGAAAATATTAATCTACATCTGCATTCATTTTATGAACTTGATCATTCTACTTTCATGAGTAGTCAGAGCCTGTTCCCACAGCAGCATTAAGTATAAGACATTAACCAGCCCTGGATGGGGCACAACAGGGCACACTCATGCATGCACACATACATACACAAACACTCAGAGGGCAAAATCAGAGTTGGTTCAGTATTCTTAGAATTGGCACATGGAAAGAAGCTGGAATACAAGAAGAAAATGCACAAAAACGTAACGATAAACTCCCCAAATGTAGCAAATGGGCCAGAATACAAATCCTGGTGTGAGGTGGTATTGTTATAGCATACTACCTTCAGGTAAGTTAATATAAACCTTTAAAGAATGGGTTCACATTTTTACTTTGTCAATGTGTCTTCCTAATCTCTTACATACAATAATTCCTTAACACAACAATCAATTTTGATTTTGTTATCATTTTGGCTTCTGGCAAAGGAAACAGTATAGTTCTGCATAAACATGTATTTTAAAACAGAAGAAACTGCTATGAATTCTTGGAGATTCAAGAGAACCCTATAACTTTTATAGCTGCCATATGCACTGCTTTGGTGACAGTATACCCAGGTACACTAAGATTCATCTCCTGTTCTTCATATTTCAAAACAGTGGTTTTGTTTGAGCTTCAGATCCTTCAATGAAGATAAACACTAAAATCTAGTTCCATGTCTGGCCTGTTAACTTAAGATATATTGACAGATGTTGAATGATTACACTGTACAGATAACAGACACTTTTACTGAGTATGTGTCAAATCATATGAATTACATAATCACAAGGCAATACTGAATATACAGTAACAGTGTGGAAAGTTTAAACTATTTTGCATAGATGTTTTTGACCAGTATGAACTACAGTTTCTCTTCAAGTGTTTTACACAGAATGTCTTTGGACGTTAGGAAAGTTACACCTACTCAGTAGCTATCAGTCAGTGATTGTCATTAGCAAGGCAAACGCTTGGTTTACGTACAGCCTCTCACTCTGACTTGTGCACTTGCTATTTCTCAGCAAGATTGGACTAATGGCAACCTTGTCCAAACTCCAGTACGATGATCACCTGCTATATCGCGGTTCAGCTATCGCACCCCCGCTATATCGTGGAAAAATTCAATAAGTACATAATACCTGTAGTGTACTTTGCAGCCAATTCATAACAAAGCATATGGTTTTCAGCAGTCACTACGGTAGACAAAGAGTTTTGTGTTACAGTATCCAGATGATTTCTTACAAGGCCCGTTATTGGCTGAAAGAGGAGACTCAACTAATCAGAGCAGGATTTTCATTCTCTTGGGCTCTGATTGGCTGCTTCTAACGTGGTGTAAGAACAGCAAGCGTGGGTCCCCGACGCATCTTAGTTCTCTGTGTATCGTGTACCTTGCTTGTGGTCCGATTGTTGTGAGCAAACGTTTTGTGAAATTTTGTTTTAAGCCCTAAGATGACTCCCAAGCGTCCTGCATCTTCTAAGCCTTCTGGTAGCAGTGAGCCTAAGCACCAGAGGAAGACCTTGACCATTCAGGAGAAGGTAAAACTCCTAGATATGCTTCGGGAAGGAAAGCATTACGCGAACGTTGCTTGCCATTACAAGTTTACATGTGTTTAAAGTGTGTGGGAGGGGTATTTTAAGAGTTAAACTATAAAGAAATGTTTATTTATATGGTCTTTCTATATCACAGATTTTCACCTATCACTGATGGGTCTGGAACATAACTTTCGCGACAGGCGTGGGATCACTGTACAGACAAGTAATTTCACCATTCCAGTCTAGCACAGTGGCCCTGTGGAGTAAAGGGAGTTTTTCAAACTCTGTTGCGCCCACACTCTACCAGCTATGGATTCTGGTTGTGGGCAGCCAAAGTAATGGCCAGGTTGAGCTGCATCTTGGTGAGACAAGAATAACTGGTTTTGGTGTTACAAGAGATTTTATAGAGAAGAACAGAGGTCTTGTCATTTTCTTCTTGGATACATAAGCCCATCCTCTTGGTTGACCGCTGGTGCAAAATTCTATCCATCAAGTTTTGTTCAGATTATGAGTGTACAGTACAGTTCATGCCTTTGAGAGAGATGTTCCTGGCTGTTACATTGTATTGATCAACTTACCAGATATGGCTGCAGATGATGCATTCCACATGGAGGGCATGTCAGGCAAACTGAGACTTTTAAGGTAGCAAAGAGTGTCTGGCATCAGGGCTTAGGTTTCAGCCTGGCAATATAAGTCTGTCCTACAATACTACAATCAACTCAGATATTGTCATTATATACAAGATAATTGGGAGTAAACGGATAGAAATGAAATAAATCATTTCTGCTTAAATTTTAGAAGACCCCATGTAATTGTTCTAATACATTTTTCTATAGCCTATTATCATCTGTGTGTTATATATGCATATCTGCATATTTTATTAAACTAATCTTTAAAACCAAAGACAGTATAACAATATCCTTTACAAAAGCAATTATTTATTGGCTTCAACATTGTTGTCAGCATTTTTTAAACTATGGATTCAAATGCATAGTATCTAGATTTTTTCCAATCCTGTGTCTTTTCTGTGCTTCTTGAGGTGCTCTTCTCACAAGCCATATAAAAACTGTTAAAATTCTGCCATAGTGATTTGCTTATGGGTGCTGAATTATTCATTTAATATAATGTTGAAATATTCAGGACAATAATTCTGTTACATCACATCTGTTGTATCAGTGGCCATGAAATTACTGATATATACATTATGCTATCTTTAAGTGATAAACATCATGCATACTATACACTGTATAACAGAACCCATCTGTTGCTTAGAAATGGGCTGGGAATATATTTGGAAATGTTACATGAACCAGCTATCTTGAAAAGCACACAGGCCACAGTGATAATGAGAGTTTAACAGTTTTGAAATACCAGGCCAACCTAGCAACTTATGGCCAAGCCAAACCTTGATTTATTCAGCTTTTTTTAAAACGGTTATCTCCAAAAGAGCATACACTGCCACTTTCAAATTTAGAATCTCCCTCTTCTAAATAAACCCCAAAGTCACAATAATAATAATTCTAAAATCACCTTACCCTGCCCTCATTCTATTTCAGGTTTAGATTTAATCGATTCTTTATAGTCTCAATGATTAAAAAAAAAACAAGTTCGCAGGTATCAGATAAGCAAATGAAAAATCCCTGTATCAAACTTTTATCATCAAAAACCCATCATGACAAGTCCAATATTCACCTCAATGCCACAACTAAGATATATAAAGTATTTTAACTAAAACATATAGAAACTAGTTTTGCTCATTACATTTTCGAAATATAGGCGTATACCATAGATTACATTCCAGGGCATGGTAACTTCTCAGTCAAAGCCTTTTTTTTCTTTAAATCGACAATACATCAGTAATTACACCACGGCGTGGTTTTTGGTGTTATAGGCTGTGAGCTTGTTGGTCATTTTTATATAGCTGGTCAGATTCACGTTATCATACGAAACAAACAATTGTCCTCTCTCCTTTAAACCACACTTTCTAACAAAATTGTAAAAAAAGAATGATGAATTAATTACATTTTACAATTTTAATGAGGGACTCTTGTGTGACAGTTGTCACACACGTGCGCATGGAAGGCAGCTAAAGGGTCTAAATGAGAGTAATTCCATGCCAGAGTGTGCTTATCTTTTTTCTCTCTTTCCTGCAGACTGTTCACGGGAAATTCTGCCTGGCCCCGTTGACATCATTTCCGGCCCTTCTGATGATGTCACCTCCGGCTCTGCCCCTTCTGATGACGTCACTTTCATTTCCGACCCTTCAGATGACATCATTTCCAGTCTCAAACCCATGGCGGAGGACCCTTCCAGTTCCAGTCCTTTTAATAAAGCAACTTCAGGGTCTGAGCCTATGGAGGGAAGATCCTTCCGGATCCGACCCCTGTTGACATCATATCCTGTTTTGGCCTTTAATACCACCATTTAATAAATAGTACATCAGTTTTGTTTTGGACTCCATTCTGAGCACATCAGTGCTAGTAATTTACCCTTTTTCAGCCAAGGAATATTTTACGGGTGGCTTCCCCAAACCTTTTTATGACTCTTGCATCTACTTTTTGTGACACAGTATTTCAAATTAAACATAGAATAACTTAGAAAAGCTCTTCAGAAAAATTTGACCGATGCTACTGCACTGAGCCAGTGATGCCAAAACTGCGAGATAATGCTGTTATATACAGTATATGGAAAAGGTTCCATATACTGTTTAAGTGTTAACTTAGCATTGACAATGTTTATTTGTAACAGAAGCTGAGCACCATTTAATTTTTTGTTTTATTCTATAATATTTAATATTTGTATTGATCTTAAACTTTACACTGGCTTCAAACACATTAAAACCCTCTATTTTCAAAAAGTCATGAATAACAGTCCCAGGTTAGGTTACACAATTTCTCAATGCCTTTACTCCAAAATGTTTACTACAAACTAAGCATGACAGCCTTCTGGTATTAATAAAATGAATAAAATTATTATATAGGAATTATTGGTCCTTAAACTCCCAAATGACTCACCCATCAATGTAAGAGATGTCCTATCATCTTCATTGTTTAAATCAAGCTTGGTATACTCCTGTTAGAGCCGTAAGGTTTTTAATTTTACATTTTACAGTTTTTCTCGATTGCTTACTACTACCAAACTTATTAACTGTCCATCCATCCATTCAGCTATATCCTACAGGGTCATGGGGGTCTGCTGGAGTCAATCCCAGCCAACAAAGGGCACACTCACACACACACACCCACACACCAAGGGCAGTTTAGAATTGCCAATGCACCTAACCTGCATGTCTTTGGACTGTGGGAGGAAACCCAAGCAGACACGGGGAGAACATGCAAACTCCACGCAGGGAGGACCCGGGAAGTGAACCCGGGTCTCCTAACTGCGAGGCAGCAGCGCTACCCACTGCACCACCGTGCCGCCCACTTATTACCTAACAATCCCAAATCATACCACCATCTACCAAAATGCAAACTAATTTTCCAGAAACTATAAACACTGCTCCTCTATTTTGACACAATTCAGATTTGCTTCACTTTTTGTACATACAAATCCCTTCATGTATTATTGGCTTCCTAAGGCACTCAAGTCAGCATAGCTGAAACACATTTCACACAATTCCCCGGGTGCAAACACTACGAGTCAAAATTGTTCACACATCAGACATCTTGGGACAAATGGATAAGAGGGCCAACAATGGATCAACCACCACAAGAAGAAAGAGGAAGAGGACACGGGAGGGTAGGTGGAAGAGGACGAGGAAGAATAAGAGACAAGGAGACAAATGGTTTCAAATGAGATTCGTGCCACTCTAGGGGACCATGTCCTTGTGCCAGTCAATGGCAGAAGTTGTTCAAAGAGTGCAACCAAACCTGAGCCTCTTCACTGTAGCTCCTATCATACAAATCTTCAGTGAGTAAAATAGGTGGGTCAATTACATTCTGCTCTCTGCTGTAACTTTGGAGTACTGTACACTTTACATACAACACCTACATATCTGCTTTGTTGTACTGTATACTGTCTGAAATGCACTCAGTTACTGCACCATTTCACATAGTTACTGTATGTTCCTATTGTAAAATAGATGATTTTACAATTAGTACTTGCATTACTTTGTTTTCTAGAACAGAGGGATGAACTTTTGATTGAAGCAAAAGAACCCTATTTTCTGAAGAGCAAGACAGGGTGATAATCAATATGATGATAGCCAACTACGTGAACTACGTTCACTTGCAGGAGATAGAACAGAAAGTTATTGAGGATCAAGAAATATTCTGTGATTGATGTATTCAACATTTCCACAATTGACTGCATTCTTCGAAATAACAGGTTGACAATGAAACAGGCCTGTCATGTTCCTCTCAAAAGTCAACACCTGGAATATGTGCAGGCACGACTTTATCATACTGTGTGAAGTATCTGAGCATAGTTACAGTATGTGTTACAGTACTATACATCACTATATAGTGTAGAACAAACTGTAGCTACGGTCTCCTTTTTTGTGTACTCTAGAAATGTGTTCAGTGCAGTCATTTACCGTAGTGCATTTCATCTTTGAAATAGAGGCAAGACACACTTCTCATGAACTCATGACTACTGAGGAAGCAGGCATCAACCACACTAAAATGGGGAGGAACATAATTTGCCAATGATCATGAAAGTTCCAGACCAGCGACGGAGGAATGTAGTATGTATTGCTATCAACCACCAAGGGGTCCTCCACCAACATGCCATCCTTAGTCCAAAACTACACCATGCTTCAACTGGTTTTCCTTGAAGGTCTACAACCAAACACCCCTACAATCACATTCACCTCCTCCAGGCCATGGAGGAAGGCTTTTTGGATATCACAGCTGATACCTGCCAGGGATGAATAAAGGCATGCAAGGGTTTTTTCCCCACTGCTGGCTGGCCAGGGCTCATATTGCATGTGATGTCATTGAGATTCGCTGGCCTGACCCTGACCAGAGAAGGGATGCTGTGCCTGAATAGAACTTTCTTTCTCTGTCCATTTATTTTGTACTGTGTTTTACTTTAAAGGATAACATTTTTTTGAAAATGTGTACATTTTGTTGTTTATATATACACATTATGTAAAGAGGTTGCGGGGGGGGCATAAGAAAAATTACTTAATGCAGTAACAGGTTGTTACAGTAATGTTTTGAATTGATCTTAGCATGGTGTAAGACTATGTTGTAGTGTAAGTGTTTTTGAGGACTTTTGTGAGATGTCTGAAGATGAAGTTTGGCTTTGATATAAAATTACACGATTCTGAATTTGAAGTTTGGGGAGTTGAGTGTGCAGCTATGAAATTGTTTTTAGAGTTTTAGAAAAATGGAACTTATTTTCAAGAAATGTGTCTAAACAATCGAGGAAAAACTGTAATAACCACTGAAATATTTTTAATTAGCTGTTGCCAACTCTTTTGAATTTTTTATTCTCTTTTTGGTGACTTGGCATCACCTCTGTTCTGAAGATGTTTTCTCTTCCAACAGCTCAGAATCCTTCCAATTTTTAGACATTTCTGAAACAGCTAATCTTACAAAACAAACCAACCATGTTACCCATTTCTTTGTGAAAATGTTTGAGTTAGTCAGACTAAATCTAAATCATTACTTGAATGTCTTATTTTTGATTTATTTGCACTGCAATCAGCAGATCTTATGCAAGGCCGTCATGACATTTTGTGTACTTGCCATGACAATGATCTCTAAGTATCATGTTTATTTACCTTGGTGCCAGAGACTGGTGATGTGTTGCATTTTTGATCGGACATTTCACGTGACAGTACTACAACCTCTGCTACTACGACTGTTTCTGCTACCACCACTGCATACATGGGATCTTCGTATGTGTGGAAGGCATTACATTAGAACAGGTAAAAACAGCCATTCAGCCCAATAAAGCCCACCAATCCTATCCTCTTAATTCCTCTAAAATTTTGGTTTTTTTTTCCTCCGGCCCTCAGGAGGATTTTTTTGTTTGTTTTTTTTTTTTGTCCTCCCCGCCATTGAACCTTACTTTATTCTTTGTTATTTAGTATTGCCTAAAGTTATTTTTGTTTTTTATAAACTTTTCTTGGGCGGCATGGTGGCGCAGTGGGTAGCGCTGCTGCCTCGGAGTTAGAAAACCTGGGTTCGCTTCCCAGGTCCTCACTGCGTGGAGTTTGCATGTTCTCCCTGTGTTTCCTCCCACAGTCCAAAGACATGCAGGTTAGGTGCATTGGTGATTCGAAATTGTCCCTGGTGTGTGTGTGTGTGTGTGCCCTGCGGTGGGCTGGCACCCTGCACAGGGTTTGTTTCCTGCCTTTGCGCCCTGTGTTGGCTGGGATTGTCTCCAGCAGATCCACATTACCCTATAGTTAGGATATAGCGGGTTGGATAATGGATGGATATACTTTTCTTTCTTCATCTTGTAAAGCACTTTGAGCTACACCAATTGTATAAAAATGTCCTATATAAACAATTTTTTTTTTGTTGTAAAATAACAAGTCTAGTTTTTAAAGTCCTGCTGTCTACCACACTACTTTGTAGCTTGTTGAGTCTGTGGTTCTCTGTGTAAAGAAAAACTTCCTAATGTTTGTGCTAAATTTACCCTTAACAAATTTCCAACTGTGTTCCCCTGTTCTTGATTTTAAAATTAGTCTTAATCTATTGTACTAATTCCTCTCATAATTTTAGACACTTCAGTCATGTTTCCTCTTAATCTTCTTCTGCTTAAACAAAAAAGGCTGGGCTTTTAATCGTTCCACATAATTCATCCCCTGTAGCCCTAGAAGTAGCCTAGTCACCCTTCTCTGGACTTTTTCCAGCGCTGCTATTTCCTTTCTGTAGCCTGGAGATATAAACTGTACGCAGTACTGCAGATGAGACCTAACCAGTGTGTTAGCATAACTGACTAACCAAAATCCATGAACACTACCAGCACCTCAAAATGGCAAGCTGGACTCTGCGAGAGACTTTTCCTAATAACAGTCAGGGTTAGAGATGAATTTCTGTAGAATGAGAGTGTTTTCCAGGATTGACAGGGTGCTCTAATGTGTGAAGATTTTGAGTGTATTTGCTCATTGCTTATAGTTTTTCCCCCTTTGTTTGAGGTTTATGTTCTCTTGGTCTGACTGAGTTTTGTCGTTCTGTCACAATTTTCCTGCTAATGCTAACTGAATATATTTGTATATCACCATTTATATATCTGCTCATCCTCCCATTGATAACAGAGGGATGGGAAAGAAACCAGAGCCCCTCCTGGAAGAATGAACTAATTCTAAATCGAAAAGCAGTTTATTGCAGTGCACATACAGACTAACACATACAAATACAGTGTTGTCCAGTTTAGACTGAACAATCAGTCTAACATACATGTCTTTCAGATGTGGATGTGAATCAAAATACTTGGGGGGAGGAAAAAACCCACAGAGAGAGAAAGCGAAGACATACAAATGAAAAATTCAAACCAACAATGGCCTAACCAGTAATTATTTACAGCACCTGCCTCAGGGAAACAGTAAAGATTTTAAATGGGATAAAAAGTACTCTCTGATACCATTCTTTGCTTTAAGTTAGAGTGTAGAATATAAATGTATAAGAAGAAAACGTTTATATTAAATTATCAACATAAAATGCTTCCCA
Organism: Polypterus bichir lapradei; assembly: GCA_026402145.1. Lineage (NCBI taxonomy): Eukaryota > Metazoa > Chordata > Cladistia > Polypteriformes > Polypteridae > Polypterus > Polypterus bichir. The sequence continues at coordinate 81,679,042 of JANRMT010062792.1, read as the reverse complement.
CATACAAACTCAACAGCAGCACTGAGGGGAAAAAAAACAGTGATTACAAGTTTCTATAGAGGTCGTGCTAATTATATGTATGTAATAAAATGCATTTTGTAATAAAGCCAATTATTTTTTTAAAATACACTTCAAACAATAAAGCAGTGCACTTTTTGAAGCAACAGCAGCCATTCAAACCAAAACTAAAATTATTTTACTCAAACTTAACCGCAACTTTGTTGTGTTAATTTTGAAGATACATAAGTGAACAATAAACTTAATATAATATTAGAGATGCAACCAACAACCTCCACTCCAAACACTAAACATTTTACATCTTAGCCTGAAGTCATTGGTCTTGACTGGTTTAGTTCAACTATAACAGAAAAAGTGCGTTGCCTAGACTATAAATATCTTATCATTATTCATTGTACCTACTTCTCCATAATCCATACCTTTTATGAATCTACATTTTCTATTACATTCTAGCAGCTCCAGGCAGAACGCAGGAATATAGGATTCTTATCCATGGCAAATCATACTCCTGCACATGCATATACTTACCGATACAAAACTAAATTAGCATCATCGGACACCTTCTGAATATGGAAAGAAACCAGAATATCTGGAAACATTTTACACAGATGGATAAGCAGGTGCAAATTGTACAAAAACAATGATTAGGTCGGGATTTAAACCAAAAACTAATCAGTGTGCAAAATATCTGGCAATAATCATGGGGATCCATTAAAGATCAACAGGCTGAACACTGAAATCTTTCCCTGGCACAATGGACTAAACAATAAATTAGCGATGTATAATGCTATCACTTACAGTAGGACATGCATAAACAGGCACATCACATCATACACAGATATGAAATATGTATACAAAAGACACACCACCTTGGACTGCCACTTTTCATGAGACTTAGATGTTGTTTGTGCATCACTAAAATAGCTATTAAATCTTAGATTAAGGTAATTGCATTCCATGAACTAATTTGCCAAACTGCTACAGTCTAGAACTGCAGGTCTAGCAGAAACCTGTCATTTCATGGGTAAAGCAGTGTGTCCCTGGAACATGGACATTGTCAACATGATAATATCGGCAAATTCTGTCACTTTCTTTTATCCATTGTTACACTGTTTAGCATCATTGACAGCAAGGGATGCACTACAATTATGAGTGGGGTCGCTTCTATTTGTACTTTTGCTCCAAAAGTTTCTGCAGTCTTCTTTGAATCCTCCCTGGAGGCTGCTGCCTCTCAAGAGTTCAGCTCCCACCAGCCCTTTAGAGGTGGTAGCACACAACTTCTCCGTGTTGTCTGCTGTCTGCTCATTTTGTGAGGAGTATTGTAACAGCTGGCAATGGGCATGGAATCTTTTATAGTCAATTTGTTTATCTTGACTATCTATCTCTGCTCTTAACCCCTTCCGAAATGATACTGTTGTGCTAGGACATGATAAGTGCTTAATAGAATCTTCCGTTAAAGTGCACGACATTAATACTGTAATAATCTCAATGCACGTAGAAAATCTAGGCAATATGGCATAAACACCAATAATCTAATTCAAATTACTATTTTAGAGGAACAATGTATAAAAACTATAAAAACAGATTACAGATTAAACAAAAAATACACACAGAGCGGCGCTAATAAAAATAACTTAGTTCCTGTTCCAAATATCAATAACGCACATAGTATTCATCTCTGCCCCTCCGAAACATTAAATATGGCACTATTAAATGTTAGAGCTCTAACTAATAAGACGTTTTTTATCAACGATCTTATTAGTGATAAAAAAATTGATTTTATTGCACTAAGTGAAATGTGGCTTAGCTCAGACGGCGAGGCTGTTTTAATCGAATCTGCGCCTCCGGATTACAGTTTTACTCGTGCAGATCGACAAGGAAAAAGAGGCGGGGGATTGGCAAACATTTACTCGAGCCGGTTAAAATGTAAAGATGCCAGTTTTGGTAAGTTCAAGTCCTTTGAGTATCGCGCCGTTGTTATCTATGGAGATTCTCAAGTTCTAGTATTACCCGTGTATAGACCTCCAAAATTCAACGCGTCTTTTTTTGAGGAATTCTCTGACTTAATGTCAATTTTAATTACGAACTATGACACACTCCTAATAGTTGGCGACTTTAATTGTCATATAGATAATCAGTGTGACCTAAAAGTAAAAGAAATTATGAATCTCCTGGACTCTTTTGATTCGAGACAGCTCGTTAATCAGCCTACACATAAAGCAGGTCATACGTTAGACTTAGTAATTACTAAAGGACTAAAAGTTGATATAAAGCAGGTCATTGATATTGGTCTATCAGACCATTTTCTTCTACTTTTTAATATACAAATAATGAATGAAAACACCCATGAAAAGCATATTGTTAAAAAACGCTTCTTTGACTCAGCAGCAGCTTTAAAACTTACAAACATTCTAAGCAATCAGTCCGTTTATAGTACCAACTATAATAGCGAGGATAATGTAAATAATAAGGTGGAAAGATTTAATACTAAAGTGAGAGCTGCTGTTGACATAGTTGCACCTGAAAAGACAGTTAAAAAATCTTCTAGCATTGTTATTCCATGGAAGACCCAAAGAGTGTATGATTTAAAGAGAACATGCCGCAGAGCTGAGCGTAAATGGAGGAAGACTAAACTAACTATCCACTATGAAATATTAAAAGTTAAAATAACAGAATACAATAACACAGTCCATCTTGAGAGGCGCTGCTATTTCTCTAAGATTATAAATAACAATGCTAGTAATCCCAGAGTCTTATTCTCTACGATTGATCGTCTGATAAACCCAGGTAACTCAAAGGAATGCCTCCTAAGTACTTCCAGTAAAACCTGTGAGGCTTTTGCTGTATTTTTAAACCAAAAAATTAATGATATTAGAAATAACATAGTATATCCCTCCAACACTAAGGATCCTCCTAAACCCCAGCATTCCGTTATAAACAAATTAAACTCTTTCACTAGGATAGATTTACCTGATTTACAAAAAATAATATCTCAATTAAAACCCTCCACCTGCGTCCTTGACCCAGTACCAACAAATTATTTCAAAGAAGTATCAGGCATGCTAATTGATAATGTTCTTGACATCGTAAATTCGTCATTAGATACGGGGGTCTTCCCAGACTGTCTTAAGACTGCTGTAGTTAAACCCCTTCTTAAGAAATATAATCTCGACCCCTCGGCTCTTGAAAATTTTAGACCCATCTCTAACCTGCCTTTCTTAAGTAAAATTCTGGAGAAGGCAGTCATTATGCAGTTAAATGACCACATCAATAAACATGCTATTCTTGATAAATTTCAGTCGGGTTTTAGAACAAAATCACAGTACAGAAACTGCACTCGTTAAAGTAGTAAATGATTTGCGGGTGAATGCAGACAGAGGCCATTTATCTGTTCTCATCCTCTTAGATCTGAGTGCCGCATTTGACACCATTGATCATAAAATTCTTAGAAATCGCCTTAGTCAATGGGTGGGCCTCTCTGGCAGTGTCTTAAATTGGTTTGAATCCTACCTGGCAGGTAGAAAATTCTTTGTTAGTTGTGGTAATTACAACTCAAAGACACAGGATATCCAATATGGTGTTCCACAAGGCTCTATCCTAGGTCTGCTGTTATTCTCAATCTATATGCTTCTGTTAGGTCAGATTATCTCAGGGCACAACGTGAGCTACCACAGCTATGCTGATGACACACAGCTGTACTTATCAATAGCACCTGATGACCCCGATTCTCTTGATTCACTAACACAATGTCTGACTTGTATCTCAGAATGGATGAATAGTAACTTTCTCAAGTTAAATAAAGAGAAAATTGAAATCTTAGTGATTGGCAATAATGGATACAATAAGGCTATTAGAAATAAACTGGATACATTAAGATTAAAAGTCAAGATGGAGGTAAAAAGCTTAGGGGTAATTGTTGACTGTAATCTGAATTTTAAAATCGTATATTAATGAGATCACTAGGACAGCATTTTTTCAATTAAGATACATAGCTGAAGTTAGACCTCTTATATCACTGAAGGATGCTGAGAAATTAGTTCACGCGTTTGTTTTCAGTCGACTAGATTACTGTAACGCACTCCTCTCAAGACTACCCAAAAAAGACATAAATCGTTTGCAACTAGTGCAGAATGCAGCTGCTTGAATCTTAACTAGGAAAAGAAAATCAGAGCACATTTCTCCTGTTTTGATGTCGCTACACTGGTTACCTGTGTCATTCAGGATTGACTTTAAAATTCTGCTTATGGTTTATAAAGCCTTAAATAATCTCGCCCCATCTTATATATCGGAATGTCTGACATCTTATATTCCAAATCGTAACCTCAGATCCTCAAATGAGTATCTCCTTAGAATTCCATGAACAAAATTTAAAAGTGGTGAGGCGGCCTTCTGCTGTTATGCACCTAAAATCTGGAATAGCCTGCCAATAGGAATTCGGCGGGCTGATACGGTGGAGCACTTTAAAAAACTGCTGCAAACACATTATTTTAACATGGCTTTCTCATAATTTCACTGTAATCAAAATCCTGATACTCTATATCTCCAACTCATTATAATAACTATTCATGGTGGCTCTAAAATCTGTACTAACCCCTACCCTCTCTTCTGTTTCCATTTCCGGTATCCTTTGGTGGTGGCTTGCGCCACCACCATCTACTCAAAGCACCGTGATGTTCCAACAATGATGGATGGATTAAAAGCCAGAAGTCTGTATGACCATCTCAAGTGACTCCGTGAGAACCCTAACTACAAAGAGGACTATTTCATTTATGTTAGGTAGAATGCCCACAGGGGACTGGGCGGTCCCGTGGCCTGGAACCCCTGCAGATTTTATTTTTTTTCTCCAGCCGTCTGGAGTTTTTTTTCTGTTTTTTCTGTCCACCCTGGCCATCGGACCTTACTCCTTTTCTATGTTAACTAATGTTATTAGTTATTTTAATTTCTTATTTTGTCTTTTATTTTTCTTTTCTTCAGTATGTAAAGCACTTTGAGCTACTTTTTGTATGAAAATGTGCTATATAAATAAATGTTGTTGTTGTTGTTGTTATAACATTACAGCATATTTGTAAAATGTGTTTTTAGCAACCCACCATAATCTTGATTTTAGGAGGTCTAAAAATTATTTATGGGGTCCAAGGCTTCCCAGTGTCCTTCCTGTTCCACACCTTGGTCACATTTCAAAAAACATCACAAACATGTCATGCTGCTACCCAGCTGAACCCATGTCAGATCCTAAATCTTTCTTGTGGATGTATTGTGAACACTCCATTGAGCAGGAACTGTTGGTTGGGATTGCAGGCCTTGGACACATGTCGGATGAATAAAATAAATCCCTGCAGTCTTAAATAATTGGCTCATATTAGTCTGTCAGCCAAAGGACTGTGTGAATCATGGTCAAAAGAAGAAACAGGACAGCATGGTAAACAAGTTAAAAAAAAAAAAAACTAACTACAATATTTTTCAGGAAAACTCTTGGTCACAAATACAAGTAAAAGATCAAAATCAAAAGAAACAAAACCAAAAAAAAAAAAAAAACACTAGCAAAATACCTAGGCTAAAATGTAGTTGAAAACATAATTTTTTGAAAACAAAAAGCATTGAGGAAAAATCAGAAAAACAAATAAATGCCTGAGAACCAAGCCCAATTTAGGAGCCAATTTAAATATACCACCTAACCACCAATACAGCCTAAATTGCCAGCTAGATACTGTAATTGTATCTACCTAAAAACTGTGAATGGCAAGACAAACAGATTGGAGAAACTCTGTTTCAAAACTACATGCTCCTACAATGGTGGATGCAGTTTTATCAACAGCTCTGTTGGAAAGTGTTGATGGTCCCAGCAGTTGAGGATTCAACTAATACTAAATCAGTTTTAACCTTAAGATATTTTGAAGAAGGCAACACATGGGTACTCAGAAATGATGTTCTTAGGATTAGGACTAGTAGAGGTTGGTTGATAAAGATTTCATATTCTGTAAAGGCTTGCCCTCTTTTATGGGCATGTAACTTACAGGGCCCAAAAACAGAGGTGAAAAAGAAAAGAAATGCAATATCTTTTTTTTTATTTTAAAACAACATGTGCATCTATTTAATTTAACACATTGAGGTAACACATATTTGTCAGCTTTACTGTTTATACAAGTATATTGTAACCAAGAGTTTTACAGCACTTTCTGTATACAACAGGATTGAGAGCATAGTAACCTCTGAAGTTCACTCCTTACTTAAAACTGAAGAATAAAAATGAAAATCACATCAGTGAAAGTCAGATATACACTTACCCTGGTCACTAGACTATCACATCTTTCAGACTGATGATTCAAATTTTACATTAAATGTTAATAGTAGGAAATAAAATTGGAAAACTCATTTCATAATTAACATATGACAATGCCAATGATAAAAAAACTTAATATGTACAGAGTCAACGTGATAAAAAAGATTGAATTAATGTTTGTTTAGCCCTGAAAAATGTTTAGATAAAATAACCTGAATTACAACATATGGCTGATAGTTTTGAATTTTGATGGTCTCAAGGAAAACCCTCCCAACATACCACAATAATTTTCTATAGTGTTCTTTACATTAATTTCATGTTCCAAACCACCAAATAGATCAAAAACAAAAATTGTTCATCAATACACTATGGCAGATGTATCCTGATAATAACATTTAAAACATGCCAGATAATGTGACAACAGAGTAGAGCTACACAAAAACAGCATTATACTGCATTTTTCCTAGATAAAACAAGACACCTAAAGGGGGAGTGCTCTTTTGACTATACCCTCAGCTGAATATGCAGTGCTAACACTATCTTTTTTCCCATGGTCAAGGTGTAGCTGTTGGCTCATGCAGTAGAGGCTGAGGGAAAGCCATTGCATAGGAAAAATCTCATTGCAAGCTAAGTGGCCTTTGTGCCCTTACCTAAAGGAGATTTCCTTTAATGCAGAGGTAGAATTGGTGGGTTGTAATCCTACTGTCGCTTCCCATCTCTGCTGTCTCGGGATGGAAGGCTTGACAGAGAGTGGCAGCATCAGGCCTAAGCAATTCCTCACTGGTGTCACCTGGACTATTTCCATCTTTAGCACTAAACAATGCTCAATAAAGTTTAGAACTCCGCTTTGAAAATAAGGATTGCAATTGTTATAATGCAATAATGGGGCACTTTGAGATACTGTATGAAGGGCAAAAGTCATGAAATTAAACTGAACGCCATAGTTTCACAGCAGAAGACCTAAGCCAGCTTGCCACCCAGTATTTCAGGGGTATTTTAATAATACCTTGGCAAACTGTTCTTAAAACTAACAAAGATTATCAAAGACTGTAGCGGTTATGTTTGATGGAAAGGAGAAAGTTCAACTCTGAGTGCAAACATTTACAAGTTATTCGTCAGCTCAAGATTTAGAACTGGAGGAGAATAAAATATATAGATGTGAAAGCCATAAGCACTGTACATTAGTACAGTTAACAACACATAATTTACATCTACTTTACTTTTCTGTTACTATAGCAAAAGGAGAAACACAGCAAACAAGAATTATCTGGCTTCGGCCATCTCCTTCTTGCGTCTCCTGATAATTTTTTGTTTTATGCTAACAGCTTACTTATTGGCTTAGTCTAGACTATAGTATTGCTTCTACCAGTAAATGTGGTACTATAAAGCCCTGACTGGAAATCCCACTATGAAGGGCATAATCCTAAAAATAAAGTCATTTGAATCAATTATGGAGCAGAAAGTAAGAGTTACATCATGATAAGTGGTCTGAATGCCCATTTACTGACACATTCAGTAGAATATAAACAATGACTGCAGTTTTATGCATTTCATGCCTGTATTTTTCAAGCAGCTTATAGGGTACAACATCACTTCTGAATAAACAGTACCTGCATGGCAAAATCTATCACCAAGGAAACATAGAATATGTCTATTTTTAGCTCATAATATATAACTCTAATATGAACTCCAATTACATACTGTATTTGCTTTCTACACTCTGCAAGTGACTGCATATTCTCTTACAAGTGCCCTAAAGACTGGGTCAGGTAGGTAATGTTAACATGTGGATAATTTCTTGTTTGTCGTAATTATTTCAGGTGGTCTCATACCTGTATAGATGTTTCTTTTTAATAAGCAAATATCTCATCCATTTAAAGTCCTTAACAACGAAAGCCATCAATTCAGCCTGAATTAAACAGGAATATATAAAAGTGCAGTAATTTTAATGCAACAGTGATAACAATGAGATAACATTTTAGACTCACTGACAGTGACTTAATCAGCCAATCAGTATTTTTATAAGGTGCTTTTCACAGAGTGCTACCTGATAAAATCATGCAACTATACAATTCAAAGCAATCTACCGTTAATTGCAATGACTTTTAGATGTAATTTGGTAATAAAATGGCTTTTAATGCTAAAACAAAAGGCTGATGTAGTTAGCTGAATGCATGCAGTAGAATATTTAAGCTTCATGCTCTAGAATTTGCTGCAATTGACCATCTGGCTTTGATTCCTTGTCACGAAAGCAGACTATCAGGTCAAGACTGCTTCTTGTTTTAAGGTTATATCATGAAGAACAAGCACTATGAAGATTAAATATGGCCTACTGGTTTATTTTTCACAGTAATCTGTGAATGTTACAATGCAAAATGCAATAAAAAGTTGATTCTAAGATCCCCTAAGACAACATTAAGACTTAAGACATTATGTCTTCATTAACTCTCAAGTAAATAAATGAATATTTCCCTTTAATGGTGGTCTTCAAACATCAAACATTAGAAGACTAACTTGTTGAGAAGGCTAACTTTAGCAGTAACTTGATTGCAACACCCATATTGGCACTAAATTGGTGTTATGGTGTATAAAATCTACATCTTATTCTGTATTATATTTTGCTCAATCCCAACAAGATGAATTCAGATGTAGGAGGCATTATAATAAAAAAGACATATCCTCTTTTTTATACCTTACTTTTATAACAGTTGTTCATAGCTTAGTGCTAATTTGGTTTACAGCCTGGGAAAGGAAGCCTTAGCTGATACCTCAGGCTATTGATTACTTTACGGATGGGCATCTGGGACATCAATTGGGTTTATGGCCTGGGAAAGAAAAAACTGAGGCAATATCAAAGAACTTTATTACCTGGGGAGCAAAATTCATCCATCATATTGACAGCCAGCCAATCAGGTGCATGGAACATTCATGTGTTGTGAAACCACGGCATGAAACTTTATAATAAATATGTCTCAATTTGAAAGTAACATCAGAAGCAAAGAGAAGAAGGAGAAGAAGTAAAGAGAAGAAGGAGAAAAGGAATGGACGAAGACAGCACTGGTTGTCAGAAAGGCATCATGAACATCGATTGCTAAATCAAACGCCTCCCTGGGACATTCATGCTTGTCATCTCTACCTTTTTTTCGTAAGCTTTTTCTAAAGACTATATATATTCAGACTTTCCTATCAGTACCTATTTTTCTATTATTCTTTGTTCCAGTGGTATTATTATTATTCTTGTAATAAATACCATGCTGATTTTAACTTTCTATGTTTTGTCTTAATGTCTAGAGTGACTGAAGTAATAAGTTAGATTTCTTTGAGCACCTGGTGACAACCGGATATTTGCCATTATTTCTGTGCTGTGGGGTTTATAAGGCTGAGAGTGAGAGCACCACTCAATAGTTAGGGACAATACGATAAAGAAGTTTTTTTTTGACTGATAAATTGCCTATAGTCAAGAGTGCTGAGTCTTTGTATGTTTAAATGTATTCTTGTAGACCAAAAGTAATATTTAGGTCTGAGATATCACTAAAACATCGTATGTTGTTCGTGCCGCTAATAAGTAAGTCTCTTGAAGTGCTGAGTGACAGGCTGCTGTGTGATTTAAAGTGCTAAGGGTTAATCAGCGTGTGTGTGTCATTCATAGGGCACTGTTGTGGTTAGGGTCTGTGTGTGTGTGTTTATCTATTTGTGTGTGTGTTCATCTTAAAGTGCAACAGTAGACCAACCCGATAACGGAACTGACGAGAACATTTACCCTTGAGAAAACAGGTAAAGGGTAAGTAGAGGGAAATACTATGATAATACAGTTGGCAAGGTCAAAATGTCTGTCTGCTTGTTTTAGCAGCACTGTCATGTTTGTAAAGATGGGAAAAATGTGTAAGTGTTAATCATTTCAATTTTTGTAAACTGTTGTCATGTTCAAATATGCTTGCTTTGTGATATCTATCCTTTCTGAGCCACCTTACAGTGGGGCATTCCCAATGCAGGTAAGGGTATCTGCCTCAAACACGTGCAACAAAGTTCATCCTTCTTGTTTAAGGCTTTGGAACCATAGCCGGTAAGTTTATATACAGGTATGTAAATAATTTATCATTCTGCATTGCTATTTATAGTTTAAAAGCTCTTACCAATCTATGTTGTTATCTGTGTGCTAATTACTATGTTTTTTTACTTTGTAGTTTCATACCTGATCTTTTTTAATAAACTGGAGATTTGTACACCTCGTGTCAAGCCAGTCTAAAAGTCTTTATTTTGATAAAGTTTAAACTCTGAGTTTTAAGTGCACTTGTGCTGATCTTACTATTATGACATAATAGATATTCAGGCATTTAAACACCACAAGATAACCTTCATCACAGTTAACCTAATTTAAACCAAGGGAGCAACTGTAATTTTTGTTTTCTGGCTGTTTCCTTATACAAAAGTCTTCCTACCCATTTATCAGAAAACACTAAAACTTCTCTGTGGTACCCATGTTTTGCCAAAAACTCTCTGATTTTAAATTAAGGCAGAAGACTTTCTTTTCTTCTACAAAACAACATCATTTTGTTTACTATGTGATATTTAAAGTTAACCTTCACCATTTAAAAGATGTCCACTTATAATCTGCCTGAGATCTTTCTAAAGACCTTAGATAATACAAAAAAGATGTCTCATACAGTAAAGACTAATTGAATAACTGACTGACAGACTTAGTGACAGAATGTTCTGTGACATTAAAAGTAAAACACAGCTGCCTTATTTATTTATTTTTTTTTTTACACAGCAATATGCTAACTATGCTCCTTGATGTTATCAGATAAATGTTGGCCTGAAGAAAGCAGCAAGCAAATAAGTTTACTTTGTATGTATAGGTGATTTTACTGTTATGATTTCTGCCAAAGCTTTATTCACAGTATATCTTTTCTGCAGGAATACATCTCTCCTAAACTTAGAAAGAAAACTGAAAGAAACCTCCCAGGACATATTGTGTCTCCTTGCTTTTTAAATTATGTGCTTATTAGCTTCATGATATTAAAGCTATGCACTCGCTGGCAACCTCTCCCTTTCCCAATGTCCAACAGAAAAAAAGGTCTCTTACTCTCCAAGCCTTCTTTTAAACTTTAATTGTGCTCAATTGTGTTGAATCCTATTATTCAAACAGTCAACATCACTCTCTCTCCAACCTTTGACCAAGAAAGGCATGGAGTAATTATTAAACCAACACAATCACCCAAAATGAAATGTCTAGCAAGGTGGGCTGTCTTTAGAAGAGTGCAGATCTCAGGGCAAGTCAACTAGTGTGGCACCCTCACCTTTAACAGCCATATATCGTATAGCTGTGAAAAACAAACTCATAAAAAGATAAGTGATAAGTTTTATTTCCAAATAGTTACATCTGCTGTAAAAATAAGGGGAAATTGTCAGTTTCTATACATTCTTTAATAAGAAAAATGATTTTGGTTATGAAACACATTATAGGGTAATTACTGTTACATGTACAGAGTACAATTTTTCAGCACCACAACCATAGCAACTCTACCTGTAAAGTTTTGTCTTCCTTGCATGATCAAATTCATCATCAACAGATAGACAGACAGAATAATGAAGTATGTTATAAAGATATATAGCAGGTGATGATATATGCAATCAGCACATTATAAGTTACTAAAATGTCTCATATCCAAAATATAATGCTTATTTGCCAGGTGTCCGCAGACTATTTCTAAAATTTGAATCTGTTATCTTTGCAATTTGCAATTAAAGGCAAAAAACATTGAACCATCAACTTTCCGATACATATGTTATAAAGATTTTTTTTTTTCGGTAACCATACTTACCCTTTTTAAATCGTGATTTTTTTTTCAAGTTGACTAGGTGATTTCTTGTTCTGTTACTTTATCATCAATCATTGCTCCACAGACCTGTACAAATAAGCAATGTTTACGAGTAGCTAACTTTAGCCTCATCAGAAATTGAGCTAACAAACAACAACCACCCAGTTTACAGTGAAGGAGAAAACAGCAAAAGCACCACTTAACAGTATCACTCTTAAGAATTTCATTTGGATTTCCAGTAAACTGAACCTGCATCATCCAAGTTTTTAACATACACAAACTCTGTCTGTCCCAACTACATGAGAAGCAATACCAATTTTAAAAAGAGTCAGCTTGAGCCGAAGGACCCTAAATTGCTCTTATTGCACAAATATAATAATCAGAAAGTGAGCGGATAAAAACCTCACAGAAGGTACTGTACAATTTCATCAACCCATGGAGCTTTACTTCCTGTCACTATTTTTCAGATTTTTTTTGTCCAGTCAATAATTACTAAATATAAAACATTTATCTCAGGTCATTTATATTGCTGGCCGTTGTCCTAAACTGTGTCCTAATTTACCCATAATAACCACATTTGAATGGAGGCCACAGTGTCAGCATCTTTCATATGCCCATTGGTTGAGCTATCATTAAAGAAGAAAATTTCAAAATTTCATTGTAATGATGTACGGGCAACATGCAGCACCCAGTGGGGATCCTCTTAAGCACAGAGATTAACATCATTCTGGACCAAAATTTTTAAATGCCTATCAGACAGCCTCAGTGTCACAATGACTCCTAACCCATTAACAGCTGCGTCTGGTGTACTCCTGGATAGGCTTAAAGTGGAGAAGGACAAATTGATTGTAATTACTTTACCTCACTACTAGCTGGGAGAATTATCTTGCTTAACTGGAAGAATCCTAACCCACCTTTTATAAGTCAGTGGGTAACTGATGTTCCATACTATCAGAAATTAGAGAAATAAAATTAATTCTCACTCAGAGGATTTGTTTTAAACCATTTTTAAAATATTTATAATTTAATTTAGAAGATATTAGAATAAGCATTTATATCAGGGGAAAAAGACATTTGCCCCTTTTTTCTCTACTTTTTTTTACCCATGCTGTTGCCTTTCCTCTCAAGTATACTGAATGCTGTTTTTTAGGTTTTGTCTCTTTTACTGTCTGCTTTCTTTTTTTAAACTTTGTGATTATTTTTCCCTAGTTTGACTATTAAGTAATTTCTTGTATACGTTTGATTTGATTTTATGCAACGTTATTTTATTCAAATGAAAAAAAAAAATAATAAAAAAAAAAATGTTGGCTATCCCAGTTACCCTAAGTCAAGGGTTGGGTCTGCTGGTAACCACAAGTAACAATAATATTAGTGTATGTAATTGATTTTCTTTTTAAAATGCTTTTATATTTATTTTTAAGCAATTACATTTCAAGAGATACCCAACTTTGTAATACTATAACAGGTTCCAATCAATTGAGGGCGTTACAATATGAACATTTAGAAAACTTTTCTCTTAACTGTGTAATTTCAATAAGTGGTTAAAACTTTACACAGTTTTGGGGGACTTTTTTTGGTAGCCCACTGTACAAAAACATTTTTGTGTACTGTGACATGGAGCCAATAGGTCATGGGTTAAACGTCTAGCCAGGAGAATCTTAGAGGCATTACCCAACTCTCAAAAAATGCAAAAAGTCCAGTGTACCCAAAAGAAGTTTATTATTACAAAGAAATAATTTCTACAGGGTGACTCCCTGTAATAGGACTAAATTGATTACTGTGGGGGCAACACTATTCCATAATGAGTTTCATGAAGCAGTAAATTCAAAGGGCAGTGTACACTGGGAAATGATTTAGCAGAAAAATATGGAACTCTGTTCTTTGTTGAAATGGTTAGGACTGGCTGCCTGTCCCTTTATAAAGGCATCCACGACACAGAAGAATTCAAAGGTGTACCCATAACGGGTTGACAAGATGCATTTCAAACTTGCCCTAAAAAACCTCCAGGACAGATGGTCAAACAGAACTGTACAACTTGCCTTAAAGGCAAAGGTAAAGGACAGCAGTAATTCATTTCCCCTGATGCAAAGTAATGTGCACCCTTTTGTTGCTTTTGTAAAATGCACCAAATCATAAGGAGAGAAAAAGCACATATGCAGTCATGTTATTGTGTCTGCAGTGCAATACTCTGTCATCAACATTACAACACAGTTTCAAGGACATTTTCTCATTGCCAGTTGCAAATGACACCCAGGTTCAGAACTGCATGTATAAAAACTTACTGCTTACACAACAGGCTCCAGTATTGTTTTCATGTAAAGCACAAACATCATAAAAAAGTCCAAAATAAAGTAGTGGAAAAAAAAAGAATAAACTGGCCAAGTAGATTCCTCTAAAGAGTGTTTTCCTTAATCACCAAAGAAGCAATTGACACCTACCTTTTAAATACATTCCTTGGTCAAGTGGATTTATCTCTTAATTTCAACAAAAATTCCTAAGTTCAAGGTGAATTATTTAACGTGGATAGCAATAAAAATAGTGATCTTTTTATTTACATTATAAACAGTGCTATTAATTTTTATATGAGAAATGTGATTGTTTCTCCAGGTGCTTCTTGGTGACTATACTAAACAGGTACAGCCATTACAAATCCAGTTTAACACCACAAGGTGGTAACACTGCATTTGGTAACAAAAATTACCAGATAAAGCTACTTATTCTGTATGTATATTTCAATATTAATAAATGGAAGTCTGCAGATGAGACTAGACAATTTATTCCGCATCGTTCATGTGGTTAGCTGATAGCTAATTTGTTCCAGTATCTCACTCAGGTGTTTAAAGGGCAGCAGGGTGGTTTGCTTCAGACTCCCACTACCTGCTGCGTAAAGAAATGCTCTAACATAAAAGACTATTAATCTAAATAAAATAGGCTTTCTTTAGAGAAGATTGCTTTGTTGTACACGGTGATACGGAAGGTCCCTGGAGAAAATGTAAGATTTGACTGTTTATACTGTATGCTTTTAATAGCAGTGTTATTTTTGTACTTTTACTCAATGCTATTTCACCAACTAATTACAATAGTCATTGCATATAGTAATTCCATAGGACATGAAAAGTATAGTATTCAAGAATAATAAAAATACAAACACCTTCAAGCATGTTATTGTGCAAAACATTTATAGCCATAATATATAGTGTCTGACTTCCACACTGACTTCTTCATTTGTGGCTGAAATAGTTCATACTTTTTTTTCTTAATTTATATATTTTTGCAGGATACATGCCTCTATTTTTTATTATACTGAAATACTGCTCATTACAAACTACAGTATACATTACAATGGCATGAATGCAGTCAAGCATTATTCATAAACTGTTACAGATTACAGAATGCAAACCATTTAAAAGTTTTAAAAAATGAACTTCAATAAAATCTATTAAAACAAAAAACTGCTAGTAAGATCTGTGCTTCTGGATGACAAGCTCAACCAAAGAACAATATTTTGTTTGTTTGCATGCAGACCATCGCCTATATGCAGCCTACTTCTCAATTTCATTTTTATTAGCCTCAGGTGAAAAAGTGCCATCACACATATAGATGTCAGTAAAAGGCACACCAATTGAAATTGCTTCATCAGTAATCTCTAGGTATTTGCCTACGGCAAGGAGCCAACATTTCTTCAGAGGTAAATTGTCAGATTTACCTATCACTGAATTGTCTTCCTCCAGGCATCAGGATTCTCTGCTGGCTCTTACTTATTCTTTCATCTACTTCCTGCAACTAACCACACCCATCATTTCCTTTTCACCCTTTGCCTCCACCCCTGGCCTAATGACTTACTAATCAGGCAATAACAAGGCAAAAGCAAACTGTGATTTAGAGCATCTTATAATGGTCCATCTCCATTTTGCTCTTTTTTGGATTTTTCAAACACACTGCACTTTCTTTGATACCTTCTGTTTCATCTAGTGGCTTACCTCTTACTATCCCTTTCCATGTAGCTATCCACTTCTCAATTTATAACCACCTATCTACTCCTGCCTATTGGATAAGCTTGTCTTGATGTCTCTGCTACAATGCCTCCTGTTGCTACAGTTACAGAACATGCACCACTGGACTTATCTTTAACATTCACTATCATCTTCTCATATTAAGTTCTTCACACTTCACAGGATCAAATCAGAAAACCTCAGTAATGTTAAAAAAAAAACAGAGTACTGTGGAAAAGGCAGAAAGGATGTCAAGCTTAGCTTTTCTTAGGTATAAGGATAATATACAAATACAAATTCCTTGTGCCATCATGACTTTACACGAGTTATTAAAGTCTATCATATGAGGAAAGAAAACATAATATAGTCAAATGAAAACATCAATTGCCAAACAAGTGTACATCTAGAATCAGAGAGCCTTCAATAACTTTATTAACTTAAAAGAAAATAAAAGATGTCCATGTCTCCATTTTTGCAAACTCCTTTATTCTAGAAGATGGTAGCTGTATGCTGAAGACTGCCATCAAGCATTATCAACATGACAGGCCAGTCCTGGGTGGAAATCTAGCCCACTCATTCTTCCGTGGTCTCTCCTTCTGTACCAATTATTGTGCATGTTAACATACAAATAACACATAAATTACACACACATTACACACCAGGAACCAGGATGAGTTTCAAACCCAGGTTGATCGAGTTGCATATCACTGCACTTCTAGGTTTCTAAGTAGTCAAAGAGTTGAAACAAACATTTTTCAAGAAGCTAAATCAAGATGTTGAGATGAGAGTTATTATTGGTAGACACAAAAAATTGACAAATTGTTTAAACAGAAGGAAAATCTGGTAAAAACAAGCTTTAAAGGGTATGTATTTTTCAATTTTAAGTTATTTCTTCACAATCATGGTATAATATTTTTTTCCATTTATATAGTACTTTTCTCCCTACTTAAAGCACTTTATTGAGTAGGGAACCACTTCAGCCATGACTAATGTGTAGCATCCACCTGAATGATGCGAAGGCAGCCATTATTGTGCCATTGTGCTTACCACACATGAACTGCTAGGTAGTGAAGTGGTGAGAGAGATAGTTAATTAGAGACAGGGGATGATTAGGGGACCAGAATGACTAGACCATGGAGGGCAATTTAGCCTGGATACCAGGATACACCTGACTCTTTACAGAGTATGCCCAGGGATCTTTTATGACCACAGAGAGTCAGGACCTCGGTTTTATGTCTTATCCAAAGGACGGCACTATTTTTACAGAACAGTGTCCCCATCACTGCACTGGGGCATTGGGATCCACATTCAGACCACAGGGTAATCACCCCCTGCTGACCTCACCAACACTTCTTCCAGTAGCAACCCAAGCTATGTCTAGATGGTCTGCCATCCAAATGCTGGCTGGGCCCAAACATGCTTAGCTTCAGGTGGATGACCTCTGTGGTCTGTGGTTTAGTTGCTAGGTTGCCACAAAAAATTGCATTTAAAAAGAAAGCATATTTTATAAAGTTTTAAAAAATAACTAGCCCTCTCTTGTTTTTTTTGAAATGGAGGTTAAGGATACTGGAGTCCTTTTATAAAGAAAAGCATTAAAACTTACAGAATACATCCATTTTTCAACCAACAAAAATTTATTGAGTATTGGTCCACATCTTGAGACTACACACATATTGGAAAACATGTCCATGTCATCCACTTTTCTCTCTGTACACCACCTCACTGGGCTCCATCATCCAATCCCATGGGTTCTCTTATCATTGCTATGCTGATGATACACAGCTCTACCTGCTGTTCCCACCTGGAGGACAATATGGTATCTGCTAGAAGTCTCTGCAGGTCTTACTAATATCTCAACCTTTCTGGATGAAGGACCACTACCTACAGCTCAACCTGGCTAAAACAGAGCTTCTTGTGATCCCAGCCAGCCAGTCTGCTCATCTCCCCATCTCTGTATAGCTGCCTCACTGTCGCCAACACCTGCCAAATCAGTATGTAACCTTGGGGTGCTAATTGATGAGCAGCTATTTTTTTCTGACCACATTTCTACTGTTTCTCGTTTACGGAGGTTCATGCAGTACAGTATCTGCAAGATCAGACCTTATCTGACAGAGAATGTAGTACAACTTCTGGTCCAGGCTTTAGTCCTGTCACGTCTGGACTACTGCAACTAACTTTTGGCAGGAATACCCACACGTGATATGAAGACACTGCAGATGGTCTAGAATGCAATGGGTTATCTTGTATTTAACCAGCCAAGAGTTCACACATCACTTTTCTCTTCAGGTTGCTACGTTGACTCCCTGCAGCTGCGCAGATTAAGTTCAAATCCCTGAAGTTTGCATACAGAGTAGTCAATAAGTCAGCACCTAAGTATATGGAGACACTGGTGAAGTCCTATACTCCTTCTCACCCTACATGGTATCAATTCTCAATCCAGACTCCTTCCCTGTGCAGATTCTAGTTGGTGGAACGAGGTGCCCACCTCCGTCCATACTGCTGATTCCCTTGTTGCATTCATGGAGCAATTGAAAACCCAGCTGTTTTGTGAATATCGTTCTAATTGATTGAAAAAAAAACTTTGCTCTGTTATATTTTATATTGTTGGTTAATTTGTTGTTAGATTAAGTTTAATTGCTTTATCGAATGTAATCTATAATTGTAAATTTATCAGGTATTATACTTCTTTACTTGAGGAAATTAACTTTTATTACCTGTGCTACTACACTTGCTGAACAAACAGGCCATAGCCTAATATTTCTTGATTATGTTTAACTCTTTTATAAGTTGCTTTGGATAAAAGTGTCTGCCAAGCAAATCATTACAAATGTAAATGTAAATTTTAAAAATGAAAAAAAGCAAAAAGCAAACCACTGTTGTGAGATTCAATCATTTTAAAAGAAGACCTGCTGTGCACCTTATTTTTAACAATTTTTTCTTCCTCTGCAGCACCCTTCAGGGCTAAGGGTATGGATTCATCCCAGATAGTCAATCACCAAACCTTGTTACTGATGTTAAATGTTGACGCCAAGATGTGAAATGGTTCTCTATATGAATGTTGTTTACTTTATGCCTAACTAATATCTAACTTATCTTTTAATCAATAGTCAAGTAATTACTGTTGCCTGGCAACTTCAGGTAAGATAAGCTGCAACGGGGAAAAAAGCAAATAGGGGAAAAAAAGATGTGATTGGACACAAAGCACATCATCTTTACTTACATCAGAATATATGAAGCCATGCTTCTTCTGTAGGCTTGCAAAGGCACATGGTAAATTCCACAATCTGAAAAAAGTGTACTGAGGACCACACAGAAAAAGGTACATATATTAAGACTGACATTCAAATTCACACTAGGCTTCACATTTAAAGACTTAGCCGATGGTAAATATATAATAAGTATTTAAACTTGTTATGGTACAATGGAAACAAAATAGGCAAAACGTTTGTGAATGTTTCTGCCACAAGAAACAGGCAAATTTTCTATTCAGTGTGAAAATCTGTGACATACTACCACTTTTGATTAAGGAGAGCATTTCCAGCAAACAGCCTCCCATCATCCAAGGGAATTAATTGATCAAAATATACATTTATTTCTATGATCACATAATTGGATTCAGGCTCACAAATTCATAGTAACTCTTTCAAAATATTATGAAATGTTATTAAAAAGTCCTAATCCAACTCTAACTGTGCTTTAATTTTAAAAATTCAGTAGATAAATGTGACTTAACATCATTTAGTGGCATTTTACATGTACCAAGAACAGGGAAGTTCTTTGGCACCATGATAAACAAGAATGAATCAGAGACATCTACCACTGTGGCTTATGTCAAGTCAAGCACGCAAAATGTCATGACCACCTTGGGTGTGTGGAGGTGGGTCTTTAACTCAAAAGCTACTAATCAACATTTATTGTGTGAGAGGTCTAGAGAATAGTCTTCAAACATTAACACTCACTGTGTCATACAGTCTGACAGTTCTGAAATTGTGAGTGGGTGGGTGGGGGGATCTGATGACAATTAAAATATATCTTGTAAATTGGCATGGATGTATTTGTTGAATTCATGGATAATGTTTTAAATGGAAGCACTAACATATTTCATGCACAATACCAAAACATACATAAAGAATGTTTCATTTCTATTCCTCCTTTTTAAACTTTACAGTGAATTCCACCACCAGAGCTCTCATTATGAATTCTATTGAAAACAATGATGCCAGAGAACAGCATTCTAACATTTGCAGCATGCTTTAGACATTCAGCGTCATGTACAGAGTTATTCACCCCAGGATCAAGTTTCTTGGCATAACAGACTTGACCCAGAAGGCTCAAGTTTATTCAGGCTACATAGATCTGCAATGAGCCAGAGCAGTTAATTTAACTACAGCTGGGCCCTCACCACACGATGGTCACTGAGCCAGAGATGTGGTTATGCTTGTTGACCTTGGCTTTTCCCTTATTATTTTGGGATTTGTTGTAAAGGGTATGACTGATGTTAACACCAAAGCAAATTAGATTTACAGTTCTTCTTAGCTTTTCAATTGCCACTAGAAAGTAAAACTAATCTCCACTTTTTTTTGCTAAATTACAAAACCCTGCAGGTACCTTCCTAATCATCCTTAGTAGTTCTATAATATGAATAATATATTTTTCTTATATTCTTCATGTCAGTTTTTCTGGTCTATCATCTTGGTTAGATCAGACTTTAAAGTGATGGATACAGAACCAATATAATCAAATATTCTGAAATATCAATGCACATACAATACCTCAGTATTGTACATGTATCCATCCATTATATAACCAGTGTCACACACGCACACTTAGGAGACTGCCAATAGGTCCAACATGGGGCATAAAAGACACCAGGTAAAGGGTTGGTAAAGAGCATTAATGCCTTTTCTCTTTCCTCTTTCAGAACCATGGAAGACTAAGTCAAAACTCGTCACTTCCCTTCCTTTGCAGATGACCTCACAAGCGTCCTGTCCTGATGACTTCACTTCTGTCCCGTCCTGATCACCTCACTTCCTTTTCATACCAACGCCATCATTTCCATTTCCTGCTGCTTTGTATAAAGCTAACCTGTTTTCAACACTCATTTGTCTTTTGTTACATTGCAGATAAATGACCGGTATCAGTCAATATTAACTACTTGCCTACAAAATGAGGCAAATCTCCAAATCTTTGTTTTGTTTTTGTCTCCAGTCATTCACACCAGATATTACCTTAACATCCAGTGTATGAAATCCATTTATACTCTTCCATTTAAGCAATATTTGGCACAATATTTTAAATTTCTAACTACACCTCAACTTTCTGTCCAAAATTTAAGATGAAAGTTTGAAGTGAACATTTGTGAGATCTCCCTTCAGGAAGGCACCTACTTTTAAAGTCCATCCTTTTTACCATTTAGCTTTGAAGGTTAAAGGTTGCTCATGTTAGGACTGCATCAGTGTCTCAACTCAGTCCACATTATCATTGTCTTAAATTTTACTTTTATCCTCTGTCTTTTACCCTGAATTATGCCTTATGTCACAATTAAAAGGTTACAATATAGAGAGGCATTGGTCTAGCAGAAATGAATGAAGTGGAGCAAAAGCTAGAGGACAAGTTTTCATCTTTCTCTTAATCAGCAAAATACTTACATGCTATACTTACACAGAATGTTAAACCTAAAAGTAACTCACCTATAGAAGGTACAGGAAGCAACAAGACACACACACACACATACATCTCATACACTCCTTAAGACTATTTATTATTTTATTTTATTTATTTTAAACGAGAGTCGCAGACTTGTCATTAGATGTTGAGAAATGGGCTCCAGCAAAACTGTAGAGAGCTTTACGTTGTTTCATTAAGCTACCTAGTCTTTCTGTACAGTTTCAGATATTTGAACTGCATGGGAATTGAGATAAAAATTAAAAAACAAACTATTATTTTCAAGAAGTAGTGCCATTTTTGATTTATTAACATTGTGAAAATTGTAACTGTAAGGAACCAAATTATACTCATTTGAGTGCCATCGTGGATGATGGGGCAATAAAAACCTATTGTGGCAGTGATGCTAAGGTTACTGGAAAGGCATTGGGAAGCAAAAAGATACTGCTACTGGTCTTATTCATGTTCCTGCAAGGTTGCTTGGCCCTTTATTGATGAACTAGCAAAATACCCGCACTTCGCAGTGGAGAAGTAGTGTGTTAAAGAAGTTATGAAAAAGAAACATTTTTAAAATAACGTAACATGATTGTCAATGTAATTGTTTTGTCACTGTTATGAGTGTTGCTGTCATCAAGGATTTGATTATCATTATTTCTTTCAATCAGGTTCGTATTTGGAGGACGTGTTGTGTTCAAGTTACATTCCGTGTTTATCAACCGTTGTAAAGATAACAGGTTTCATTCATCGAAGTGTTCACTACCCAAACTTGTGAATCTAAGATGTTTAACAGGCATTCCCGGTATTAACTTGTGGATTTGCCTGCGAATATTTTGCGGCAGCGTGTCTATGAACTTGTGGATTTTTCTGCAAGTATTTAGCGGCAGCATCTCTATTATGTTGTGGATTTGCCTGTGAGTATTTAGCGACAGTGTGTCTATTAACTTGTGGATTTCAGGGGGCAATTACTTTTTCACACAGGGCCATGTAGGTTTGGATTTTTTTTTTCTCCCTAAATAATAATAACCATCATTTAAAAACTGCATTTTGTGTTTACTTGTGTTATATTTGACTAATGGTTACATGTGTTTGATGATCAGAAACATTTTGTGTGACAAACATGCAAAAGAATAAGAACTCAGGAAGGGGGCAAATAGTTTTTCACACCACTGTATAATTATCTCCTGTACCATCATCAGTTTACACCTTGAACCTGTCCCAGTCATTCAATACATAAGACACAATGTTCCTCCGGATATCAAGATTGAGCCTGATATGGCTGTGCAATATGTAACACAGAGAATGTAAAAGGCAGGAGGCATCTCCAGGCATGGAAACCACTCAATAAGTGACAGTTATTTGATTGATGGTGATGACCTCGATAGACATGTTAATGGGGGTATGGTTGGAATGATAAAGGAAATGGGTACCTGAACAGTAAACTAAGTCTAAAATACCTTCACAATAACTATAATCATAATAAACGAACAATAAAACAGTGGAGAAGCCGTGGATTAAATAAAAAGGCTGCAGTTATCAGCAGGGAGACGTGAATACCGTGGTGAATCAAGGAAGGGAATGAAGAGACTGGAGCAAAGGACGGCCTTATATGGGTAGACAGTCAATTACATGGGAGGTGTGGGGATGGGGGATGCAATATAGGCAGGCAGCCAACTATGTGGGAGGCGTGGTGATGGGGGACGCAACGCCGCCTCACACGGCAACCGAGCTGCAGGCTATGGACGTATATATGTACGTAAGTAGGATTGAATTATGACCGTTACGCGTAGAATTTCGAAATGAAACCTGCTTAACTTTTGTAAGTAACTTGTAAGGAATGCGCCTGCCAAATTTCAGCCTTCTACCTACACGGGAATTTGGAGAATTAGTGATGAGTGAGTCAGTAAGTCAGTGAGTCAGTGAGTCAGTGAGGGCTTTGCCTTTTATTAGTATAGATAAGCCAATCAATTTCCAAGGATGCATGAAGCTGCCTGCAGGGGGTGGTGTTCTACAAAGAACAAGTCACAAATCTCACAGGGCAATTGAAGTACTCAGAGTCTAAGTCTCCTTTCTACAGGCCTGATGACCTTGAAGTTGGGTGAGAAGTAGAGACAAGGACTCAAAGGGAGGGGGAGAAGCCAGTGAGCTTTGATAGGAAGATGTAGCAGGGGAATGTTGTGTCTGTGCTTAATGCTGAGGGTAAGTGGACCAGCCACCCCATGGACAGTTAAGAGGCCTGCTATTATTAGGTAAGCCCAGAGAAACGTGTTTTTGTATTTTACTGTTACTGTTTATAGTAAATCCTTCTGTATTATGCAAGCCTTTGTGTATTTGTTAATAAATAATAATTTTTATTTTTTTTACCCCAATTTGAGTACAGATAGGAGAAGTGACTTTACTACCCAGTAGTGGGATTTGAACTCACATTTTCAGGGTTTGAAGCCCAAGGTCTTAACCACTACTTCGCACTGCTTGAACTTTATACATTTTTATTTTCATTCCTTATTTTTCATCATTATATTAATGATATCATTGTGTCTCCATGTTGTGTATTTTTAATTTTTATTGGTACCGCTATTTTGTGTTTATAGATTTAATGGTAGTCACAATCTGGTATGTTGGACCTATGAGGCGGGTACCAAATGATATGTGATATCATAGTAGCCATAATGTATAAAGTGATCATTTGTATTAAGTAAGCATTGGAACTTTAAAATCCTTTGAAACCTTTACTGATAAAAAAACTAAATAATAAAAGCAATTTTGCCTTTAAAATTTTGCTTTCTGTGCTTTTGATTTTCAAATTGAATTTGGTAAAATATTTAATGACTCTCCGTTTGATAGAATCTTGCTTAACCTCTGGCCCCCACCCCCACCAAGAGCTAAACTTCCAAAGAACAGAAATAAATCCATTTCTAACATCATACCTGGGTCCTACCAGTGTCATTTTGGGTTTGGGTTATGTTTGGGAGCACCTCCTGGATCACAATATGAATCTTTTCTTTGATTCATTTTTTTTCTTTTCTGTAGCTATGAGCTCACAGTTCAAATGCATAAAGCAACCCATTTTCTTGCATTCTTTTATACGCATTCCTTGCTATGTAATAGTTATAATGTTTATTTACTACTGCTTGGGCTTGCAAGAGAAACTGTTTGCAATGGTTGTGGGAGCTTTCACAGGATAGGACACTCTTTCACAGGATGGTTTTATCATCGGTTGAGTTACATGTGATTCTAATAATGGATTATAGTAAAAAGACAAAACTGTAAGACACTCTTCATGCAGTGCCTGAAATCAGAGCCCTTTTGTCATGTGGCCAAAAGGAAAATAGAACCTATGCCAACTATGCCAAGTTAACCAGCACAATTCCCTTAATTTAGGATTCTCAATTACACACTACCACTCCCTAGTGACACTTTATTGGCCACACCAATTTCTGGAGGTTTTCTCTTCACTATTCTTTATCTTGTCTAGAGCATTAAAAAAAAATTCATGTTGATCTTCTGGGACATACTGATTAACAAAGTAAAAGATGTAGTTCTTAGCCTGCCATATAACAGGAGCATACCTATTAATGCACCCATCTATCCATTTTCTTAACCCACTTATCCATGGCAAGTAAGCAGGGAAGCTGGAACCTATCTCAGCAAGCATTGGTCACAAGGCAGGAACGATTCCTGGACAGGGCCCCCAGTCCAGTGCAGGGTAAAAGCACACTCATACACATGCATGTGGGCCATTCTGTAAAATATCTTCTAGGAGTAACGTAAATGTAATTTGACTGCAAGATGTAATTTATGTAATATGGCTGTCATAAAAGTGTAACTTTTACTACTACAACACCAAACTCTGCCTGGCCTATCACAAGTAAGCAGGGTTCAAGTCTTTATTCTAAAAAGTAGTACTGGATAATTGATACATACTGTATGTGGGCAGCAATAAGTAGGAAGGGCTGAGTTGAATTGGCAAATCCAGTAGCTTAGGATGATCTATTATTTTTCATTTACTTAATAAAATGGTTTCAATCTTCTATACATCAGACAGCTGCATTGCCAAGTTCCATGTCTTGATGCATGGCATAATGCTTGAATGGCTCCTTGTTCAATCTGCTTGTATTAGCTATGTGCTGTCTGCACTGACATTCTTGATGAATGGACTGTAGCAAAAAAAATTACCAAGTTCCAATACAAATCTCCAAACCCACAGGTTTTTCCAAGTTTTGGTAACTGTTCGATGTTTCAGCAATCATTCAATTACTCTGCCTTTCAAGATAAGCAGCCTGGAGCAGTTTATTACTTAATTCAACTACTGTAACCAATAAGAATATCCTACATTAAAAGTGTTGGGGGCTGGTGGTTACTTTCACTTCAGGTAATTACATACTTGCACAGGTCAAAACTACTGTATGTATCCGAAAGAGATGTCTTATAATTTTAATGTATCATGCTTACTTTCACCTTTCAATAGCATAACCTTGAAAAGTAGCCACAGATACAATATTCATTGTCAAGGTGTTGTATTAAATTGCTTTTAGTCCTAATATCAAATTGCTCTAATACTGTATATGTCCAGAAATGGAACTCTGGTTCCCTTCTCAGTATATCAGTAATTTCTGACCTTGATCCTGGAATACTCCAATGGGATTTAGCCAGTTTTTAATCAGGTGTACTTTACTGGACTCCTAACTCCATTAAATGTGTTATTTCTATGGTTCACATTTATCTTGTCTTGTTTAACTTTTCAACTAAAATTAGCTCATTAGTTTTATTCTAATGGACAAAAAATGGATTTGTTTTTTTTTTTTTCTTGTGTGAACAAAAGTTTATTAAATTAATATATGGAAATACAAGGTTATGTAAAACAACAATAAAAAAAAAACCCAGCATAATAAGAATACCTACCCTTCAGCCCTGTATAGTCAAAAAATAATGAAAACAGAAACAAGACCTGTAAGACCCTGTAGTGGAAAGACACAAGTATATAACATAGTAAAAAATTAAATATAGAAATAAATAAAAATTCTACACAGAAGACTGGGAACAGCACTCAAGATTGTCACTTTGTAAGACTCGCACACAGGACTTCCATTTCAAAATACTGGAACTGGTTGCACTATTAAGTCTTGTAACAGATAATTCAAGTAACATAAGGTTGAAAAAGTAGGATTTCTGAAATTTGTAAGAAGAAAATTAAGGGAAAAAAGGGGATTTCCCACAATAGACTAAAGCTAACTATGTGGGAATTTTACTCAAATAGAACAGTCTCTGCAGGAAAGAATTTAAGAAAGTGACAGAGAGCAAAATGTCTAGGTGATGGAAGACCTGGAGGAGTAGAAGGGATGTCACAGGAGAAGACAGAACAAAGAAATTGCTAGCCAAAAGACCAGGGACTTCATGTATAAACAGTGCATATGCATAAAACCGTTGCTTACGCCCATTTCCATGCTCTCTTCGAGATTTATAAAAACTGAACTTGGCGCAAAGCCATGCACATTTTCATGGCAGCCTCACACCATGCATACATACTTATCTGCAAGGTTTTGCAAACTGGCAGCACCCAGCATCAAAGCAGTGCTACTGTTTCTGCAGTCTTTTCTTTTAGATTCACATCCATGACACAGGCTGTATCAAATACACCAAAATTAATTACGTATAATTTAAAGCACTTTATTGTATTCATTCTGCAGCAATATAATGGTGCACGGAATGGCCAAACTCTTCCAAATACCATAGCTGCTTTAGCGTTGTTACTCTTAGTGCACCACCGAGAGAATTTTAACCTGTTTATTGTATGTGTGTGTGGTTTCACAGCTGCACAGGTTGTGTCGAGAGTGCAGAGGATTATCAGGATACAGCTACCAGCCTTGGAGGACATTCATAGCACACACTGCCTCAGGAAAGCCACCAACATGTGCATGGATTCCACTCACCCATGCCAAAGTCTATTTCAACCATTTGCACTATCTATACTATATGTACATGTATATTGCACTTATGCTTTCATAGTGTATATTTTTCATTGCTTTTTATCATATTAATATTATTATTAATATAGGAGAATAAGTTTATGGAGAAGTTGCATACTGAATCTCATTGTGCCATACAATGACAAAGGATTTCAATTTAATTTCAATTTAATTCAATAGAAGAGAGCACATACTTACAGATGATGATGACTGGCTTCTAAGTCAATTTAGATTTCCAAGAGCTGTCCTCTTGGAGCCGTGTGCTGTTAGAATACTAGGATGTATACTTGATATCATTTTTATGATGAAACTAATTAAAGTATATATATTACATTTTACAAATAAATTAACTTCATTTAAATAATATTTACTGTTAATAATGAAACATGTGGGGGCACTGTGGAGCAGCAGTAGCAATCAGCTGGCACCCCATCGAGTGATTATTCCTGACTTGCTCTTAATGCTTGCTGGGACTGATGCGACCCTTGAAGGACGGAATAATTTAACATGTATAATGGAGATTTTTCAATGTTCCTTAAAAGTTTTGAGTTCATAGCTGGTTTCACATTTATTACAAATGCTTATTTGTGTGGAGATTGGTTACGTCGAGAAAGCAATGGAAGGATAGGAATTGGGGGTTGGTACATTTAACAGACACAGTACTGCTGCAATAAATTATTCCATCCAGAGTCACGGAAGTCCTAACAGGCATCTTGCGGGAGGCAGGATCAATCCTGGGAAGGGCGCCAGATCATCACTACCACTGTGCCACCAGGCCCCCACATGTTTAGTACATGCTTTAATGCATTTCATCATGAAAATGATATAAGTATAAATCTTAGTATTCTAAAATATTCAGTTGTAGTACCATTAAAGTAATGTATTCTGTGTGGTGATCACTGCCAGCATGCTACTGTCAGTGTAAGAGAAAGCCTGTTTAAGCACATAGTGATTAATGAGTGGGTCAGGGAATTCTTAGAATATTTAGCATTTAACATGCTACTTTAGTTACAATGGGATTTGAGAAACTCTAGTAAATTTAATAATAATTTAGTAAATTGAATAAACTTCAATTTCTCTGTCGCCCTAATGCACTTCCGTATGACACTCAGATGCTTGCTTTTGCACATCAACTTTGACATCTGACCACTTCTTTTATGAAATTCTTCTTTTCTATATGTGCTTTTACCATTGTCTTTAAAAAAAAACACAGAATGGAAGGGGCTATTTATATTGATTGGCATATTAAAATATGCTAAATTCTGGGAGGAATTGGGGTGGGTCTGTAGGCGTGTCCATGTGTGTTCAAATTTACGTTGATTGGGATTTATAAAGGAGAAGTGCAGGCGACAGAAGACCACATTCTTAGACTGGCTGAAAAGGCAAAGGGCTACAGGCACCTTTACGTAGAATGGGCTACACTCCAAGAACATGTTTCATCCTAGATGGCAATGAGTGAAAGAATGGAGGAGAGGAAATAACACCCAAAAGATCTGAAAAAAGACCAAACATGGAGATATATAGTATATATGGTGGTATATCTCCAGATCAGGTAAGGCGGCCAAACTATCTGACCTATCATTAATAAAGACAGAGTGGTTTATTGAGGAAAATTTGCCATTCCAAAGGAATCAAGACAGGAGAGATCTAACCTGGGAAGAACAGATTTGCTGTATTGATTTTTTTATTGTTTCAAAACTAACTTTTAAATTTAAAAATATAAAAATAAGCAATAAAATTCTTTTAAACAGAAGCTCAGACAAGAACACAAGTCACCAGGAGGTATTTCTATTTCAGAAGAAACACCTACATGCATTAAAAAGATTTAGTCTGAAAAAAATGCTTAATGAAAACAAACAGAAGGATCAATCTTATAATAAGAAAAATATTAACTATTACTGGTATAAGACAATTTAAGATTCTCTTGGATCCAGATAGATGGAGTCCCTCAGATGGAATGGAGGCTCTCTCCCACTCTTCAGCAATCTGTCTTTTATGCCAGTATAGTAACATGGAGTTTTCGGACCCAATGTTGTTAGTCATTGATAACTGGCTAATTGTTGTAATGATTGATAGGTTTGTTAAAAAAAAAAACTTTACTTAGCAATTTGATGCAGAATTCTAAGGCACGCATAAATCAAGAAAATTGCTGAGCTATGCTTAATGAGTAAAACATTTTCTGAGTATGAATAGCAAAGTAACAGTTCAGGTTCATATACAGCTTTATCACAGCATATCTGAATATCCTCTAGATTAGGCAGATTGCAACCTCTTTTTAAATACTGTGCTTAAATTCCCAAAATGATGATTGAACACTCCATAGCATCATCTAATCTTATAACTCTAAAATAAGATAATCTCTTATCATCATCAAGCTGCTTAATCTACAAAACATATGCATATCTGATGTTTAGAAAAAATATTATTCTTGTCCAGATGTGTGCTAATGTGGCCTTTACTAACTTGATATACTGTATTTAATTTGTACATTTAAGCAGCATGCTTAATTATGGGAATATTTGCTAAGTTATTTGCAACATTCTAGTTTTTATTGATTTGCAATACACATTTTTCAGCAGTTTGTTTTATTAAAACACTCAGGTGTAAGAAGGTAAACCAATAAGAATGATTCAAGAGGATATGCAAGTATCTAAATTAATGTACTATTTATACAAATATTGAAGCTGCTCTATGCAATAGTAATGGTATTCTATATTTAGTGCTTTGAAAAATGATTTATACATCCGCATTATACTAATTGGTATTTTTATTCTTATCACAGACAAAATCACTGCACAATTACTCACTTCTAGAATATACATTAAAATTCATGACCTGCAAAGCCGTACGTAAATTGAGGGGGAATTACTGTTTCTCTATACTGCATGGTACACTCGCTCAAAGCATATTTCGCAGTATTAACCATATGTAGCAAAGTTCATGCTTTTGCATGTAAGTCATTTAGGAAAACAAAATTTTGGTTCACCCATCCTTCCATTATCAAACCTACGTAATTAAGTTTATGGTCACAGTTGAGAGAAGAAGTTTACATATAAATAAACAGAATTCTTTCTTTGCCTTAGCTGAGTACTCTCTTCGGTGGGAGAGTGTGACTATTTCTGCACAGCATTTAATGCTGAAAGGCACTGAAGCCTGAATAAAAAAAAAAAAAAAAAAAAAAAAAGCTGTCACTGTCCAATTTAAGGATCTATGTCCTACTTTCTGGCATTTATCCCATCACTCCAAGGGACTGATTCATCAAGGTTTAGTGATGAACGCAGTACAGTGTCTTAAAGCCAACATTCTGTCTACTCAATCACTGTGATTTACTTATGGCTATTGCTCAATCAAGTATTGCAATTAAATTTTTCATATAGCTTGAATCAAGTACCAGAAACAAATTAAGCAAATTATGAACCTCCAAAAACAATAATGCAACACACAGCAAGAAATAAAGGTATGCCTCTCTTTGGAAGCTATATGAATAATGGAATTCTATGAAGTCATAAAGGGAGTGGAGGTTGACATAGTCAGCAAATGAATGAAAATAATGTGTAATGTACCTTGAAACAATATAAAAATGCAGAATGAAATAACATGGTAGAGATTAAATTTATGCCTCACAAATTTAGTGATCCATTAGATATTTCTAACTGCTATAGAGAATTCATTAGTTTGTTGTATGAACAGTGTAGATTAACTTATTTTACATTACCTTTAGCCACCTCTTATTCTCAGCTATCAAATTTTTCTTTGCCTATTTAAAAGTTGCTTAAATTGAATTTAAACAAGGTATCTTATAAATGCTTTTAAAACTGTTAAAAATAAAGACTTTTGTGTCTTTAGGAAGAATTACCATATTAAAGTGGATATGAATTGGACTAAATGAGCATGTGAATCATACTGTTATTTCCATGAATGTTCATTTATATTGAAAAATAATGTTCTACACTTTTTAGCCGATTTTCCCAACAGAATGAGAATAAATACGAACAGAATAGGGAAGATACTAGCTCCACAGAGAAGCTAATGAAAAAAGTGAAATTTGGGTCAAGTGTTGTAAGGCAACAATGCTTCCTGCTGTGTATCATAATTCTGAGACATAGAAGGTATCAAAATTATTGTAAACGGAACCTAAAAAAATATATACAATTGCTAAGATATTCACTCAGGAAAGCAGAGTACAATAGTCTTGTTATGTAATAAATCTATCCATCCATCAGTTATCAGACCTGTTTACCTCAATTTTATGGAAATGGGAGCCAAAGTCTAGAATAGTAACATCAGCCACATGATATGAGCCAACCTTGGTCAGGGCAGACTCGTACATAACAACCACATTCCCCCAGACAGGGTGAGAGGAAGCAGACACCACAAAGAAAGCACTCAGGCTGTGATGTAAAATTAA
Source organism: Polypterus bichir lapradei (assembly GCA_026402145.1). Lineage (NCBI taxonomy): Eukaryota > Metazoa > Chordata > Cladistia > Polypteriformes > Polypteridae > Polypterus > Polypterus bichir. Next base: position 81,646,895 of record JANRMT010062792.1, on the reverse strand, counting down.
GGTTCTGGAGCTGCAAGGGAGCAGCAGCGACCACTTTGGCACCTGTGTGTCCCAAGTATAAGATGAAACTTGAATTTATAAATGATCCAAAATACTAGTTTAGGCTATCACTTTAAATACTGGCCATTTTGTCATTGGTAGGGTCCTACTGTGACCCTGTTTTCCCTTTCCCTACATAGTCGGGAACAGAATGCCCAAAATCCCATATATAGCCCCTGTGTTTTAACTCTTGTCACTGTCAGGATTGACTGCTGTTGTAATTCAATACTTATGCTTTTCTTTTAGAAAAGAATGCTTCTTTTTAGAATTAGGCAGAGTACCAGAACAGGAATGAGAGAGAGTTGCAGTTAATATTAAATTAAGACTTCCATTTGAGCCTAAAATATACACCAAGTAAAAGAAGATAATATCAATGCAACCTAGATAATGCTTAAACTCTAATTAATATTAGTTAATATTGCAATTTATGCACAATATACATTTACTTATTATTTAGTTATCTAACAAATTACTGATTGCATTATTTGTCCTGTGAGTCTGTGTCTTTTTTTTGTTCTGCTTTATGAATCTAAAATTCCCTTTGGGATTAATAAAGTTAATCTAATCTAATCTATCAATCAATCAGTTCATTTGCTTGCTTTGGCAATCAGGTAGCTCTCTGTCTTAGTATGCTGATTAGTTTCCATTCTTACATGGTCTGGCCTGACTCATGGATAGAATGGCAGAGGCACAGCATAGCATATGGACATATTGAGCGACGGAAACACTGAGCTTCTGTAAATCAAAATGGATGCTAGTCTGGCTTCCCTGATGTACCTCCCTAACCAATGGTTTTTTGTCGCACAGGGACTTCCCTGGTTCATTCCAGTCCTGTTTATGCACTCCATCCTTAGTCAGATTGTCTTTTCATCTCAGCCAACTGTATTCCCCCAGGCTATATAATCCTGGAAGGGGCACAGGTGCTCACCCTTCTAAAAAACTGTCCTCCTTCTAGTGGCAAAATCTAATCTCTACCTGTACAACTAAATTGACATTTCTGATGTCACATTTAGAGTATCAAATCAGCAGATCAACACTCAGCAAGGGTGCAAATTTAAGTAAAGCACTCTTGTGCAATTAATTACAACCAGACTGATACATAGCCTTTAAACCTCATCTCCCCATCCCCACTAATTGCATACCCCAGATCCACAATTAACAAAAGTTTTTATCTGATCTAGTAGAGTAATAAATATGTCAAAGCTGATTTATCCAGCTTCCTGGTAAACAATTCTTTTATTAAAAAAAATGGCTGAAAGTTATCATTAATTATTAGTTATTAAATATTACCAGATCTGACTCTCCACTACAATAACACATTAACGTTAAATATTTTGCTAATGTGTTCAAAGTAGACGTACTGTACAGAGCTCTGATGTATTTATTCATTTCATGCTGCAGTAAGAGTGTTTTAGTGGCAGTGTTTTTTTAAAATGTTCTCCATCTACAGATGTAACCATAGAAGGATGAGCATTCAGTACTTACTCATATCATTCCTTCACTTGTAATATTTATAATTTTGTAGTATGTAAATATTTTATTGAAAACCAGCTAATCAACTAATCAGAGGCAAAAATGTAACCCTTCAAATGATCTATGTTTAAAACAAACAATTATGCATTTAACACAGACTTTACCAGTTACAAATCTACAGCTGCAGGGTACATTAATTTCAATGTCTTTTTCCCATAAAAACGGAGTAAACTTCACTGGTCATTTCAGTGATTTTATGTTAATACTGGAATGCATGTTCTATGAGCCAGTGCATCACTATCATTATTACCATTCTGCCAGCTAGCATAACAAGTATGAAAAGAATGGCTATTGCTAGAAATACAGATTACTAAAAAAGTAAAAACTATACAGAAGAACACATGTTCTTTCTCAAGCGCAAGTTTAACATTGACAGAACTAAGAATTCTTACAATCAATGACTTTTGTACAGCAAACAGCAGACCCGCCTTATTTATTGTGCCAAGTATATTTACTTACAGTATATACAAAAATGAAATACATTACAAATACAGAGTCAAGCAGAGCAATGGATAACCTATATTTCAGTTACCTTGGTCACAAAACTGTAAAACTTAAAACACCAGCTTCAAACTATTTCTTTATTATAGTATGTACTGTATTATACAATAGAGTTTCCAAAAAAGCAAGCATTAAATGCTTAATAATATCAAGTCTCCATTTGCCAAAAGATACCTCTATGTCTTTAGAGGTTTCAAGTGCGCTTGCTGAGTCCTACCGGCCCAAGTGCCTAGAAGATTCTTGCAGATATGTATATCTTAAGGTAAGCAGGCTCTTGTGAGACCATAAAAGAAAAACAGAGCGACCACACAAGACAAGCTGGCAAGGACAGACCAGTTTCCAATAAGCAGAAGGTACCACCACTATAAGTCATTGCAAGTTTCAGAAATGACTAACAGCATCACAAAGAATGCCTCATACTTGCAGTTGAATTAAACTGAAATTTAGGCTCTTAAATAAGAAAATATTTATAAAAAATGCAATTCTGTTTATACTGTAAGTGTGACTAACTCAGGTCATTGGCTCAAATATCAGATATTCATTAGATAAACGTCTGTACTTTTCTGTTGTACATCTCATCGAGTCAGTCAAATTTATGCTCCTCTTTATTTTCCCTGGGGACTATCTATGTTACATTAAAAAACACAAAAAGGTTAATATTTGTCAGATTTTGTAATTTGTGTATATGACTCCAAAATGTTTAAATAAAAAATATACTGTTGCCAATCATAAAAATAAATCTTTTTTTTAATCTTTGATAGAAACTTTCCCATTGCCAGAAGAAAATTCTTTCTACAATAGAGTATCTTTTTTGTTAAAGAGGCACCAGCGCTCATGTCTGCTAAATGCAGTCAGCTTATATTAAGCAACAGAATAAGTGCAAAGCCTTGCAGTTTCTCACATGACTAAGAAAATGGACCAGATTAATTAACCATAGAAACTCCCTTTGCAATTTGCCCATAAGTATCGACCTAAATTATCTTCATAATGCACATCATAGTCCCCAGAGCAGTAGCTGGTACTAAAAACCATCCTGAGGGCATCCTCTGAAAATCGTTTGCTTTATTCACACTGGCAGACTCTTCAATGGAATAGGAAATAATTTATAGTTTTATAAAAATTGGAGTTTGAGCTAGTTTGTAACTAATATGAATGGTGTCAGTGTATACCCAACCCTACTGTTAAGAGTTGCAAGTTCTTTTCTCCAGAGTTAAAGTGACTTGTAGCCATCCGTCCCTTCATTCATTTTTATTCGATTCCAGTGCCATCAGGAGATTTAAATATATTTTTGTTTGAGTCACCTTTCAGTAGTTAACACTATACTGTACATCTGTTTTTGGCTGTAAAAGATTAAGATTTGGGGCTCCTCCCTTTCTGGCTCAACAGAGGTAAAAAAAAAAAAAAAAAGAATGGTAGCACCAACCTAGAACACAGCAGAATGCCAAAGAAACAAATAGCATTCTGACTTACAAATTTACCTCTTCATCCAACTGTATTCCTGAGGGATAATTTTGAGTCTATTATTGGATATACCAGTCACACACTTACCAGGTTCTTGACTGTACAAGAACTTTATTAGTTAAACATATACTGGTTAGCAAGTTTGTGATATTTAATTTAGTAAAGTTTAATTGCACAATGCTGCCTGATATTTACCCAAATTTAATTTTGGGTTTTTTTTTTTTTTCATATATATAAGGGCATGCAAAATAACACTCGTGAACTTTAACATGAAAATCTTAAATATTAAGTATTTTAACATTCATCAGTCAGTCAGTCATCATCCAACCCGCTATATCCTAACACAGGGTCACGGGGGTCTGCTGGAGCCAATCCCAGCCAGCACAGCGTGCAAGGCAGGAACAAACCCCGGGCAGGACTCCAGCCTACCACAGGGCACACACACACATACACACACACACCCCTACACATCAAGTACACACTAGAGACAATTTAGGATTGCCAATGCACCTAACCTGCATTGAACAACAGTTATGTTGCCTAATACAGTAATAAATTATTTAATTATAAATTGCCAAATCTGGAAAGAGTCCTGGTGGCTCCAAACTTGTTCCATTTCACAGATGAGGCCACTTTGCTTCTGAGAACAGCCAATGCTTTACAAATGGTTTTCATTCCCCTGCCTTGATCTATGCCTCAATACAGTTTTATCATGGAGATCTATATCGAGTTCCTTGGACTTCACATCTTGTTTTTTTCTCCTGACATGCAGTGTGAATTGTGGAACCTTATATACACAGGAATATTCCTTTTTAAATCAATTCAATTTAAATTCTGGACACATCTTAAAAAAAAATAAAGCAAACAGGTTCTGACAGCAATTTGGAGTTCAATGGCTAAGGGTGTCAATACTTATATTAATGAGAGATTTCAGATTGTGAAGTTTAACAAATGCAAAATGAAATTAAATTCATTTAGATATATATAATACAATATGTACTTATCAAGGAATTTGGAATGTAAATTGAAGTTAGGGGCTGCATGAGAAAAAGGCATGATCAAGGATAATCAGAGGAAAAGTTCAAGAGTGAGACAGCAAGAACACTTGTAGAAGCTGCCATAGCTGCAACATTTATGTCAGGAAAACCACAGATTGCATATGGAGACAGATGTAATATTTGTCCTTGGAACAAACGGAATAGACAGGAAGAATGAGAGAGAAAAAACAGAAAAAGACACAAGGCTAATAAGAAATGTGGTCATATTTAAGTTGGACTTCTAAAACTAAAGAATTGAATGAAGTTACAAAATAACCACCACAAACAAGGAAGAAATAGCCTAACATAATGAATGGAGACAATCTCCGCCAGCAGAAAACATATGAACCCTGTGGACAAGAAATACCTGGTGCTGTAATATGGAAGACCATCTCTTGTTTTTGCTGAATGTGAACACAGTCTGTCCATACAGAACACTTGAACAATTTTAATGAGAACAGGCCATTCAGCTCAACAATCCTAATCAATCCAGTTTCTCCAGATGGACTTCATGTTGAGTTTCTAAGGTCGTACTCTACACACCCTACTTGGTAACTTATTCCATGCATATATATTTACATTTATATTTATTCACTTAGTATAAGTTTTTATCCAAAGTGACTTACAAAAGAGATCAAGCATCAAGTAAACTATATACAATGTAGTACATAAACATGCATCCTAGTAAAAATCTAATTGTGTTTTTTCTCTGTGCTGTTCAATTTCTCTCTGTGTTGTGGAGTAGAATGGAAGCAGTCAACTTTAACAACAGTTGTGATTCAAAATTCAAATATTCATAGTGTTGTGAATCCTGGGCAGCATGACAATATAAAGCTTAATAAAAGTAAGCAAATGGGGGTTCAACTTCTGAACAAAATAGGGGTTCTAGCTGACCTCATATTTCCCCTCTAGTTTTTTTTAACCTAACAAATGTCTTAGTCTGCAGGGCTGCAGAATTCAATTTATGCCATGCATAAATTACTTCTCAAAAGAAGTGTCTATTGTGATGTTGTGAAATACGGTATACACTCTAGCAAGAGAAGATGTACTGAATGTTGTCAAGTAAAGTGTTTCTTCTTCAAGACAAAAGAGAAGAACAAGTGCCCTGTCAAATGTAATCCAATAGTGAAAACAATGCTTGCTGGCAGCAGCTGGCTTTCACAGTAACCCACTGAGATATTCTATGTTCATGGGAAGGGAGACAAAGCTGAAGAGGGTTTGATATGAATTACATTTACAAAGAGAAGCTGAATCAAAGTAACGAACCAAAACATTCTAAAATAGCCTTAGTATGAGGTGCAAAAAAGGATAAAATTGGTTCTCTAAAACTAACACACACCTCACAGACACACACCAACTGAGCAACAAACACAGAATTGACAAAATTTGCTGTTAGATTTAACTTTTGGGTATTTAGCAAAGAATAACATTAAATGAGAATATTTGTGCTTATTTTTCTTAAAGAAAATTTCAGATATAAAGTTAATTAGAGGAGTCAAAGAATGAAATGAACATTAAAGTGACTAGTGTTTCAAACAAACTTTTTGAAAAACATATCTGAATTGCACACTTGTTTCCTTTTAAGTGTAAATCTGCCTGTATATTTTCAATGCTTAATAAATGGTTGGACATTAAATCCAAAAAGAGAACAATGACTGCTATATTAACATAAATTAGTCTTTTCAGAATTGCAAAAATGTGTGGTGTTTAATAGCATATTTTTCCCAGATTTATAACAACAACTTGGGGCTTTGGCTATGTTCATCTTTTTAAAAGAAATATATGCTAGTGCTCACTATATTCTATAGGCACCTCTGTAGATCACTTTGCGTGAGCTACATATTCATGCATTTTCTGAATCAACACACCCACATGGGCTACCAGAGTGAATTCCAGTAGGATCACATCCTAGGCAGCATCTAGCCTGGGAACAGGTGCAGTTCCATCAAAGTACATCTTCATTCACAAACCCACAAACAAAGTGATCAGTTACACTATAAGGAACATGAGGGAGGAAACTGAAGTACCCAGATAAAGACCTTGGAGAAAAATTCCCCACAGAATCAACAGGATAGGCTTTCATCTTGGTCTCCTGACACAATGGTCACTGCTGCTGCCTCACAATGGTAATACTCTTTTTCCTAGATACCTAAAGTCTCTTAAGAATAAAATTTACCTTATTTGCCTTTATAAATGTTAATTTTAGAGTAAACTAAAGTTTGCTGAATTCAGGACCCAAGATTTTATTGACTTTAAGAGGATCATTTGTAAGTATATCTTTAAAAAAAAAAAGAAAGAAAGAAACAGAACATTGTTGCTGGTCTTTTTTTTGTTTCAGCTCAAAAATTTGCAGGTGGGTGAGACATAAACAGGTTAAGGCAATATTATTTTATCATCTTTCAGTGGTGTCATTTTTTCCAAGTCTGTTTTACCGTACTGTATATCTTACTGCACTCCAATGGCAATCCCTTGACAAGTACTTGAAGTTCGTTTGAGTAGATCAGTCTTGCTCTTTTCACATACACATCCCTCTTTTTCCTAGTATTCTTGTTTCTTTCTTTGCTGGTCTCCTGATTTACCTTAGAGTTTCTTTCTGTCATACCACACTCTTAGCCATACCTATTACTTCTGCATTGATTGAGTCATTTAGAGTTTATGCACTCCTGTTTGCACTGCTCTGGACGTCTTCATAAACAAAGATTGGCAATATTTACCTCTAGCTTAGACATAGTTTGCTGTAGGTTCTTTGTTTGTCTGTGCTTGTGTTTTAACAGTGTTTTTACCATTACATATGGTGTACTAACAAAGAACCATAAATACGTGAAATAGGTCTCAAAGAGGTATAAATGTTTGTAGCAATTTGGGAAAGTTCAAATCTTGGTTTGATGATTTTTTGCTATTGCTAATAAGGATTTCACAGTCTGAAATATGCTGAACAGCATTTTCTTAGTTTTTTTTTTTTTGTATGATGGGCTTTAGTTTCAGTTCCTCAAAAATCTAATTTTGCAAATCTGAACTCAGCACATCAACAAAAAGTATGTAAGCCAAAAGAGCTGTGACATATGCACACAGCGTCATATGCACTCAACAATGTTTAAACATTGTTAAACCTCTCAGTAATAATTTTTCCATTATGTATGCAGTACAAACAGTGGCAGAGTCAGCATTGTGAGGTTGTTAACGCAGACCCCACTATGAGGAGGGTGTTGGGGGGTGGGGGGGGGGGGAGATAAAAAAGTGACAAAAAAGTCTAATTAACAACATTTTATATATATATATATATATATATATACTCTCATATAAACTGCACATAAACTCTCATATAATTATTATATTGTTACTCTTCCAAATTTGGTCAATGTGAAAGCATGCGCCAGTTTATTTAACTGACTGGCAGTCGGGCTGTGGCATGCTAATCACTTATATTCACTCTTCACGCGTGAATGTATGGCTAGATACAGGTCTAACACAGGTCTCATTTCTAACAGCGACAACACTAAATACAGAAAGGAAATTACAGCCCTGGCCCTCTAGTGCAAGGAGAATTGTGTGGTATGGAAACTGCACTGCTATCAACCACAAAGCCTTGCAGAGGATAGTGCGCCCTGCCCAACAAATCATTGTGGTGGGGGGGTTGTGACATTAATAATCTACACAAAAATCTAGATGGTTTATAAGGAAATCCAGGAAAATTGTCAGTGACCCTTGTTATCCAAGTAAGGAACTGTTCACTATTACTTTCAGGAAGACAATACTGTTGCATCAGGTCCCAGACCAGCTTCTGCTATCAGCTGCTAAAATGCTGAACTCTGCACACTAACCAATATCAGCAACACATCACGTAACACACACATCTATGCTGTCGATACATTATTTGCACATTCTACTGCACCACAACTTTTTTGCATTGTTAATATGTATTGTATAGAATAAAAAATTAAGAATGTGTAAGTGTGTATTTATATAAAGTGATTCATTATTATTTGTATAATCTATTGTGTTAATATTGCTCTACTGCTTGCACAGAGGTTTTTCGCTCACTTGTCCATTCGTGTTAAGAAATGTGACAGTAAAAGTGACTTCGCTTGATTTAATTTGCAGCCATGAGTAGAGTCACTGAAATACAGAGAGTGGGTTAGCATCAAAGTAGTTATTTAAGTTTGTTTCATTTGAGAGTGATCATTGGTTGGAAAGAAAAGGCTATTTTGGCTATGCTGACTGCTGAAGAGCATGGTCGAAGGCTGCATGTGGAGTCCATGTGACGATTGCGCTTTCATCTGCTGACCAGTGGAGCAGGTGAAAGCAGAAGAGACCACCAGAGCAAGTTGGACGAGGGGGGTTCAAGCACAGAGGCATTAGGTAGATAGGCAAGGCGCACTGGGACCTGTGTTGGTAGTTGTGGTGTGGGTCAGATGAATTAAATAGGGAGTTACGGGCGGTCACGGTTTGGATCTGCTTGAGGATCCGAGATGTGATGGGCTGTGACCTCCACCATTAGGTTTTACATTTTTTTATTGGATTTATTTGCACCCTAAATGACACTGGTACTACAGGATGAGCCATAAGTTTCCATACATATGGTTTTTAACATTTTATTTTCCGGAGGCTTGGATTGGTCGCTGTGGTCCTGTGGAGTGGCCTCCCAGATCCACAGATCTCACCCCACTTGATTTTTATCTTTGGGGGCATTTGAAGGCCATGGTGTATCAGGAAAAGATACGAAACATAAATCATCTTAGGGAATGTATCACCAACGCCATTACAAGCATTACTCCAGCTGTGCTAATAAGTGTTCATCAGCAGTGGCGGACACGTACTGAAATGTGTTTTCAAAACAATGGCAGTCATGTACATCACATTATATAAATAAGAATGGTTTTTCATAAAAAAATGTTTATTTTTCTATGTATGGAAACTTATGGTCCACCCTGTATTGCACTATTTTATGGATTTATTTACCTATTTATTTAGGAAATTCACTGTTTAATGCACTTTTATGCTTTTTTTTCTCTCTGTTTTTGATAAACTGCCATAATTCTGACCTTAAAATCTTGCATGTCTACCTCACTTGCCCTGGTCTATCCTCGGTTCATGACTATTGATGCCCCAGATAAAGTAAGGTGACACTGGTTATGGGTATGGGGTGTCACAAGCAGAGAGTAAGTATCTTGACAATTCTTGCGGTACCCTTTTGTTCTTGCTTTTGGACGATTCAGTAGTTTAATCCCAACTAAAGTGTCTTTTCCTATTTGACTTTGTTGTCAAATCTTCCTGCCATCCCATTCTCTTACTTAAATGATTTTCACCAGTACCTCTGTATTTGCGAAGGATAAGTTCAGTATTTTTTGTCAGTTTTTGTCCACACTACCATTTTTACACAATTATGGTATACATTAATTTGCCAAGGGAAAATGTGTTCTAGTGGAGCAGTTTTTGGAAATTTCAAAAAAATGACAGTGCCTCTATTAGCAGTTTAAACTGGTGTCTAAGGGGCATAAATCCAAATGTAAAACAAAATCCTTAGAAATTACCAAATATGTGCACTTTGTTGCGGTTAAAATTTTGATTTTATTAAATATGCCTTTTGCATTTCTGAAATATGGTTATGACAACCAAAATATTGAAAATAATAGTTTTTATCACAGATTCTTGGCACTATTTTTCCTGAGATAAGTATATACTCTGTTAACTTGTCTGTTCAAAGGAGAGTGTCATGGATGGAGTTTTCAAGTGAATAAGAAAGTAAAGAGCATTTCTCAGACATTTCCTCTTGTTAAAGCCCATTGACATGGGTGCATGGCTGCCAGCAAGCCTCAGACTGAAGGAGGTGGTACAATCATGAGACGGCACCAAATGTGACTGAAGCAAAACGGTGGTCTTACACCAGTACACAATGGAACAACAGCCGACTATTAAGAAACAAAAACTAAAGTCAAAGCGAATGTAACATTTAAAACACCCTACCACAAAAATCTTATTTTAAACATGTTTTAGCTTCCTCTAACCTTAAGGGTTATATCAAAATCCACAAAAGAGAGAAGTCAAGGTCAGGAATAAGCAAAAACATAAAATACAAGATAGAAGTCTAAGGTATAGATTGTCAAAAGCCCAATTCACAGAAGTAGAAAAACAGCAAGTAAAAAATGTCCTTGTACTTATCTTGATTTGTTATCCTCAAATTAAACTAAACTGCAAAAGACCTATTCTTGTTCTTTGAACCCATGGATAATAAACTTGCTATGCCACAAATTTGTATAAGGACTGCTTTGAGAAAGTCATGTGCAATGGTAACATTTGATCCTAATGCTAGCAACAAACATCAATGGCATAAATATGGTGGTTGCCATTCAAAACTAGAATAAAATAGTGGTGCCTTCAATAAAAACAAACAACAAAATGGTCAAATCACAACAGCAATGTCTTGTCAATATAATATATCAAGGTGTGTATAACCATTTAATAAATCTACAAAAAAGTCCAAAAATAATAGATGGGAACCACATAACGCAATTTAGAACAATACAGTTTAGCAGGGAGGCTAATTATATCCTTATCTTCACAATCAGACATATTGCTGGCATAAAATTACAGCACAGCACATTTTTGCCATTATTAAGGTTTACCAACACATTTACTGCCTCGAAAGTCCGAAGAAGTTTGGATTTCTCCATCTATTCAGAGTAACTTTTACGAGTGTGCATTACTGACTACAAAACATCCTCGTATATAGCACGTGCTCAGCTCAAGACAGCAGAACACTGAATATTGAAGATGGCAAAGATCATTAATAGCACCTAGCAGCCTTCTGTTCAGGACAGATATAACACAAACTGCTTTAGACAGGCAAATAGAACAATTAAAAACAGAAGCTAAGCTGCACAGTTGCTTTCCCTACCCCTTCATTCTGTATAGGATCCTTCAAACTTACCCTAGTAGTTTGAGGTAGTTTAAGGTTACCAAACAAACACTCATAATCTCATATGTGGTATTTGTTCTCGTATGTGTATATTGCATAGAAATGTTGTATTCTACTTGTATTCTACGAATGCTGTTTGTTTGTTAGCATTTTATGTTAGTATTGCATTACTGTCACTATACTAATGATACCTGCAATTAAAAAATTAATTGTACTATGTACACCCGACAATCTTCAACTTAAAGAACAATAATGCCCTAATCACTGGAAACACTCAAAATATTAACTGCAGTATTTACAAGCTGCAGAGGGAGACAGGCCAAGATGTAAAAAGCACTGCCACACTTCTTTTAAAATGGCAGAATCCCACAAAAATGTCAATATTTCTTTTAAAAAGGACACAAATATGTGGTTTTACCACATCTGTGAAATCTCAATTCTCTGATCAATACTCAAGATCATTCCCGACTTAAACAATTGACATATTAGGTAAGTTTTAAGGTTCTTGCTTTATGTTTGAAATTTTGCCCTTTGGGCCCCATTTTAAAATGCAAACCACATATACAGTATTTTTTAAAAAGTATTAAGAATACTTTGCAACACAATTTCCCCTTGTAAACTAATATACACCAAGATTGTGAAGAAATAACATCAATCCAAAAAACAGAGAATGTATCCCTCAATCCTGAACACCCAACTGAAAGGCAAGAACAGATTCCATAAGAGGAGATGAAAGCTCTGTACAGGTTGATGTCTACTGTACCCAAGGGAACAACAAGGACATTATACATTAAATTTCACAATTCCCGAGCTAACCTATCAATACAAGTAGTGTAGCAAAACAAGGCTGCTCAAGTTTCTGCTTAGTCACCATTCTATTCATATACACAGACAAGCAAACATATTTATACCTGTATTCAATTCATCGAACTTTGACTATACTTATTAAGTTCGTATTATAAGAAAAAAAACTGTGTTTTCATTTACAGAGATCTTCCTTATATTTTAAAAAACTCAAAAAAAATTGTATTCATAAAAAATAAACAAACTATGGTAATGTGTAAATTGCCTTTTCAAAATCACATTTGTATGCAGATTTCTCCCTATGGTTTTCTTGATTCAGCTGGCAGAAACAGAAAGAGCAATGCAGCAAAATGTGGCTGAGCTCTCCATCTGTGCTTTAAACACAGTTGTCTGGCAACAACTTTAGACAATCATGCTAAGCCTCTTCATCCTGGAAAATCTAATTTGAAAAGTGGAAGTGTGGCGGAGCTCCATGACTGTCATCTGAGCTAACAATACATCACTTATCGTAAGGCTCACAACCTCAGGACACACAATGTAAGCATCCAAGTGCCATCAGAGCACCACTGAGTCGAACATGTGCTGTCAAGGCAGAGAGTGCTAGAGAATGGATTCTGACAGGTGGGTTCTGGAGCCTTCCCTCCTGGTGAAAATCATCTGCCAATTATGTGCTATCAGTCAAGAGGAATTTACTCAAATTAATTGTGGAGTGCCTCAAGGAGGAAAACAATCTATGTACTAATCTACAGAATAGTGTTACTGCCATAAGCATCCTAGCTTAAATGAACTAGTTTGATTTATTGCTGTAATATTCTGAAACTGCCTAAAACAAAATAAAAAGTCAGAAATTACCACAATCACAAGTGAACTTGATTATTGACAATAAAGTAATTTAAACAAATCAATACAAATCTTTGGGGGCTTAAATAAAAATATTTATTCAGTATTTACTGTTGCTAACAAAACATACCTTTTCAGTTCCAGTGTTTTTTAAAAAGAGATAAGAATTTAACTCAACATGCATAGTATGCTTAAACATTATCTACTGTACATATAACATGTGGGATACTAAACCTAAATGTATGAATGAAAAGTGAATAAAGCAAAAGGAGAGGTCTTTGCTACAGATAATAACTGTCACAGATGGGTCAGATCTGAAAAGCAAGGCCTTTTATTTATGTGTATTTAATTTTACTTCGTAATAGATTTGCATTTTCAACATATCAACAAGTGTAACTTTAAATTACTATTTACACTGAACCTATAAAACACACACAGTGGAAGTATAGCACTTTTCTAACATGATTTAACAAAAATCAATCTATCCACTTCTAAGTCCAGAACACATTTTTTCTCCTTCACAGTATTAAATTAAAACAAATCTAACTTAATAAGTTTTATTTCCTTGGCCATTGCTATATTGCTGCATGATTCTTAAAGCCAGATAAAGATGTACTGATCAGTGTCAGATTTATTTTTGATCAAGTCATATTTTGCAGTATCTGTTGTTGTTTTGACATAATCCAATTTCTCCATGGCACCAGAGAGCATTATCCTGCAGTGGTCAGCACAGGATGACTGTCAAGATGATCCAATAAATATGCCTACAGATTTACTTTAAGGCTATCAAGAGCAGCTCACTATTAACTTGCGGTACCGGGATAAAGATAAGCTTATTTTGCTCTTACCAAAAATGGAGTTATTTCCAGCAAAGTACCACACATCCTTTTTTTTTTTTTACTTGAAAGTGCAAAATGTCAATTATTTGAACAACACTGCATTAAACAGAGCCTGAATACAATATAATGAAAATAAGTAGATAACATCAATCAAAGTATGTACTTAACTGGAATAATTTATACACATAACAATTTAAGTATTTCTTGTATGCAAGACATCAGTGTACCACATATGAAATATAGGGGTTACCGGGGTCACTATTGTGACTGAATATAGGGAAAGTCTTACTTACAAAGGTTAATTGGGGTAATGGATGATTAAGGGAGCTAATGGATGTATTTTGTGAAAACTAATGGTATGATTTGAATGAAACTTAATACAGTAGGTCTCCTATTGGTAGATATTTTTATAAACTGTGTTCTGAGATTTTCCAGATAAGGAAAACAAAGTTCCAACATACAGTAGTAATACTTTGATAATAAAAATTAGAAGCATTTTTTTAATGTTATTCCTCATGAACATGTAACTGAAGCACGTGAAAACTAAATTTAATGAGTCTAATTAATGGATTTGATTTTGCCCACAGAGTTTTAGGGTCATATCAAATACTTGCCATTTTTTGGTACTAGTTTCATCCTGTTCATGTTAGCAGCGACCTGAAGGTTCTGCAGTAGTGGACACAATGGAAAATCAGCTGTAGATAGGATGTAATGTCATGTTATATTCATGCACACACTGCCAAAGACTTTACATGACTTTAGACTATGGATTTCTTGTAAGGTTTCCTGCTTTCTGCCAGAGAAAAAAGGAGACAGTAGTTACAACTGTGGTTAATGATTTATGTATAATGCGTTACAATCACTAGAGCAGTTTTTTTCGCCCCATGAAATTTACCCAGGTGTGTAGTGGAAATAATAGTGTAGTACACTTAGGCCTGAACTTGAGCGGGACAAACTCCAGAGGTGGTAGAGACCTGTCTGAAGAGGATAGGACTACCTGGAGAAGCTGGCATAAAAGCAGTTCTGCGATCGCCATTTAGAGAACTTCTGACGTGTCTCTTGGCTGCTAGAGTCCATCTGGCCCTGGATGTGGGATCACTAATGAGCCTCACAGGGCTGGTGGATAGTGGGTATACAAGTTGGCTCTGAGGCAGGGAGGGGTGGGCAAAGGGATGAGGCAGCAGGGAAATGCCACCAAAGTGCTCGCTTAGTGCCTTTTCTATGAACGCTGATCTTGGAGCTCCTTTTTTTACCAGCTTTTCCAGTAGTCCTGCTCCTTTGGGCAGTTGAGCGGGTGTATGAAATATACTGAGTATGTGTATGTGGTTAATAAGATGGAGGTGTGCTATGAAATGATTTTGGTTACAAAAAGTGTGCCACTACAGAAAAAAGGTTGGGGAACACCGCACAAGAGTATGATAAAGTCTAACAAAAATAACATCGAAATATAGTAACAGAATACACTGTTCTTAATGTTATCAGTAAAGCATGTGTAATTTATATAAAGTTTAAATTATTCACCTAATAGATGCAGTTCAGATCTGAACAAAATTGTTTCCCTGGAAATGTTTTTTTGCTTGAGTTAATCAGATAATTAAAGAAAAATTGATAAAAAATATCTTAACCTAACCATGAAAACAAATTGACGTCACTGAGATTATTCTTGTATCATTTAAAAAGATTCTACATTACTGATTTTACAACCTCCTTTTACATTAACACCAGAAACAAAACCAAACTGGTTTAAGTTTACTTCTTGTTTTCTTTTCATTATTTTTTCCCTGAACATTCTTGGAGCTACCCATAAATTGCATTGCTTGCTCAATTCTTGCTCAACATTAAGAAAGCACTGAACGAGGCCATGGAAGCATCATGGCACCCAGCTGGTTTCTGATGGAACACAAAAGCTTATTGCAGCTGGACTAATGAAAGTTTTAAACTAAACTTCACTCTGTAACAACACATATAGATAATAATGAAAGATGGTGCAAGAAGAGGACACTGTGCACAGCATACTGTAACACAGCATCAAGTGGAAAAAATGTAAAACAACACTAAAGACAAAAATGCAAAAAGATTAATAAAGTAATTCAGTCTATATGCTCATTGTGGGTAAGAATACAAAAAAGCATATGTTTGACATTGTCACTGTACAACTTGTACCTCGTTTTCCATTCTTGCCCATTAATTATCCTTTCAATGTTTAAATTTAAATCCTTAAAATTTCTTGGAGTTATCAACATTGACAAACAGAACTGGGCAATTCATACCTGGGCTATTGTGAGGAAGTCTCACTAATGTCTTGACTTCATTAGCTGAAAGCCTACATGTCTCCACCTACGGACACCATGTTCTATAGGTGCACAGTGAACTCCATCCTCGCCAGCAGCACATCATCCGGTTGTGGCACCTGTTAAGCTCCATACTGTAAAACACTACAGGGTGTGGGGATGTTAGCACAGAATTGGCAAAGTGTTTAGGACATGAATATCACACACACACACTCACACATTGCAAATGCTGCATAGAAATGCAAATAGTATTACTTAAGATTTCATCTTCCCCCTGCTCTGTTCTGTCAAACTCTACATCGCCATTAGCTCTATTATTATTAGATTCAATGAGAGTATTATCCTGGGTCAGGTTTTTTTTTTTTTAACAACTGACTGTGGACCAACCAATTTTCCCCAGAGATGCTGCTGACTGGAGTTTGCTTTCCTCACCTTTATTGACTACCGGCCATAGTTCAATAATAACATTACTGAACAGATATTGTTAAGATGCATTTATGTTAATCATCTTGGAACTGCCTCATTTTACATCATGTCTACAGAAATTTGTGTCTTTATGTATATTGTGACCATTCATGCGGCATCCGGTCCCCTGGCACAGCTTCAGCTACTTCAGTTACGGGAAAAACACTCTTCTATAAGGCATTCAAATGCTATAAAAATACACTCTCAGGTCAGCAGTTCAGCAGTTGCTCTACCGAGTATTGCTCTCATCACATGTTATTATGAGTCTTTAAAACCAGTGCCACTCAACTGTTATCCTGTTCTCTCTTGTCCTGTGCAGACTGCCACTGACCTGGTCTCAGCATCTGTTGCACCTCAGTCAAGCCCTCATGACTTGCTGTAATGGGCACAATAGTTGCTTTGCTGGGAATTTAAATTAATGCATCATTGTTGAATAAAAGGCTAAGTGCTGTTCCTGCAAGTGCCAGAATAAAAGTTCTGTTTCCTCAAGTCTCTCCTGCCTGACTTTTGTGCAGATCAGGAGGCAAGATGCACCAATATGCATAATGTAGTTACTAGCATTCTGAGTCGGCATTAAGTGGAGAACACTGTCCTTAAATCAAATTGAACTGAATTGAATCCTCAGGTCATAAATCTACTCGTATTGAAAACCACATGAGTATTTCTGCTATATATTATCTACTTTTGCTTTGCCTTGTCCATTATGTGTTGTACTATTGTCATTTATCTGTATGACACATTCAGGGAAGACTTGCATGTTATTATATAAACATGACAATATGAAGGACTTGAATTTAACTTAATGGAAAAATATTTGAAACCAGTCTCTCGATCTTACTTTCTTTACTGCACTTTGTGGATAAGTAAGATTAGGAAATGAGCTGAATAAGTCTAGTTGGAGGAAGGGGTGGGCTGAAGTTTAACAAGCCAACACTCTCTTTCTTAAAAAAAATTCAGAGGCTACAGGACAGTAAAGTAGGGTTACTTGATTCATTCCCAATCACTGTGAGAGACTGGTTACAATCTGTGGGGGTTTTATAATACAGAATACATGCATTTGACATTCTTTTTAAAGGAAGCACTGCTTCATTACAAAAAACGTCTTTGTCAATAATCGACCTTAACTGTGGCAGCACATATGTAGAACTGGCTGCATAAGGCATTGATGTACACTACCCTACACAGACTGTTTAGTGATGCTTTAGCTTCATATAACTAAAAGAAGCTATAAAACCCAAAACATACTTGAGTAAATTAAGCAGTGTCTGCTTCCAGTTCCTGTGATAACCATTTAGGAGTGGTTACAGATGATTTGCAATGTACTGATCCACTGTGTAGGTGTAGAACCTCTTTGAGGTTTCCAAAATTGTTCATCTACTAATATGGAAAGGTTTAAGAATTAAGTGTGATGTGTGACACAGGAAATTATATAGTCCAGGACTCTTCATTTAAAATCATTCAAGTGACACTAAAATTAAAAACAGTTCACACAATGGAAAAGAAAAATTCCACAGCAGACACAAAAAAGTAAAGCAAATTCTTATCTATGATGTTTCAGTTTCATGCTTCTAGATCTTTCATTTGCTTTAAGTTACTTCATTACTGCATGAGTATGAACTGTATGTTACTACGTATTAAACTATACTGTACAAGACTGTATGTTTTCATACCTTGCCATTTATAAGCAGACATCTTATTTTACTGTTAAATCAGCATTAGAGCAAGGTAGCAGGGATGATTCATTTCGGATATAGGTGATAAGGCAGACTCTTTCATTATCTATATAAGTATGTTATGCATCAAGTCATACACTTTATCTTAACTAAACAGTTATTTACATGATTATTAACATTAACTTACACTCTGTCTCCAGTGGTTTTTATTCCCTATTAAAGCTGTGCAAAATACAGGAATCCTAAAAAATCCTGTTTGAGTAGATGTCATTATTGGAGTCCCTTCACAGCCAATGGGGCATCAGCAAGTGAAAGCCCACTATCTCTGTGGCCTTTAATGAAATCATTCTTGGTTATACCAGAAGTCAATTTTCAGTCTGGCCACTTTTTTTCATATATCATTATGTCAATCAGAGTACTCTATATACATTATGAAGCAAAGAGGGCATGAATGTTATGACAAATTCTTCAGCCCAATTACCTTTACTATCTAATAAAATCATTTGTTTACTATCTAACAAAACCATTTTATTGTTATTATTCTATACTTTGGACAATCAATACAGACTTGGTTGCAAATAATGTTCCAGAACATCTGATCATTAAAAGGGAGGAACATAATTTCAGATTGTTCATATTTTAAAATACAGATCCCAAATTCGGAAGAGACAATGCAGAACTGGTAGCTAAATAGTCCTAATTACAGTCAAATTTCACTAGGAACATTTGGAGCCACTTTTGCAATTACACAATCAGTATTGCAGGATTTTATGTTTTCATTTTAAAGCAGACATACTGTATATTGTAGTTCATAGCAAGAACATAAATCTTGTTTACGTAGGCAGTCACCTATCGTATATGGTGCATTCAAGGAGTCAGGATGCAGTTCTGAGAAGTACAATTGTTATCTAGAACTATGGCTGTTGCTTTAAACCAAATCTCAAACTCATTTGGCACTGTCTGTTTGAATGTGGGCAATTTGAATAAATACAGCAGTTATATTAAACAAGAAGTTCAATATAATATGCAAATTA
Organism: Polypterus bichir lapradei; assembly: GCA_026402145.1. NCBI lineage: Eukaryota > Metazoa > Chordata > Cladistia > Polypteriformes > Polypteridae > Polypterus > Polypterus bichir. The sequence goes on along the minus strand of JANRMT010062792.1, from coordinate 81,627,462 downwards.
ACCTCTATTTAAGAGGCTAGGTACAATGGAAACATGCCACCTGCTGTCCCCATGGACAGAACTGAAAAGCTAGGCTGTACATTGTGGCCACAAATAGAAAATCACAGATATATTTTGACGCATGAGATTCTTTTTGCGTCTTTGGTCATGAGTCATCTATTCACACTGTGTCATAAAACATCTTGTAAACGCCTAATAAACTGACCTCTGTACAAGAAGAATTGATTTTCTGTTATTTCTTTGCTATATTTTTTCCACCTTGACAAATATACAGAGAAGATAACATCACACTCTAAAATCAAATGTGTCAATAGCAAAGTTCAATTTAGAAATAATATAAATATTTGAAGCTGATTACTCATTCCAGTATTGAAAATTCCAATATAATGCTTGCTTGAATAGTAGTAAAATATTTATTCAATTGTTTCTCCAACCTTTTCTGTATACTACAGGCAATAACAATAAAATACTATAGATACAGCTTAATTTTATTGTATTCCAATAACACTATCTTTATTTAAAAAGGCTTTTAAATTTCTGAACATTCACCACATACTGTATTTTGCAAAAAATAAAAATAAAAAAAAAGAAGTACAAAATCAGTCTCATAAATTTGTGGCTCAGTTAGATCCGGCTGGTTGCACAGCAAGAGTAACATCAGAATTATTTTTGCCACAGTCTGGAATTAATTTCAGTGCCAATGGCAAGAACAGAAGCAGTTCATACATCAGCATACTAAGTAGACAGAAAATAACCTCAAAACATATTTTCAGACAGCTTACTACGCAACTGTATTGTTCTTATACAACTTTGACAGAACACTGATTGGTAAGAGGCAACTGCTTTTTAAGGATATTAAAACCATGCAATTCTCAACCCTTAGGTTATCAAAGATAACTCTGAATAATTTTATCAGATTACATATTATTCAGTTTCTTTTGAATATAGGGAAACAACATATAATCAGACCTAAGATAATGATTGGAAATTAAGTAGCGTCATTTCAATTATACACATACTGCAGGACTGAGAAACTGTTTTTAGAAGAAGAATATTCACCTCTGTTCATATAGTGTCACAGACAACATAGGTTATCATTTTAAAAAATCTTTTAATCCGGTCATTCTCACCAATTGGAATTTACTTTTTCCTTCAGTCCAAATAATTCTATTTTTATCATTTTTCAGGAATTTAGAATTGACTTGTAATGTGAAAGTTCATACAAGCATAAGTTAATATTTGGGCTGAAGATTAACATCATTTGTACACAGTAAAATGAGATTTTTACATGCTTTTCTCCCATATACAAACAACTGACAATGAACAGCACCCATACAATGAATTCAAGACCACACATTACATATGTTTCAGATGAGGTATACTCATGCAGCAGTCAGTATAAGCAGCTCGAGTGGATGAATGGGTCAAAGATAAAAAAAAAAAAATGTTCCTGAATCCAATGGTGCAATTGTTCATGGTCTACTAACATTTGACTGCAGAGTAAAAAGTGACAGTCAGTGAAAGCAATTACTGTATTCTCTAATTGTTTCATATTTTTATCTGGCCAAAATATTGTTCATTTTCTTAAGTTTTATGTTAACATTAAAAATACTCGAAAGCCTAATGTGATTAACATTTGTGATTCTTCAATTTTGTACTCTTCTATTTTATATTTGTGAAGAACCTCAAGCTCAAGTAAAAAAAACTCTGATTGGGATGCTAGCCGACAGGCCAAACCGAACACTCACCCCCATAAGGCTTGACAACAGGTATACTGACTGTAAATCAAACCTTGATCCCTAGATATCATATATGGGAAGGTGGGCTTGGTTGTCAACCAGTCAAATGTCTACCTGTAGAGGAATGAATTCAATGTTACTGACAAAAACAGAAATGTTAGGGCTCAGTCTTTAATGTTTATTAACCTCCACTACTAGAGTCCACTTTCAATCCTTCCTGCCCTGTATGCAGGGCCGGATTTTCCTATAGGCTAACTAGGCTTCAGCCTAGGGCCTCAAGATCAAGAGGGGCCTACATTCAAATTGTTAGCAATTTGAACAAACTTAAAAATGGGAGGTGAAAGGGCCTCATAAGTGGAATAGCCTAGGGCCTCTTTTCATCTAAATCCAGCCCTGCCTGTATGCATGAATAATCACAGTTTTGTTATAACTAACCTGAGATTTTCCGCTATGCAACTTTAAATATCTTCCAAATCTAAATACTTTGCAAGCAAATAATACTGACTAAAGTCCAAGGAGAAAACCATGATTCAATAACGTGGCATTTTACAGTTAAAGTATAGACTGAGAATGCAGGGGTGTTTTTCATCTAGAATTTGGCTCCCCAACATCCTGAACTGAATGTGCCGGTTACAAAACGAATAGATGGACTATGAATACTTCGTTGAAGGGGACAAATAACTCTAATCTAAAGAAAGACCTCAAAGGTGTGGATCACTTGAAACCCTGCAAGCAGAAATGCAAAGCAGGCACAGAGATGCAGGCACAACATTCCTTTTGACAGAGATTTGGCAAAAACGGCTGAATTCACAAAGTATACTCCCTTGGAGCTATATGAAAAAATGCAATACTTAAAATCTCATGAGTGCAACCTAAACATGCCTGCAGTCATTTATTTTCATTGAAACATTTACAAGAAAGGATCTCTACACAGAGCAGCTGCTATTTAAACTGTAATTAAGCCTTTCTAGCAATACATTTTACAGCACAAAGTTAACTAAATATGATAAATGTCAGGTGTGTTTAGAATATACAGAAACACAAATATCATTCCACACATTTCAGGAATAATGAATTCAAAGAATCAACAGCAGTGATCATTAAATGAAGAATTTAATTTTAATTGATTTTTCGTTATTTTCATTTGTTCATTTCTTAAGTAATACAACGGAAAACAAGCACCCCATTTATTCATTCTTCACTTTTTAACCCATATATTATCACATCCGTTTAATCATGCATTATACCATCATCATTGGACAACAACAACAATTTTTTCTTCCATAGCCCAAAAACCACACAAGGAATGCCTCACTGGATTTAACAGGCCATGTTGTTTGACAGTCCCCCAGCCTTGATGCTCTAAGAAGATAAAAGTAAGAAAAAACTCCCAAAAAAAAACTTTATAGGAAATTCTTGGGAAGGGCAATTCAGACAAACAAATCCCTTCCAGGTAGGTTCAGCATACAGTTGATGTAAAAGATGGGGTAAATACAACACACCCAAAACGGAATACATGTAAGTCACTTCACGAAGCTAGATGGCAAATCTATCATTACCACCACAATAAACAAGACAGAAATCTTCACTGATTACGGCACAAATCCAATCTCAGTCATGCTGAACAAATTTTGAATCATATATTAATCTCACCTGCACATTTTGGGGAGATGGAAGCAAAATCCCCCTTATAAAAATCCATCCGGACGGAGGAAAAACATGTAGTCTCCACAAAGACAGTAATCTGAAACCAGACCTAAGACTACGAGGCACCTGCACAAACCACTATGTCTCCATGCCATATGTTACTCATCCAGAAATGCAGCAAAAATAATACAGAAAAACACATAACACTCTCTGCTCTGCTTAATCCAGTTCATCATTGTGGGAGGACAAATCCTACTCAAGTCCATCTTAGGGCCAACTAATGCAAACAACTCCACTCACTCTCAGATTTTGGAATCACAACACACCAGCCATGTTTTATGATGTGAGAGATAAAAGACATGTAGACCCTGGGTGCCCATTGGCATGACTCCTGGGTTACCACTGTGTCACTATGTAAATTACATATAACTGGTCATATATAAAGCAACCTGCTATAACATAAAATTCGCTACTTTGCATTTCCCCTGTAAATCTAATTTTGGCACAAAAACAGAAGAAATGTATTGTTGTAAGTACTGTAATAACAACTACTTACACTATAATATTCTTTTGGACATTCATCATCCTTAAGATATATCAATAAAATTGAGGAATATGTATGTGAGAACAAACTTCTAATTAACGAATATTGACAGTGTAGGACCTGGGCAGCAGCCGCATGTTTATTAACGTGTAAAGACAATGAGGCTTGTGCAGATGAACTCAGATGCTATTTTCTTCTTTTCAAACTTTGAAGCTAAGGTCGAGAAAATCTAAACACTTCACAGGAATATCTTGATCAATGTAAGGACAAAGTGTGAAAATATCTTTTGGCTCACAAATGACTACAGATATGTGAATAAATATACATGCCCGATTTGCTACTGAAAAATAACTCACTAAAGCCAAAAGGTGGAACATATTTTTCCCATAGTGCTAAATGCTAGAAGGTTAATTGGATTATGCTGGGCTAAAAATCTTTCTATATGTTACAAAAATCTACTTACAAGGTAAAAAAATATGAGAATATGTGATGGAGCTGTGATAAGAGATTTCCAGTGATGCATCTGTTTGAAGTCTGAGTAAAGTGTGCACATGCTCTCCATGTTCATGTTAATTTACTCCAAGTGCTCTACTTGATGGGCAGATCAGATTGACTGGTAATTCTAAACTGGCTCCATATAAGTGAGTAGGGGTGTGTGTGTGTCTGTGTCATGGTGCCCTGCGATTGACTGGCACTCAGATACAAAAGCATGAAGCAGCTGTAGACAAACTCTGCTAGGATAAGATACTCAGAAACCCTGCACTGGAATAAGCAAAACAGCAGCAAAGAGTGAAAATGCTATTCCATTGTTACACTTGCTTTCATATAATTAGGAATAAATGGAGTTTCAAAAGACACTTTCATTCACACATACTGATAAAAGGAAAATAAAATCATAATAAAATTAAATAAATGCATCTTTATATGACAAATATTTCTTCAGCTTCTTTGATGTTAACTTAAAAAAAAACATGAGCAGATAATGGTGCTTAGTATATCACATGCTAGGAAAGGGAAAACAATGCATTAAAATCACAAATTCCCTTATTATGTACTTTTTTTTCTATTTTTCAATAATTTTCCTTGCAGGAATGCCTGTTCTTTAAGAACCACCGAGTTAAGCAGAATGCCAACAATATCTGACCCACTCAGGGCAAGCTCTTCGTCTGTTATCGGAGTGCTTGTTATCTCATAGTACCTCGTGGATAGCTTCTATTTTAAACACAAGAGCAAAGAATCAAAATCTTTTCTTGCTCTTTCTACTGTTTTAGAATTTCATACTCTGGCCCATTCAGCTATTATTCCTTAGTACCTTCCCCACTAAAACCAATTTAATGTGTTAGATTTTTACTCGCTTTAGATCAGGTCTGTATTTGTATCCCTCAAGCACTTCTGTCACAGGGAACAGACAGTTTAGTCACAAAGCCTTTGTGGCTTTTAGCTTTCTGTTCAGAATGAAAAAGACAATTACAAAAAATGCTTACTTTTTGGATAATAACCAAAATCTGACTGACAAAAGATGTATGAAAAACCTAATCACTGCTTAGCAGGGGATAAGATAAAAATGGTTACAACAGAAAATATATATAGAATTGACAAAAAATACAGCTATCAGGAACTCCATCAACTGAAGCAACTCCCAATATAGGTGTTTAGCATGAGCATGCAATCACCTCAAGCATTATATTGTCTTTGTAGCTATAAACTAGAGCTTCATGGACACCAATACATTTTGTAACAAATAAAAACCATAAGACACTTTCAGAGGTTTCCATAGCTGCATCTGAAGAAATATGCATTTGCTTGCACTGGTGAACCTGCCACTCTTTTCTACTACATGCCTGAGGATCTCAAACATTTTCTTTGCTCAAGTGCTTTTGTAGAAGCTTTAATTTCCTCTCAAAGGCTTTTGTTTTTCTTTCAACAAGCACAGAACTGTAAAATGCTTGTGGCCTTGAAGATTTAGATAGGTGATTAAAATGGGCAATGACATCTACATGGAAGTCAAGGCCATTCTTTCAGAATGAACAGAATCCCTTTTTAGAACTGAAAGAATGCACTGATATTGCTCCTCGGCAAAAGTATCAAACAGGCAACGGCTCATGTATGTACATTAGATTCTTCCAGGAATGCTCTGAACTGCTGAAGGTGCTGCACTTAGTCTTTGATTAGGCAATCTATAACAATTTTGACTAATCTTTTCAATTTGAGAACAAGTGACACAGGCACTTCCTGATACCAATTTAACACAGCATGTAGAAGCATGCTGAGAACTTGCAAATGGTAGCTTGAAAACAGCACAAGTTCAAACTGTTATTTTGAGTTCTTCCAATCCAAAACAACTTAAAAACACCACAACTTCAGGGAAGTTATTTAGAAATCTGTATATCTTCTGTTATTTCAAGTGAGGTGAGTTCTAGCTGTAAAATCATGTTTGTACGCAGGACTTAAAAGAAGAATTCATGGAGTAAAGTAAATTGTCTTAACTCTCTGAATGATGGGCTCTTGTTTAAATATGTAAACTTTTATTTTTATTATACCAGTTTTTTTTCTGAAAGAATTCAATTCAGTCAGATATTATAATAGTGCATAATCTTGCAGGGTTCAAACATAGATTAAATATATCTCTCAAGGACAAGGTAAGATTCACCCCCCATTGAAAGTTCACTCATAATACAAAAAATGTAGAACTAGCTTTTTAAATTAAACTTATAAAAGTACATCACCTAAGCTTTTTACCTATCAAAATTTTAAATAATATTGGCATGGATGATACAGAAATTTTTCATACTATCTCACAGTTCCAGCTGGGTTCAAATTCCAGCCAAAATTGGTTCTTTCTTTCCAGACTTCCCCCGTTGCACCAGCAATGAGACTCAAAATTGGCCAAATATGAACAAATGTGCTTGGCTCCAAATCCAGAGCTGGTTCTAGCTTTGATTGCTATGTTGCTCCAACTACAGCTCCTAGAACTCTTTAAACTGGATTAAGCAAGTTTGAGAACGGAACTTGTGAATTCCTAATACTACAGTCCTTCCTATTGTTGGAAAACATTCTGTCAGGAAAGAGATCAGCAGGCACACATTGTGGGGAAGGACTTGGAGCTGGAACTTCCAAACAGTTAGGAATTGTGCGAGGACGTTTAGTGACTACAGGCAATGTAATTGCAATGTACCTCAGATCCAATCTCTGTACAATAAAAACAGGAATCCAGAGGGTGCCCTAACAGAGTGAGTTGTCCTTGAAGATTTTTGCTTTTTTTTTTTTTTTGCCTCTAACTTTTATTTCACGCTCATTTATCCATCCATTATCCAACCCACTATATCCTAACTACAGGGTCACGGGGGTCTGCTGGAGGCAATCCCAGTCAACACTGGGCACAAGGCAGGAAACAAACAATGGGCAGGGCGCCAGTCCACCGTAGTATTTCACACTCATATTTGCACTTTTTCTACTTTTCACTTTAAATAAAAAAAATGCACTACCAACCATAGACATTACAAATACAACTGCTTTTCACTTAATATCCTATCATACACTAACACTACCTAAAACAGGAACACACAACTGTTGAGAAAGCATGCTGAGGTTTAACAGGGTAATTGTATGAGAGATGCAACTTTGTTTTAATGGGTGATGCCATTTAGCAATATTTAGGCAAGGATGTCACCATCTGTTAACAACATGACTTTTAATAGCATGTTAATAATGTTTTGGGGTAGAGTATTTAATATTCAGACAAATATTGCCACATGTTAAATAATTTTGGATTTTATAAAAAAAAAGGCAGCTATTCTATTGGCTGCAGGATGTTGTGTTTTGGCCTTTAGTTTTGGCTCTTATTTTGAAATTTGGAGGTGCACATTTTTTCTGTTTTTTTTTTTGTTTTAAGACACCTGCCTGTTTATTTGACACAGATTCCCAGAAAGCCCCTAAAGAAAGCATTTCACTTTTCTGATCACCTTATTCATTTTTTAGTACTTGTATTTTGCATTTTCCTTCAGGCATTTCAGTACTTTCTTTGAGCTAATATTGACTATTGCATTTATGGCAGACCATTCATATCCGCTCTGCATGTTTTGCAGCTCACAGACTCTTACTTTATTAGCCTGTAATAAACCATTCAGGTAGTTTGGTGGCGCATCTAGATTTGCAATCTTGACTCACATTATTTTCTCAGCATAACAAATGAGGCAATTTTTTGCTGATGAAAGGTTTATTTTTAACTACTATCATCTGAGGTTTTTCATTGCCAGTACTAACATACAGTAAATGTTATTTAGTTTTTATCAATAGTTTGGGCTATTCTGACACACACACACACACACACACACACACACACACACACACACACACATTCTACGTTCCAGCATACATGCAATTTCAACCAGGTTTTGTGTGATGTGCACCTATGTATCACAAATCTTTACACTGCTTACTTTCATGGTTATTTAGATGACTATTTTACACCACATTATCCAAATCAAAGCATAAGATATTGTGTCTTCGTTGCAATGTCCCAATATTCAATTCTCTCACATTAAAAACTGATCAAATTTGCCAGTTATCATAAAGTACATTCACAATTGCTCCATACCCCTTTGAAACCCATATGGTTTTTTGGTAAGTCATATTACACAACAGTGATATTAAGGAGAAAAATATCAACTATAATATAAAAAAAAGGTATACTTTTTAACAAAATTCTTGCAATACAATTTATAATCTTTCTCCTTTCATTTTTCTGTTTCTGTATTAGGAAATATAGGCAAAAGCTCAAGTTCAAATTTTATTTTTTAAAAATCCTGCCTGCCTACACATAAACCTTCTATGTCCACTTAAAAAAAGCTGTTTATACCCTTATGTACATGGCATGAATTTATAATCAGTTGATTTATTTTCTGCAATGCTCAAGATTAATATTGTAATTTTGATGTATGACCTATGAACAATATGTCACTTAAATGTCAGCATTTCATCTGATCTACAATGTAAATAAAGCAGACTTTACCATACTCTGAAAACAGACTGCATTTTCTTTGTGTTTCCGGACCACACTAATAATTAATGTTCAAAACAAATGTTCAGATTAAAAACTGACATTTTGAGCTCCCTCTTTCCTCTCCAAAAAGATATTGCAAAGTATATGTCAACCTCAATCACTATTCATGCTACTTAATGAAAAGGAAATTAAACCCCTTAGCAAGTGATCTGGAACTATGTTTACTTGAATGGCACATTCTCATAAGACATTCTTCTAGTCTGAAGATCTCCTAGATACTCTAAGATTATTGGTAATGTTTCTTTACTCATATAAATCTGATCAAGGTATCACTAGATTGGGGGCTATTGTCATTTGCCTTTGTTGCTGCATAAAGCATGCTGCATGGCATCCATTTTAGAAAGTATGTGCTTCTGCTTTACTTAATCTGTTTGCAGCTTAAATTTTGTTTGCAGCATTTGCTCCTAAATTGTAGTTTTGGTTGCCACTAAAGGGATATGCACTACTTTTAATAGTCTTTTATATTCTTTAGAAGTTTTTTTTCACTATTTTTCAGCTGCACAGGAGCAACACTGAGTGTGTAAAGGGACGTGGGAGCTGCTTAAAGGACTTTCTTTTACTTTATAGCACATGCAGGCAAGGTCAAAAATTTAAATAATTCAATCATAGCTATCAGCAGTTAACCTAAAAGCAAGGAAACACATTTACAGAATCAATAGGAAAAAAAATAGTAAAAAAAAGAATTCTTGTTAAATCAGTTAGACTGAGCTCAAATCAGTAAGAGTATGAACTAGGTGGGGAGTAAGAGCAAAGTATTTTTAAAAATTTTTAATCAAATAAAGTACAGGCTGTGGTGTGTGTGCTAGAAAGTAAAAGAGAGGCTAAAATAATAATGTCAACTGCTGTGCTGTTCTAAGAGATGTAGTCACATAAGAGAGATAACAGGAGAAGAAAAAAAGGATGAAAGTGGGTGAAGGTCTAGAAGGATGTGAAAGCTATTTTGCTGCAGTTAGAGTCAATATGCAAGCTACAAAAGTATGTAAGTAGCCAAGGCATGTATTATTATTATTATTAACAGTTGATACAAGAGCTTGGAGGAGGTCCATAAGTATAAAATATCTACTTGCAATTGCTTTAGAACTGTATTTAAATTCATAATTTAATAAAGGTTTTTATCAGTTTCACCCAAAAATAAATATAACACCACCATATAGGCCAACACATCTGTTTTGTATCATGCTGGACTTTTGGAAGAATACCTTCATAAAGCCTACATATACGAAGAGTTACCAAGTAATCAAAGGCTTCAAGCATAAGTACACTGAACTTGAAAACAAAAAGTTAGCTAGTCTGTATTGTATCAGTGAGTTAGTGGAACTCGTCCAGATGTCTGTCAGAGAGATGATGTGCATCCATAGAATGCCATAGGAAGAGACTCCAATCCAGTTCAGTAGAGACAAGTGGGTTACGGTAAAATGCTTTAAACTCATAATGCTCCTAAGTTTTAATGGGTCACTAACATCTCTGGACCTGCTGGGGATATTAAGGAGGTACTTAGTGATTTGGAGAAATCGCTTCTCTCTCTGCTATTGGGATTAAAAATGCTGAGATCAAATAATCACCAGGATCAGATAAGATTTATCCTGATTAGTTAAGGACGTTTATAATTATAAAGAACATAAATGAAAGCATATGACAGGGTGCCTAGAGAGGAGTTGTTGTATTGTAGGAGGAAGTCAGGAGTGACAGAGTAGTATGTCAGAGTGGTACAGGATATGTGCCAGGGAAGTGAGACAGTGGCGAGATCTCCAGTAGAAGTGATGGGTGCATTCAAGGTAGATGTGGGATTACGTCAGGGAATCAGTTATGAGCCCTTTATTTGCAATGGTGATGGGCTGGTTGACAGAGGAGATCAGACAGGAGTCCCCGTGGACTATGATGTTTGCTGACGACATTATGATTTTGACGGTGCGGGTTGGCTTCTGGCTCCCTCTTCTATTATGGGAGCCTCTTGAACCTGACACTGTCAATACTGTAACTGAGATGAGCTTGGCAGATGAGGAGAAAACACACATGAAGCAAGGGGATGGTGTAAACGTAATCAGTGCTTTTATTAAAAACCAAGTCCAAAAGAAGTGTTCAAAATGAGCAGTGCTCAGAAAAAAAAAAAAATGGTGCCTTCTTTCTTACTGGCAGCTCCTCTGCTTATCCCAATACAGGCCTTGCAGCAGATGATTTGCCATACAGACACACGCAGCTGACCTTCCGTAGGTCCAGGGTCCCTGCCGTTCCATGGCTATGATAAGGTTCACTTTCCAGACCTAAGCTTGGGACCCCAACAGCCATAGCGCTTACGATGGTGCTCTGCTCCCAAGCCTCCTTGACCCTCACTGCCTTTCTAGTCTTCCACGGCGAGTCACTCCTTTTAGGGCACATCACTTTGGCTCCCCAGGTTGCTCAGCCAGAGCAAAGAGAACACTCTTTCAGCCCCCCGGGTGTCAGCCTCTTACACCACTCAAGGGGCTCTCCTTCTCAACTGCCTGCCTTCTCTTCCTTGAGCCTGCTCCCTTCTCCTAACTCACACTGGCTCCTTCCACCTCCTGCCCTCTCATTCTTTCTCCCTTCAACCTCCATATTTCTTTTCCTCCATTCACGATTCTCCCATTTCTCATTCACGCCTCCCTTTTAAAATAGAGACATGGCACAGCTGGGCGTCAATTAAGGTCGCAGATGATACTACACCTGTGCACTAAGTGTGGCACAGTACCACACCCCCCACATGAAGACACAAATGCAGAAATTATTTAATAAAAACGCCAAACAGCCACGGACCTCACTTTACCACACTGATCTGTAAAGAGAGAAGGGTGTAGGTTGAGGAGACCCTGGAGAGCTGGCGATATGGCCTAGAGAGGAGAGTAATGAAGGTTAGTAGGACCAAAACACAGTACATGTGTGAGAATGAGAAGGAAGTCAGAGGAATGGTGAGAATGCATGAAGCAGAGTTGCTAAAGATACATGAGTTTAAATATCTGAGTTCAACAGTACAGAGAAATGAAGAAGTATATGCAAGCAGGGTGGAGTGTGTGGAGAAGACTGTCAGGAGTGATTTGTGACAGGTACCAGCAAAAAGTGAAAGGGAAGGTCTTCAAGACGGCAGTGAGACCAGATATGGTATATGGGTTGGAGATGGTGACACTGAAAAGACAGGAGACAGAGTTGGACATGGCAGAGTTGTTTAAGATTTGCATTGGGTGTGACGAGGATGGGCAAGATTAGGAATGAGTACATTAGAGGGTCAGCTAAGGTTGGACAGGTTGGAAACAAAGTGACAAAGTGATATGGAGACAAAGAGAGACGAGATTGCGTTAATTTAGACTTGTGCAAAGGACAGATGCATGGTATATTGGAAGAAGAATGCTAGGGATGGAGCCACCAAGTATGAGGAAAACAGAAAGGCCTATGAGAAAGTTTATGGTTGTGGTGAGAGAGGACATACAAATGATGCCTGTGAGAAAGCAAGATGCAGAGGACAGGAAGATATGGAAAAAAAAGTATCCACTGTGGCGACCCCTAACAGGAACAGACAAAAGAAAGAAAGAAAGAAAGAATCATTGTATATGGGAGAAATTCCCAAAAACTGTAAAAATCACAATGTTATTCCATTATATAATAAAGATGTTTGTGATAACACTAGCAACTCAAAAGCCAGTAAACTTTAAAAAGTATCACAGGTAAATTAATGGAAGCAGCTATTAAACAGAAAATCAAGTACTGGAATATTACTGGACAGTCAAACTAATTTTAAATGGGGAAATCCCAATTCACTAGTATGCTTTAATTCAATGACAAAGCAAGAAAAGCCTTAGACCACAGAGATGCATATGATATTCTCAATTGTGAAAAAGCTTTTATTAAGTTATCATAAGAGGCTAGTAACCAATCTAAAAAAATCAAAAACTGGGAGTTACAAGTACAGAGTTAGTGGTGTTCCATAGTAATGGGTGCCTGGAGCACTGTTCCATTTAGTTTATCTAAATGATGAGGCCTCATGTATAAACGGTGCATAAGCACAATAATGTTGTGTACAAACGTTTCCACGCTTAAATCACGATGTATAAAACCCAAACTTGGCATGTAGCCACGCACATTTCCACGATAGCTCATACCCTGGCGTACACAAGTTCTGCGCTCGGTTTTGCATAGTGGCGGCACCCAGCATCAAAGCAGTGCTACTGTTCCAGTGTGGTTTCCCTTTCTTTTTTAGATCCACATCCCTGATGCAGCTTTATAAATACACTGAAATTAACCAAATATTGTTTATTAGTTTAATTCTGATTGTAATTAACCTATAACAATATAATGGTCCACAGAATGGTCAAACTATTCTAAATACAATAGCTGCTTTAGCGTTGTTACTCTCACTGCACCTTCTTCTTCTCCTTTCAGCTGCTCCCGTTAGGGGTTGCCACAGCGGATCATCTTTTTCCATATTACTCTCACTGCACCACTCTGAGCATTTATATCACTGTATCTGAGTGGGGAATCACAGCTGTACAGCAGCTGGTCGGAAAGACAATTATTGGTATACAGCATTAAGCACACGCTGCCTCAGCCATGCTGTCTATTGAACTGCTCTCATATGGCAAACGCTTCAGAGCCTTTCCTCGCGGTTCAGAAACAGTTTCATCCCAAGAACTATAAACACACTCAATCAGTCCATCAAGGGCTCCTTGTAGAACTGTTTGTACTTATAAGTACAATTACCTCACTGTAAACTTGCAATACAGTTATAATATTGCACAACCTGAGCCACTTTATAAAGTACGTATTTACATATGATGACAATATCATTTTTAAGATGAAATTCAGCAAAATAAAACTTTAACTTAATTTAAATAATCTATATTGTTAATGAAAACATGTGATGACACGGTGTCGCAGCACTAGCAAGGATCTGGCGCTCCATTCACAGATTGTTCCTGCCTCGTGCTGTATTCTTGCTGGGACTGGCACAACACTGGATGGCTAGAATAATTTAACATGTACTACAAAGATATTTCAATGTTCCTTAAAAGTTTTGAAGAATCTGCATTCTAAGCTTACAGGTGGCTTAACGTCTATTACAGAGCTGATTGTGAGGCGATTGGGTATTTGGAGAAAGAAAAGTAAGGACAGGAATTGGGGGTTAGTACGTTTAGAGACAGTACTGCTGCAATAAGTTATTTCATCAAAGGTAGCATACGGCACAGCAAGCATCTTGCGTGAGGCATGAACAATCACTGTGCCACCGTGTTCCCATGTTTAATAACATGCTTTAACTCCTATCATCATGAAAATGATATCACACATACATCTCAGTATTTTAATTATTCAGAGAGCTGTAATATCACGAATGCAATGGTTTCTGTGTCCAGTTGGAGGAAGAGAGCCGGTTTAAGAAGCACATAGTGATTCATGCACATAGAGCACATTGAAGATCAAATACAAAACAAAGCATTTAACGTGCTACTTTAGTTACGATGAGATTTGAGAGACTAGTAAATGAACGATTTGAAGATGAAGTTTATGATGTTCTAGTTTAATGACAAAATAAACTATGGGATTAAAGTGGAAATTGAGAGATTAAAGTTGACATTTCGTGCTTTTTTCCCCCACTGTGTGCCTATTTTTTTTTTCTCTGTACCCTAATAAGCTTTAATATGACACTCAGATGGTGGGCTACGACTTGCTGACTTTTAACGGTAACTTTGGTATCTGACAACTTCTTTTTTATTTTGGGCACTGTGCGACTTTGTAAACTTGAGCTTCTGAGTTTCTCTGACACTCTATGTCACTCGATCAACTTCCTTTTGTTGTTTATACCACTGTTTAAACCAACAAATAGTACATTTTTCCTTGCCTCCACTTGGTATTCGCTGAAATTCTTCTATTTTCCCCCCGTGCTTTTGCCATTGCCTTTTCACAGAACACTGAGATTAAGGGCTATTTATGTTGATTTGCATATTCAAAGAGGCATAATTCTGGGAGGAGATGGGGCGGGACAGCAGGCGTGTGCATGTGCGTTACTTTTCACGCTGACCGGGATTTATGTAGCAGAAGAACGTGGAAGATGGTGTTTGCACAGATTTATGCATCTGGAATTTTTTGTGCGTAAGCACATTTCTGCTTTTGTCCATATACCAAGTTACAGTGTGAATTCTACGCACGCCGTTATGCATGAGACCCCTGGTGATGACCCACATGCCGTTTGCATTTTCCATATTTTAAAGGAAAATGATTTAATGATATTTTGAATATATTTGTAGGTGACTATTAAAGTGCTCCTTGTGATGCTAAAGTGTTCCTTTCAGTTCTGAACATTGTCATGCAAGTCATCCTACTGGGAAAAACTTCTGGATTCTGGCAATCTTGTAATGAAATAAACACACACAGAAAAGATTGTATGCATGCTTAAAATGTATTTTCTGGTAAGCTGAATTTCCACAACAGTGTTGGTAAAGAATCAAGAGCTTGCTGTATGGTGCACTGTATGTATCCATAACATCAACCATACATATCTATACAATAAAACAAAACTGAAAATAATGCTGATTTCTTTATTCCTTCTACACTTTGCATATGTGGACTATAATGATGGTATTACTATTATTTATTAACAGCTACAGTATAGAAAGAAACCTTGAACAGAGGTCATCTTCTTACTCAATGATAAATTTGATCTTCTTCAATTGTAATGTCTGCATTATGATTTTTTTTTCCAAACTTAAAGTACAATAACATTCCCAAACCCAATTAATTTGACCGAATGCCATGACAGGGTTCACTCATGCACTAAAAATCACCAGTTAACCTTACATGTCTTTGGAGATGTGGATGGAAAACTGAAATAACTGTAAAAAAATCCCAATCCAGACATCAGAGAAGGAGATATGCAAACTCCATGCAGACAAATTATTAGGCACATAATTCAAACTCAGGATGCCAGCTGTTCTAACCACTGTAAAACCTAACTACTTCTTAGTAAAGTTTAGATCTTAAATTTGAATTATATATTGTTATGCATTCATTATTACAACTCTTAATATTAAATGCCCAGCTGAAAGGTTTGTCTTATAAGCACCAGTTTTTGATACTTTTCTTTTTCAGCTACTCTACATGGTGTCACTGTAGCTTCTCTTATTCTTCCACTTTAAGAAAACTCTACTGTAGTCTTTAATAGTGTTTAATTTTATACTATCTAATTAGACCCATCTAATTTTGTGTTTTGTAAAATGACACATTTTAGAATTCAGTGCACTTGAACCTAACATTTATTATTTTATCTATTAATCCGATATATAAAACTAACCATTGTGATTTATGTACATGAATATAAAATTATTTTAAATATAAAGTACAATCCAATCACAATAAGGATGCTTGGAATACTGGTCTATAGTATATTTACTTATTGGGTACGCTGGTTGCACCAATAACCCTCCTTAAAGGACTATTTCTGCTGGAAAATGACAGAAGTTCCCCTGCAGGTTCTGCAAAGCCCAGCAAATGCATCCTGAACTGCTATTTTCTAAAGAATTAAAGTACATAACCAGAAATACAGCATACGAAGAAAGTACAGACAAAAAAAGATGAGTGCAAATGGATATTAGCTTCCAAATGTATGCAAAATAATATTTTTATAAATAAAATGACAATTGACATTTGCCCAAATCCCTTGCCACTTTCTGAATTTTAACTATTTATTGTTTAAATGCTTTAAATACTCATTTTAAAAAAATTACATACATGGTATTTACATCTTGATGGTTGTGAATATTTTATCTGAACTTGTTTGGCTGTTTGGTAAAGGTCAGTCACTGATATTGTGGGCTACAGAAAGAATCACATTAAATGACCGAGTGGGAACGTTAGGTCCACAGGGTGCACTTTGAGTAAAGGATTAATCAGAATTAATGGGTTGGTCATCATATATAATGTAAAACCAATAAAGTCTAATTCAGGACAAATTGCATTTGTATTAAATTATATTCCTATACATTGGAGATTAGACATGTCATCTTGTTTAGCAAAAGCCAGTTTATTCACAATTAAAAAACATAGTTTGTACATTCAAATATTAAACTAAAAGTTAACGCATTTACTTATTAAGCGTTCTAATCTTTTCTCTGCTCTCTACAGTAAGAGATATTACAAGACCACCTCAGACAAAGCCATATCTGTCTTCTGGATTGCTCTAGAGACCTATTACCCTGTTGTGCAGCATGATTATCCAACTGCAAAGATGGGCAATGTAGGTAATGAGCTATAATGAAATTCAGCACCATCACAACTCTTTAAACTGGTTTTATCCCCTGGAGAAGTTTGAGGGCCATTATCTGCAGCTGCTTTATCCTTTACATAGTGAGATGTAGCTTAATCAAGCAATCATATGCCCCAGGCAGAACTACAACCCTAATGGCCCATCATAGAGTGTCACCTTACACCAAAAGCTAATTAATAGTAGCAAAAATGAAAAGAAACCAAAAATGTAGGGGAATACAGTATGTGAACTCAGGAAATAAATTCAGACTTTACAATGGGAAAATGAAACACAAGCAGATTAACTTTGGAACAGTAGACATTGATAACCATTTAACAATGTATCTCTCATATGTTGCCAATCTTAATGCAAAAACAGTAGTTATAATTGGAAATCAATAGTTTCATCAAAAATATAAATTACTTCAAGTGCATTCTGAATATCGTAAAAATAAGGAGTATCTCTATTATCTGGTGTACAGGCACACTTTGTAAAAACATGAGCAGTAAAGGAAGCCCAATATATTCTGCCATCAGTTATGATAATTTTGAAATGCAATCTACACATCTTCCTACATGTCTATTTCAGTTCATGATCATGAACATAGCAAAAGACACAAGACAAAACATGCCCAAAGGTGGGATGTTTATCTGTCATTTGCCACAATCATACACAACATACAGGAACAATCTGTAGACAACAGTCAATCTTAATCCATTTATTTGCATTGAAACAGAAAATCAGAATTGTAGTCTAAATCAGGCTGACCCAAATACTACTGATCATTCTCTTATACTTCCACTCTTCACCACCCTAAATGATTTCTCTTGTTTCATCACGTCATAACCCCATTCCCCGCACATAACATCACTCTTATAGAGGGTTACAAATGGTGTTTATTTATACATCTCCACTTAAGCAAATATCTTGGACCTGGTTTACCCAACACAAACAAGTCTGTCTCCAAAAATCACTAATGTAAATAGAACACTGATAGGGTTCATGTCAATGGCTAAGGTGACAGTGAAAAATCTGGTCTCAGTCCAAATTTAGTCCTCCCACCTCCATTTATCTATAAACTGTCACTTGCCAAGGACAGTCTAAGCAAATTTCTAAAGTGATTATGAATGGGGAAATTCTGATGTGATCCCATATGTCATGATTTTTCAATTGCCTTTCAAGGTAATATTAGTGGTCTCTGTCCCATTATTTCCATCCCCTTACCCCCTTTCCGTGCCTCATCTTGATACTCACTCTTACTTCCCTCACACATATGACCTCTGATTTTGCTTACTTTAGTTCTCATTCTCGTCCCACCAATAGATCTCTGGATCCAGAATATACATTTATTTATTTTCATTTCTTCAGCGACTTGTGCAGATTAAATAGTCTTGCACACTTCTGTGGTATTGCTTTATTTTGCCTGTTCCTTTTTCCCTCAAAGTTGTAAATGTTATGCCAGTATGGAAGAAAATAATCAGTAACCACCTCTCCAGCTCTCCTCCAATCTCATATGTTCTTTGGATGTCTACACCTGTTGAATGCATAATTACTCTCTTTCTAAAGTTTTATAGTTTGGGTTCACACCTCATCACAGCAGTGAAACTACAACTTTTTCAGTTCTGATAAAGGTTGTCCATTTGTGTTGTGTTGCTAATTTTTTATCTCACTTCTGCTTTTTATTTTGTCAACTTAAATATCCTCCTGGAATTTCTAAAGAGATACACTATACTGACAGGACCCTGCCACCCATGAATGCCATCTGTTTTGTTTAACCGTATCCAGTCAGTTGACACTGATTATTACACCTGCCCCATGCAGTCTCTTTCCTGTAGTGTTCCTCAAGGTTCTCTACATTTTTCACTTTATTTTCAAGTCTATATATTGTCAATGGGTTATACAATTCACCAGGATAAACTCAAATTCCACTCCTATGATGATTACTTACAGCTCTACACAAAAATCTCACCTGGCACATCAACCATTAACAAGCTGACTGCTTGCATGAGTGACCTTGGAGTCTGACTGTCTGCACACTTCCTACAACTAATGACAAACAAGATGTAATTAATTTTCAGAGGATGTGTAATTCATCAACAGGTTACAAAACATCCAGTATCTGCTGCCAGTCTGGATTCTAATGAAGCCGTCTGCTTGCTCGTCATCCTTTCCATCAGTCAGCATTCTTCAAAATTACGTTGCTGGCTTATGCCTGTTCTAAGAGTCTAGTATACTTGTCTACACTCTTTGCATCATTAAAACCCTCTTCCTATTCCAAAATGTCATTATATATCCCCATGTAAGTTCTTAGTCAAACCTGTGACTCTAACTCATTGAAATTCCAAGGTCTGTTAGTGAGGCTGTCTCTGCCTCAATGATTAAAAATACACTTGAAGATCCACTTGTTCCAAGGCTGTTAAACTGCTTCTTTTATGGGTTTCAGCTGTCACTGCTATTCACACAGACAATACTATCACTTTCACATTATATGCATATGCTTTTATTTTATTTATGCTAGATTCCAAGACAGGTATTAAATAAATATAACAACTAAAAAGCTTGACAAATAATACATCCACTGTTACTGGATACGTCTTTACAAAAATAAAATATCATATACTATATTTTGACTTTCTAAAGATAGTTTATTCACTTTCAGGGCCTACTCTGTTGGAATTGGGCAAAAAGGACAGAGTCAGCAGGGGTTCGTCATGGGGCACATTCACAAACATTCCTACACCAAGCTTTTTAACAATTCTGTAACAACACAAACAGATGCATGGAAAATGTATGAGACTGCAGACTTAAATAATTATTGGTAACATCAGATCACTACATTTTGTTATCCACCTTAATAAATGGATAAGTGTCCGTGTGCCTGTTGGTCTGTCTGGGTACTCTCCATCTTTGACATTACAACAGATAGTGCATAACAAATATTTGTAGTCAGAAAATGCATTGTCTGTTATTTTAACAAATGGTGGATCACAAACATTGGTTAAAATACATTTTATTAATACAACCGTTTGCAGTGTACCATATCTTGGAATGACAAATGCAATGCATTTTATTACAACTTGCATTAAAAAATACATTGCAATAGATGCTGCACTGCATATGCTTATACTCAGGTGTAAGTTGGTTACTGAGATTGCAACCTGTCTCAGATAGGTAGTACAGCTAGTAGTTTATTTATATACAGATGTGAACTTCAGCAGGTAGATAAGAAAATTTACAGTGCACCATACAAGATGATGGACAGACAGCCAGGTGGTTCATCAGCAAGTCCATTTAAGTAATGTCCTTTGCTTATTATAAAAAAAAAAAAAACGTTTATCAGGAATTTACAGAATTGTGTTTTTTCTTATATTTAGCAAATTAGATATTTTTTTAAATGTGTGTCTGCTTTGATATACTTGCTCAACCCTAATATGTTAAAAACTAAAGTTCATAACCTTCCTTTGTATTTTATTTGTAAATCTGTGGCAGTACTTGTACTGTATTAAACAGTATTATACAGTCTTCCACTCATCTCCCTCTCTAATTCAAGTAAAATAAGTACTATGCAAATCCAATTTCATAAAATCTGGAGATCCAGTGACCTTATTTAATAATAGAAATAAGGGGGAGTGGATAATTATTCTTGAGTGTTTCGAATTAACTCTTGATAAGCTATATAGGTGGTGTGGTCTATTCCAACCAGTTGCCAACAAAACTTTCATCTACCAACAAAGCCAGGAGTTTGAATTTCAAAAGGTATTGTAGTTATACTAATTGACCATAACTAGTCCTCACTAATAATGTTTTCTGCTGCCCAGTTGTCAATCACAGTCAAACTGTTTGCATCGTTAATTACTTTTGGCTTCAGTTATTTTAAGCAAAATGTTTCCAAATTTTTCCAAAATCGCTTGGCTGCCCACACCCAATTATCCAATGCTAAGTCTATCTAAATTAAACAGTCCTTCAATTATGTCCAGTGCTCCTACAAGAAACTTTACCTAGATTTGCATTTACACATCTCACATCATCTTTGTCTTCATTAGAATCTCCCTTTTCACTTTTAATGATTTGTGTTTCTATGGTGAAGAGGACTGTTTCATCACACACTTTGTACCACTGTAGCAAGACCAGTTTCTTTGGTCAGTGGGATTTACATGCTAGCAGTTCAATTGTAGAACAATAATGTTGTCTCTCAGGGTCCCACATTGTCTCGATTTTTAGAAAAACCAGAAGAAGAAACACAACTGGAGCCGTGGGGCTGTTAAATTGCTTCTTTAATGGGTTGCAACTGTCAATGCTATTCACACAAACAATACTGTCACTTTCATACTATATGCGTATGCTTTCATTTTATTTATCCTAGACACTCGGTCAGTTGTTAACCAGGAATATCAAGCATCTCTTTTGTCAAACCAAGGAAATAAACAAGAATTGTACAATTGGATTGGAATATTTGGCCTGTTCAATCTCTGTGCAACCGAAACTGATACTATTTTAGTGTTTAGATCTGTTAGGTGAGAGAATACTTTCTTTCTCTTTAATTCTTGATTGAGACCTTTGACATTCCAGTTCACAATATTAACTGTCTGGTCATAAAGACTTAGCTTCTGAACATTTGTTGACATTTTAAAATCTTAATTTAAGATAGTACATTATTACATAAGATAAGATAGTTTTCACCTTAATTTCCAATTTTTCCATGAGTTTTTAGCATGAAGCCTATTGTTACGTTGGCACTAAAAATTGTAAGATTTAAAATGATAGATTAGAAACTGCTTGCTCTCTTTTTCTCCTATCCTTCCATTTTGCCTCCCCACGTCAGACTAGACAACACTTCACACTTCCTCTTACAAACCTAGAGACAGAGCACATCCAAAACAAAACACGCCCCCAAGCAACAGTGTGGTAAACAGAAATTACTCTTGACTGCCACCCCAGCCTTGACTCTCTAAGAAGACAAGGAAAAATTCCCAAAAAAACCCTTGTAGGGAAAAAATGGAAGAAAACTTCGGAAAGGCAGTTCAAAAAGAGACCCCTTTCCAGGTAGGCTGGGTGTGCAGTGGGTCTCAAAAAGAAGAGGGTCAATACAATACAATACAATACAATACACAGATCAGAACAAATCCTTAATACAGCATAAAAATAAAAATTTTACAAGTACGGACCAAAATTTAACAGTAGATGATATCACATAATATGATTTGGATTTGTTTACAGTCCTGCAGACCTCAGCCTTCAAGCTGCCTCCTCCATTTGGCCATTCCACACCTGAAGCATTGCTGGGCCAGCCAATCCGATGATAGGACCCCAAAACCCCACGATTCCTGCAATCCTCCATCAGGGATGACTTTACCTTAGGCAGGCAAAACAACTTGGCAGGTTGGCCGTGGCACCAAGTGCCACATTTGAGTACCGAGAAGAGAAACAGAATAGGTGAGGGTTAGTAACAAATTATAACTATCATGTTACTTATGTTTTAGTGCTAATGACTAACAGAGATGCAGTCTGTACAGTTAATCAGCGGCTCTAGTCAGGATATGCTAAACTGAAGTAGTGAGTCTTCAGCCGGGATTTAAAAGCTGAGACCAAAGGGGTATCTCTTATAGTAGCAGGCAGACCATTCCAGAGTTTAGGGGCCCTGTAACTAAAAGCTCGACCTCCCACTGTTATTTTATAAATCCTTGGAATCATAAGCAGACCGGCATCTTGAGATCTTAATGTGCACTCTGGTTTGAAAGTCATGATAAGTTAAGACAAGTAAGCCGGACCTTGGCCATTTAATGCTTTATATGTTAACAGGAGGATTTTGAAATCTGCCCTAAACTTAACCTGGAGCCAGTGTAAGGATTTAAGAACTGGAGTTATATGTTCATACTTTCTTGCTCTTGTAATAATTCTTGCAGCAGCATTTTGGATTAACTGGAGGCTGTATAAAGAACAGTTTGAACATCAAGTGAACACCGCATTGCAGTTGTCAGTCCTACTAGAAATAAATGCATGAATTAATTTCTCAGAACCCTGTTTATTTAGAAAGCTCCTTAATTTGCCAACATTTTTAATATGGAAGAAACATGATTTGGACAACTTTGTAATATGTGGTTTAAATGACATGCTAGAGTCAAAGATAATTCCAAGATTTCAGGCTGATTCAGTAAAATTAATGGTGATCCCAACTGAGTTAAATGATGACAAAATATTGTTGTGATCAGCATTATATTTTTTTAAATCTAAGTATTAACTATAAAGAAATAATATATTTCTTGCTATGTCCTCTGTAGAAGAGCTCTAAGTAAAAGACTCCATTTCTCATACTGAAGAGCCCACATGTTCTGTAATGAATGCATTTAAAACCCAACTGAGTCTAAAACCTAATAGGTTCAATATATTCATGATGAATAAAATAATTCTGCATAAAATAACTATGCATAAATAACTTGTGACCCTCCCGACAAAATGACATTTTACACAGTGTCAACAGAAAATGAAGGAAGTATTATTTTATGTAAGTTATTCTATTGAAATGTTCTGGTAATAAAGGAAAAGCCCTTCCTAATGAATGGACAAGAAAATCTGATGTGACAGGTTTCTGGCACCTATTGCTCCACAAGTATTTAATAAAGAAATAAAGCTTTCAGCTTTCAATGGCTTATTGGACTGAAATTGCTAACATAAAAAATTGCCAGTCCCCTCAATGAATTTAGGTCCATATTTGCTAAAAAATTTGAAAAGAGTGAACAACAGAAGAAAAAATAAAAAAGGTTGCTTTCAATCAAGCAAAATCTTATTTATTTATAACAGTTCTAAAGAAAATACAGTGCAGAGTTACTAGACTTGTTCCACCAATGAACACCAGATATGAGGAAAGGATCCGAGTCAGTTTAATTAAACGGACTCTTAAGGAGCAGACTGAAGTACTTAATATAGTATAGGGAATAAGGAAAGTTCATGCCATCTGTTTAGAGAGTTTTTAAATGTGCAAGCAGGGGCATGACTGGAAGTTAGCTAATGGTATATTTCATATAAATGTTAAAAAGCACTGCTTTCCTCAGAGATTTGTAAATATAAAGACTGTGTAGAAAACAATATTGGAATAATTTGACCAGAATTTGAGAATGTGTGTGAGGCTGAATGATTTGTTCTCATCTAAGCTAGCCATATTTTTATAAAATGAATAAGACTACTGTATATAAATATTAATCAATGTAATTTATTGTCAGTAATATAGAATGCACAGTGCAGCTAAAGATAGTTAATAATGTTTGGTCACCATAAATTAAACTACTTCTCAATCTGAACATGCTGCACTATTTTTCAATTTTGAAGTAATAAAAATGCTTTCTAGAATCTTTGGAAATTTTGCCTGTAATTTGTTTTCAAAATCTTCCCCTTTCATTCTACACTACTAATGCTCTCTGTGCTTTTTAATCTAATTACAATCTTCTTCTTACAATATTTTATTTTTAGCTTATACATGGAAGAAAAAAAACATTCTTTTTGCAATAGTGCAGTTCTACCTACAGTGAGTGAACATTAAAATTGCCCCTGCTTAGTGTTTATGCATTTAAATTTTGGATTGAGGTAAGGCTACATAGTTTTTCTTTTAAAAGACAGCAACGTTACCTCACGGCACTTGAACCCTGAAAAGATTCCCAGATTTGTATCTTCTATGTAGTATTTGTATGTTCCAATTTGTTCTGAATAAGTTCACTATCCTTTCACATTCAGCAGATATTACGTTGAAAGTTGAAAAATTTTCAAGTTGAAATTGAAAAATTCCATATTACCCTCTTATGACTGTGAATGTAAGTTTGCCATGCAATTGTCTGGTTCTTATAAGCTTACCCAGCACCAATGAGAACAATATGTCTCCCAGTAGTCCTAACGAGGACAAAAAGGGCTTGAGTGAAATAAGCAAGCTTACTTTATGATGAAATAACTTGTACATTTAGTAAATTTCAGACTGCATAGATATTAAAACACCTGTCTGCTGTTAACCAAGTTGCGCCACCAAGGACTCTTTCTTCAATCTTTTCTCCCTCTTTCAATATCCTATTCTTCCTCCCATTAGTGAGCTATCATGTAAAACTATAATACCAGCTTCTGCTTCAATGCAGATTTCAAACTTTACCACTGAAGTCAAGAGAGGCCAGTCCCTGAGTACAGGCACACCATGCCTCTAATCTGACTTCAGTGGCTTTAAAAGGCCCAGGTCTCCTAGTCAGGATGAAAGCATTAAACATAATGAACTTAAACATTTTCCATCATTCTTACCTCTTTTCCCACTATTCAACATACTGTTGTGTTTCCTTACCCAAGACAATGTGTTAATCCTGAATCCTGGTCTTCTCTTTGTGGAATTTTGCCTTGGCCTGGCAATGTCTTGCCAGTCACCTCTTCAATGAGACAGCCAATTGTATTTTCACAAATCCATCTAATTCTCATCATTTAAGAATCCATTTGAATGTTTGTGAGAAAAAAAAAATGTTTACTCTGAGATGGTTTAAAACCTGTTCCATCAGTTGGCCCTACCACCTCATGAATCAAAGAAAACATATGGAGACACATTTCAAACAGAACATAATTACCAGAAGTGCCCCTAGTTTTGCGGCTCACTTGGCAAGGAAACTTAGAAGATTAAAACAGCCCACTCCAAAAAAATAGAATTAAATATATAGATGGCAATTGTTTTTATGCTTCATTATGTTCCATAACAAATCTGTTATTGATACAATATATAACAAAAGAGAATATACAGCTTTGATGTCCTACATTTTTGAGAGTCTATCCATATGCATTTCTTTTTTTTACTAAATGTACCCATATCTGTGATAAACCTAAATACACAACAAAAAATCTCAAAGTTAACAACAAAAAATTTAAATCAATGTCCAAATTACCAACAAGACTTTTACTTACCAGTAAATCAAATACATAATAATGAACAGAATTCACTAAAGATTTGTTCCAATAGGAACAGCCAACACCAAGCACATTTTCTGTCTTTTATACTTTATTTTTAGATCCCAAAATGCCTACCAAAAATTAACTGCACAAACATGCCTGACAAAGAAGTCACCATGCAAAAGATCCAAGTTGTACGACATGCAGCAATGAAATATATAAACAAAATTAGCATCAAGTAATTAAATGAAGCAATAGTATAATGCACTATTATAGAGCGTCAGAGCTCTAATCCTATGTATTTGAATTAAGCAACTTTACAGAAGAAGAAGAAATCAATTTACATTAAAATCTTTCAATAGGTTTCACGGTTGTTTAATGACATTCTTGATTAGTAGAACAATCAAGCTGGGAGCACACTACACAACATGATTTCTAATCAGACAACATTATACAATTATTATTATTGGATATAAATACTTCCTGCATAGAGCAATGAAAAAGACAAATACAGGATATACAAAGCATTAAAACACAATAAAAGACAATAAACCAGAGTAACATACTCAATTTGATACTGAAAGAAAATTCTGAACAAATAACACAACTTGTGAATGTAATACAGTAATCCCTCGCTATATCGCGCTTCGACTTTCGCGGCTTCACTCTATCGCGGATTTTAATATGAAAGCATAACTAAATATATAACGCGGATTTTTCGCTGCTTCGCGGGTTCTGCGGACAATGTGTCTTTTTACTTCCTGTATATGCTTCCTCAGTTGGTTTGCCCAGTTGATTTTATACAAGGGACGCTATTGGCGGATGGCTGAGAAGCTAACCAATCAGAGCACGCAGTTGAGCTCCTGCGTGCTGAATGCAGTGTTAACCAGGAAGTCTCGTCTCACTCATTCAGCATCAACGTATTTCGCTGTGTAAAGAGTTGTGCTCTTTAGTGTTTATCTTTGTACATAGTCAAGCCCTTCATTATGGCTCCAAAACAATCTGCTACTGCTTCAGGTGCCGTGCCCAAGCGCAAGAAGAAGATGTTAATGATTGCCGAAAAGGTAAACGTTTTGGATTTGTTAAAGGCTACGATTCTTTTAATTTAAAAAGTAGGAAAGGAATATAAGATCTACGGCTGCAGTGTCCTTTTAACCAAGGTGCAAAACAAGTTGTAAGTGGATGTAATAAGGCAGTAGTCTGGATGGAATCTGCTTTAGGGATTTGGATTGAAGACTGCCAGAAGAAGAACAACGGCAGTGCTACACAATCGCCTGAAGTGGCTCCTTTACAAGGGCTGTAATGCTCTCCTTTGTTGTGCAGTAAAATTAAACTCATTGTTATCGGACAAGTCATCGTGTCATTGTTGGTGAGTAACCATAATTAATTTTCTTCTTACAGTGCTTAGTACATGTACGTACGTTTAGTGTCACTGTACACACATTTACTGTATACTATTTTTCTTGCATTGTACGTATTTATTGCTGGTGACCTGTCTATCGTAATGGCTGTAACATATGTGATATCGGAGACACTCAATATCTTTAAAATAATATTTAGGTTTTACTGTATATAAAGAGTGTGTTTATATACATAATTTCAATGAATCTTACCTAATATCTAAGAGAATACAAAGGGATTATGCTGTATAACTCTGCGGGGAATATTTATAAACAGTGCGGGAGAGTTTATAAGGGCTTAAAATATATAAAAATAACCATACAAACATATGGTTTCTACTTCGCGGATTTTCACCTATCGCAGGGGGGTCTGGAACGCAACCCCCGCGATCGAGGAGGGATTACTGTATATACAGTCTACACAAATTATCCTGAGCATCTTGACAGAGAGAAAAACTGAAAGAAGGGGCAAAATGTTGCGATGGAGAATGTCACTGATGTACTCTTGTACAAGGCCATTTAAAGCTTTGTAGGTTATTAATAGAATTTTAGATTCAATCCCGTAAGACACAGGGAGCCAGTGAAGGCAAACCAGGATGGGTGTGATGTCCTCGCAGTTGATGGTTTGTATATGGACTCTTGCAATAGAGCTTTGAATCTACTGGAGTTGTGATATAAAATTAGAAGTGGCACCTGCCAGTAGGGAGTTACAATAATTGATGCAGATAAAAGCATATGATAATAGCATGAACAAGTTTCTCAGCATTAGAAAAGATGAGGAAAGAGCGAACCCGGGATATGTCACGGAGCTGGAAGTAACAAAATTTCTTAATGTGGTTTAGTGGGAGGAATAAGAAAGGGAGAAATCAAAACTGACACCAAGATTCCTTGCATTAGAAGGTCTGATGAGATCACATCAAGAGTGACTGAAAAGGAGCTCATTTTCTAAAGTTGCGCTTTAGTACCAATTTGCAGGAGTTTTGTTGCAATTTAATTAGAAAGAGTTCTGCTTCATCCAAGTTTTAATTTCAGTGAGGCAATTTCTGAGCTGAGAAAGCCCTCATGAAGTTTCACTTTTAACACTGAAATAAAGTTGAGTATTATCTGCATAAAAATGACAACCCAGTCCATAGCTACGAATAATATGGCCAAGGGGAAGCATACAGATACAGGAGAGCAGGGGGCCCGAGGATAGAACCATAAGGAACCCCTTGTGTGATTGGTGCTAAGGTGGACCTGCTGTTGCCAAGACTAGCAAAATATTGCCTGTCAGTCAGATAGGATTTAAACCACTGGAGGGCAGTGCCAGAGATGCCCAGCATGTTCTATATTCTGGACACTTCTGACATGTCTGAAAGTGGCAAAGGCTGTACTGAGGTCGAACAATTAATATGGTTTGCCCAGAGTCGGCTCCCATAAGCCAATCTTTGGTTACCAAAAGCAAAAAAGGAACGTAAGAAATAGGCTGAAAATTATTAATTTTGTCAGCATCAAGACCACACTTTAACATGGGGGTTACAAAAGTAATTTTAAAATGCGTTTATTATTGTTGTAATGGTTAGGGTAATGGCATGAAGACAGGATTTAAGAAGTGTGGCAGGGATAGGGTCCAGTATACAGGTAGTGGGCCTCAGCTTACAAAGCAGGTCATTAACAAATGCAGATGTGACTGGTGATATTTTAGAAAAGGAACTGGATGAAATTGGAAAACAGGGAAAGATATAAAAGGATGGTGGATTTTTGCTAGTTCAATTATTTAGATTTTTAATTTTATTATGGAAAAAGTGGAGGAATTTTTCATAAACTTCAGTAGAGAATGTAATTGGACCAGATGCAGGTTGAAGTAGTTTATTAACCTACACAGAACAAAACCCTCAATGTCATCTGGAGTCCATAACAATATCTTTTTAAAAGGTGTTATTTGAATGAATCCTCTTCGGAATTAATAAAAATGAAAATGAATTATTCTGTGAATGGCAAGTTAGAAAATGAAGGTTGGAAGGAGAAAAAAAAAATGATGCTAGCATGCTGAATGAGCACAGACAGCAAGAAGCACAAAGAAAGAGGAATAATAAGGCTACAAGACGGATGTGAGGGCTACAGTGTCCAATAAACAATATTCACAAGAAACACAAAAGAAGAGGACCATCATCACTAGTATATCCAATGAGCTCTGGTTCCTAAATGCACACATGATCAAAACAGATAGACTACTGCTCACATTGCCACTACTTATCACCTAGTCTGCATTGTTTCCACTGATAAATCTATTGGTATCAGCAATACTTCTGAACCGTTACATACAGCAGTGTTTGTGTATTATTTGCTGTGGATTGATAGGGGATTTACACAGTATTATCAAAAGGGAAAAATACTGTAATTCTACAGCCCATTCCAACATTCAATTTACTCTTGACAGTTAATGACTGTACTCCATATATATTCCAAAACTTTTATGAAAAGCATTAGATCAATCAATAGCTCCTTAACATTTGTATCTATGGGACTTAGGATTGCATCTCCACCAGGATTTCGCCCATATCGTTTACCATAATGCCAGTTGATTATATCCAGCTAATGGAGAAAGAAGACGTTTTACCAAAAACATCATATACACAAAAATCTTTATTCCTTTGTTTCTATACTAAAGACTACAGATATAGATATATACAACCTCAACCTAAAAAAAGAAATTAATAACAATAAAAATTAATTATAAATAAATTTTAAACATGACACTTCCCATAAAATTGGTCTGTTCTATACTATGATACTGCTTCTAATAGAACTGGTAAATTCCGCAATCCTAATATCACAATAAGATATAGATTTCCTTTTCCAATATTTTCCCTCCCACTCCCTTCCTTTTCTACCAATTTACAATACCACTGTGACTGGTTACTAAACTGGGTTTTTGCTAGTATATATTTTACAGTTCATTTGTGTTACATTTTTGTTTCAACAGTAAAGGACAAAGAAAAGGGATAATCAGTTTAGTCCAGTCTGTTACTCTTTAACCTACTGCTGTAATCTGTAGCAAATAAGTAGAATATCTGGACCTATAAAGTATCCCACACGTTTTTCTATTCTAGTTATGAAACTATTTCATATGCTTCTTGTGTTTTAATATTTTGTTCTGTATTGTTTGTTAATATTGCAGTTTCTGACTAAGCACTTAAAGGAAATACTAAGCAACTTCCAGTTTTTTATTTGTTGTAAACAAAGACTTGCAATATCTTAATTCACATAAGAAAGAGATGGATACAGAACCTTAAATCTTCTGGCCTCCAAGAGCAAAAAAGAAATACAGCTAAGCAAAAGAAAAAAAAGTTTAAAAGTGCATTCTTTGTGTTTGAGCGATCACAAATGTGTTTGTCTGGGTTTTTTATGTGCATAACAAGTACAAAGAGGCAGCTTCACCAGCTCATTTTGCAATTCCAGTGATGGGTTATGTTTTCAAGTGTTGCATTTGTTTAAAAGCTGCAGATTTCACATGCTTTTCTTAAGGTACACACCACAGGTCATAAGCATGTCATGCTATACAGATGCACTACAAGCAAAAAAAGTTCAAACATGCATGAAGTATAAAGCATTTTTAACCTACTGTACATTCAAATAAATATTTACATTTTTTATATTCTAATCTAATATTTGCCTAACTACATGGGCCTGAAAAGGAGCATTACATGCAGCGTATTTCAAAGTGGGTGAACTTGTCAGAGGAAATGATCAAAGGGGAAACAATTCCAAGATCTGCAATGAAAAATGTGTGTCAGTCTATCACAGTGTCTTTAAGTAATGTCCAGTCTTAATTACATGCACCTCACAATACTGAATGGATTGGAAGCAGGACTGCAGTTTCTGTAATCTACTGCCCTAATTCATTCCGAATCCTAATGAGGATCAGTCAGCTCTCAGAAATAACTCTATATGTGATGAATTCTACACTTAGCAAAAAGTGTTAAAATCTTAAATTCTTCTTTTGTTAAAAAAATCAAAGCTCTAACTCTCCTGCTTCATCAGATTCTCCTCACTAGTTTATAGCACCATTACAACAATCAACACACATCACATTTCATCACACTGTACAAAATTGCATACCTTTTATAGAAGCATTGCATACCAGAAGTAAATAATAACTGGAAGAGACACAAAAATATCCACTTGTCTGTTGATGTTTCTGCTTTTTGTACTTCATTGAGTATTTTGGCAGATACAAACTAGCACTGAACCATATTGAACAGCTATGTCTTTTCATTTTAGATATGTAGTGAAAAGTCAAGCAAAATGATACCTTTTATTGGCTAACTAAAAAAAACTAAAAACAATATGCAAGCTTTCGAGGCAACTCAGGCCCCTTCTTCAGGCAAGATGTAATGTTAAGAAGTAGTCTATATGACCGCACGTCCCTTGAAAGTGGTTCTGTGTATAGAACTGGTCTGAAATCAGTAGTTAAGGAGGTGGTATGGAATGCATTCCTATAAAGCATGGCTTGCTCTGTATTTGTTAACTACTACAATATTATAATCATCAATCCGAGTTCTTAAACATAGGCTGTGATTTTAGGTGGGCATTACGGTACCTAACAGAGTAATGTGTAAAGCAGACTAAACTGGATGCAATATTTACAGTATATCATGAAAGTGTTTAAATGTTTGGAATAAAACTTTCTTTGCAACTTTAAAAACAATTTCACATAAAATACTGTGAAACTACACTCGCGGGAAAAAGAAAATTCTGGCTTCAATCAGAGTAGACGGTAACTGTCATCTACTTTTCACAGAGTCCTAAAACCAGATATCTACCCTCATGTGACAACACCGCATAATAAGTTTTACTTTGTCATTTATTTATGTAAGCCAGAATTTTGAAATCATGTGAGTTAGTACACCCAGTGATTGTGGAAACATCTTTAGCTGCAATAACGAGAAATAATCATTTTCTGCTGAGTTTCTCAGTTTAATTTGTAATGGAGGAATTTTTTTCCTATTCACCTTATAAAAGTACAGTCCTTTAATGCCCACTTCAGGTGGAAGGTCAGGCACACTTATCATATTCCTATCTGCCTGAAATCCAAATCCACTTTGATTCTTCTGCTATGATCCTGTTTCACTTCTGGATCACTATTTCGATGCCGAAGGAACCACTCCCTATAGTTCTCTATAGAACCCAAGAAACCTCTCCCTAGTTAGGTAACTCTTTTCAAACTGCATACAATTTCTCTTTAATGTAAACATATAACATTTAATTATCTAAACCTGAAAATACACGTCTATTCCCTGTATATAGCATAATTTTAGGGATTCTTGTTACTAAACTATGAGATTTCACTTAATCTTATCTGAAAGCACTTTCCCATGTGAAGAGATTAGTTAATGATACGGAGATCAAAAGTACTCCATATAAATATAGTAGGTGTAAATGTTTCTATATTTATGAAAAAAGGTAAAATTCCTCCTAAATAACAAAGGCAACTTACCAAACTTTAAACCCAGGTTACATGTTATATATCTATCATATACACTAGCTCTGATCAGAGCTTAACAACAACAGAGGTCTCCTATAAGCTACTACCTAAGCGAAACATTTATTCTTAGTATTCACACACTTTCAGTACACTGCAGAGAAAGGTGCATGAGATTGACTACATGTAAAGCATAAATATCTTTCTACCATAAGCAGTTCTCCATAAACAGTATCAAAATATGGCTCACTTATATTCCTAAAAGGAAACTCAACCAAAACTGCTCCTACCATATCAAACAGATAGACTTAGATCACAAATTCCAGAGGGCTCCCAAAAAGGTGATGCCCCCAAGCAGTCCTAAGACACTAGAACTGGATAGATTCCAACCAAAATCCACAGGTTGAAAAATATCAGGAGGCTTTATACAAATGAAAGTTGTTAAAATGCGAATCTTATAAATACAGGCCTTAAATCAATCAGTGTGTCATCTATAATACCAGATAGTACTCAGGTAAAATACAGAATTATCTGTACTAATTGTATAGGTTAATGTGACAAACACTAGATAAAATGTCAAGTGAAAATATTCACAGCTGTATCATTATACTGCCAAAAAACATACACTGTTGCAGTTTCACACCGATAAAGAAAATCTGCATTGCACAGCTGTTGAATGAGGACTAACGGAATAATATCAGAGTAGTACTGTTAAAGGTTTGCATTTCAGAAAGAACCAAATAGAATTCTTTTAACAGACAAGGGCAGAATGAAATGCTGTAATTTTACTCAAAGCACTCAGCTTCAATGTCATCAAGTCTACTTACTCGGTCGACATGCATCCATCAAGGGAAATGATTTATGCAGTGTAGTGGCATCCTACAACAGAAAATCTAAAATAACCCAAGTAGTGTTCCTGTCCTCAAATGCTATGCCTTTTTGGGCAATAAATAAACAACTCTATAAATCTATACTAATAAAAGGCAAAGCCCTCACTGACTGACTGACTGACTGACTGACTGACTGACTGACTGACTGACTCACTCACTCTCACTCACTCATCACTAATTCTCCAACTTCCCGTGTAGGTAGAAGGCTGAAATTTGGCAGACTTATTCCTTACAGCTCACTTACAAAAGTTAAGCAGGTTTCATTTCTAAATTCTACGCATAATGGTCATAACTGGAAGCTGTTTTTCTCCATTTACTGTAATGGAGAGGAGCGCGAAAGCAGTGGGGGCGGAGTTTCGTGTAACATCATCACGCCTCCCACGTAATCACGCAGTACGTAGAAAACCAGGAAGACCTCCAAAAAGCGCTGAAGAAAACATGCATTATATAATTGAGAAGGCAGCGAAACAATAAGAAGCGAGCGAGTGACATATACAACCATATTCATGAGTGATGCTACTACGGAAACAAAGCACGGTGTAAACCTAAACTTTAAATTAAGTTCACAGACAGGCTGCCGCTGACGTTTGTAATTTAGTGCCTGCCCATATAAGGCCGTCCGTCAGCGGCAATCCAATAGAAACACTGCCACGGGTAAATATTCACGGGTGAAGGACTGTGCTTATGCAGAGGAAGATGAGATGGTCAGGGTGGTGTTTAGCACAAACTCAGCGAAACTGCGAGAGAAAGTTTTAAGTGCCGGAACTTCGGTAACATTAAATACAGCCATGGACATAGCACGACATGGCACCAGCACAGCTGGGAAACTTCGATGCATGTACACCGAGCGGCTCACGTGAACTGACGCAGTGCACAGACAAAAAGCAACAGTTCC
>JANRMT010062792.1:81572651-81587678 GCA_026402145.1 Polypterus bichir lapradei | reverse complement strand
GACGTTTTTACCCGTGCACAATCACAAAGTGATTTCAAGTGAAGCTGCTTTTATGGGAGACACAAATGCACCAGTGCAACTTGCCCCACTTTCCCTGTTGCCAAGTAATGTTGAACCAAGTCGGCACAACGGTATTCCCAAATACGCACTTTGCTGATAAACTGAGCGGACTGCGCACTGAGTTCGCACGGCGCTTTGGTGACTTTGAAGAACAAAAAAAGAATTTTGACTTGTTTCGTAACCCATTTGCCATCGATGTGGAAACTGCACTTGTGCAGA
The DNA here is from genome assembly GCA_026402145.1 of Polypterus bichir lapradei. Lineage (NCBI taxonomy): Eukaryota > Metazoa > Chordata > Cladistia > Polypteriformes > Polypteridae > Polypterus > Polypterus bichir. The sequence continues at coordinate 81,587,399 of JANRMT010062792.1, read as the reverse complement.
TTCAGATGGAAGTGATTGAGCTGCAGTGTAATGGCACACTGAAGGCAAAGTACGATACTGCAGGGCCCGCACAGTTTATTCACTCCATTACCGCAGAAATGCTTCAGCTCCGTCTACATGCGGCTCGAACCTTTTGCATGTTTGGTAGCACATATCTGTGTGAGAAGCTCTTCTCAGTGATGAAGACTAACAAAACAGCACACAGGAGTCGCCTCACTGATGAGCACCTGCAGTCCATCCTGAGAATCTCCACAACACAGAACCTCACACCAAACATAAACGAACTTGTTGCCAAAAAAAGATGCCAGGCGTCCAGCTTTAAAATGACATATGAGCAAAGACAACTGAATGATTTGATTTGTTATTGCTGAAAAGAACACATTTTATTTATATTTTCAGGTTTTGTTATGCAGCATGTTCATATTTGAATTTGTATAATTTTGACAGGATATATTTTTATGGAGAGCAAAATCTTTTGGGATATTTAAAATCTAAGTTTATTTTTTATATAAAATTACATAAGAGTAAAGAAATTTGAATGTTTGTTCTTTTAACGTTTAATTTATTTCTAACTTGTATAATTTAGACAGGATATATTTTTATGGAGAGCAAAGTTATTTAAGGTTTGAGTTGATTTATTCAGGAATAATATTCCTGTCTGTTTTTACCATTCCTACCAAAGATATTTCTGTCGACTAAATAAAAATTCCTTCTATTTAAAATTTAAATAGAACTTGAACAGATACGATTAGTTCATTATATCCACGCAGACTTGCACGTACGAGCGGGAGTCATCCATTTTAACAAACAGCGTATTGCACTGATACGAAATAGCCTGCCCATTTAATTATTTAGGAATGGATAAATAAATTAAGATTTTGTACAAATAATGTTTTTCATTTTTCTTCCTTGATGGATTCTGCCACCCCCAGCAACAGTTGCTTGCACCCCAAAGAGTGTATATATATATATATATATATATATATATATATATATATATATATATGTATTTGTGTGTATATATGTATGTGTATATATGTAGATATATGTAGATATATGTGACAGCAACACTCATCACTCACAACAGTGACAAAACAATTACATTGACAATCATGTTACGTTATTTTCAAAATGTTTCAACTTCTTTTTCATTACTTCTTTAACACACTACTTCTCCGCTGCGAAGCGCGGGTATTTTGCTAGTATCAATATAAATCGTTATATACAGTGCAACAGCAGTAGTGTATATTAAATGAATATTACAAAAATATTGCATAAATAAATAAATAAACTTAGAGAATTAACAAAAGGGCATTATGTAGCTCTAAGCACAGTCTTCATTTGGAACATGTATGGACTGTGGTAAGATACTCCTCTTTTGTCTCTCTGAACTGGTCTTCAGGCATGGTAGTGTTTCCTTTGCCACACCATAAAGAAGAGGTCATTGATAGAATGGCCAGTATCTCTAATAATATTCTTTGCCCTGGTCTGATATCACTTGGTGTAGATTTCCAGGAAGTCTGAGAGTGCACACTTAGTGATGAGTTTGGCAGATTTGACCCCCCCCCCCAGAGGCTTGTGGGCTTGATTCATGTTGTTTCCAAACCAGGCAGTCATACTTCCTGCCAAGATACTTTGATGGTGGATATATAGAAGTTCTTTAGTATCAGAGAAGGCAGCCTGAAACCCCTGAAGCATTGGAGTTGTTAAAAACGCTGACAATGTGTTTGGACCTGATCTAGTCCTGTGTTGTGGACACCGAGGTATATGAAATTGCCCACTCACTCCACCGGAGTGCTGTTAAATAGTGAGGTGGTGGTAATGCCTGTTTGGTTTTCTCCCAAAGTCCTCAATTAGTTCCTTTGTCTTGTGACAATCAGGAGAAGACTGTTGTCCTGAGACCAGGGTGACCAGGCTAGTCTTCTCATTGTTGTTAGAGATCAGGCCTTCCACAGCTGTGTCATTAGCAAATTTGACAATGATGTTAGTGTCATATGAAGTCATTAAGTATTATGTATAGAAGGTGTATATCAGAGGACCCAAAACACAACCCTGTTGAGCCCCTGTGTTAAGAGTGTAGGATAATGAAGCATGACTACCCACTCAATGCACCAGGGGTCTGCTTGTCAAGAAGTTGTTGCTGCACAGTGAAGTGTTTAGATGCAAGTCCCTGGGCTTAGTAATGACTTGAGGGGTTTATTGTGTTAACTTCTGAACTACAACCCATAAATAGCATTCACACATAATTACCCTGTTGTCCAGGAGGGCCAGTACTGTATACAGGATGAAGGTGATGGCATCATCCATGGATCTACTGGAGTGATTTGCAAACCGTAATGGATCCAGTTCTTTTGGTAGAGAAGAGCATATGATATTTCAATCAGCCTCTCAAAATTCTTCATGCTATAGCCGTTAGTGCAACTGGACAATAGTCGTTTAGGACGGTTTGATGCAATTTCTGAGGTAAAGGGACATTTACATTTGCAAACAATGCAAACATGCAGCATAAAATTCATTGTTTAAGTGCACATTATTTGAACTTTACCAATAATTTGAAAAAGCAGTGACAAAGCAGTAATTGTCTAATAAAGAAATTTCACACTCAGCAATAAACTGAGGACAAAGAAGATGCAGGAGAGATGGAGGCATTATAGTGTGGGCTGATTGATGACTGTGGCAGTGAGTGTTAGGATGGTTGAGAAGGAAAAGGTAAAAAGGTAGAGTTGCCAAGTTCTTTGAACTCTGGATCATCCACATCTACCTCTTTCTCTTCCACACCAAAAGGAGCTCTAGAGAGGCAAAAAGTTGAAGTCAAATTTACTTTATGTCTGGTATTTTTTTGTTTCATTCTTCTATTCTCACAAGTTTCTGCCTTATTTTACTACTTCCAAGACTCCCTTCTTTCTCTCTGGACAGTTTCCATTGTTGTTATATATTTTTTTTCACTGAATATTATAAAACACCAAGATAGAGCTCCTGTGATTATGATTTCCAATAGTTAGAAATTCTTAGTGTTCACTCTAGCGATTGTTAAGGTCTTTTATAAATCTATTATTGGGATTTGATGTACAGAGAATCTGAATTTGTTTTGTCAGGAGATAAGACACATTTATTTATATTCTACCACAACATCATTTTGTTTTCATCATGTGGAGCCACCATTCTAAGAACATTTTGCTGAACATTTCCATGGACACTCGCCCCAAAATTTCCTATTACACACTCATTAGTGACACCCACACCTAAAATCTCCTCCAAAAGGAAAACATCTGTATTTCTTTATATTTTCAGAAAAAAAAAATTCCACATGATGGTTGAAAGTTACTCAAAGGGTTTCCTCTGTGACATATGCTTTATGTAAAATGCCGTCCACAAAATGTCAACAAAATATAATAATCTCATAAGAAATTGGCATAAATCCTGTACTTGATCTTACTAGAAAGTGACTACAAAACACTGGAGCTTATGCCAGCATTAACCTACTGAAATATTACTTAATACTGTACACATGTAGCAATATTTAATGTAAACACCACTACTATGATATAGCCCTCCAAGAAGTCAGAGAAAAACAAAATCAGTAACATTGCTGGTTATGCTACAAAATACAATATTAAATAAATTAACTTCTATCAATAATAAAGCTACAAAAAAAAAATTATTCCGTTATGCAATTATTATATGACCAGATCCTGTTAAATGAACTCAACAATGAACACTAATTATGAAATTTTTGGTTTAAAAAAGTAATTTCTTTCTCCTTCATAATTAGAACTAAAAAGACAATTTCTACAGAACCACAAACCACCAAGAATAAAGAAAAATAAACAATATAAAAAATAAGGTGCAGCAGTGAACAATAAGGAAGTTTAGGGAACATAATAACAAAAACACAAAACTTTAAAAGAACTAAACAAAACTCAAAAGATACCCAATACAGCTATACTGTCATCATGTTATGAAAAACTCCATCAAGTTAAAAAAATACAGCCAACTTAGTTAATCTAAATTAAAGAGCTATGATTGGATACTCCAATGTGCTTCCATATAAAACAGCAGTAAAGGTTAAAGAAAAATAATAATGTAGCGATGGTGCCAATTGTCACAATGGATAGATTCTCTGCTCTTTACATGGCTCTTTCAGGTGGCACCTATCCTGCTCGCCTTTTGCCACACTAGCTTGAAAAGCATGCAACTCTGCAGTCTTGCCATTTATATAGGCGCCCCTGTCACTGGTGATGTAATGCCAGCTCATACTTGGGTAATTCATCCCTGGATTATGTAACTTGTCAGCGCCATTACAGTAATTTGCAAAGAAAAAGTGCAAATGCCACAAGGGCAGTGTCCAATTCACAGTCCCTTACTTGATTTTACTCACAATGGCATTGCAATACTTTATATAAAAGTTCTTATCTTGTCAGCACTTTCAGGGTCGCTCCATGTTTGCTTTTAGACAATGATAAATTTAACTTAAATGTATATCACTTGACATTACCAGCCTTGACATTAATTTGTATTATTTATTCAGATATTTTAGTTGAATTAAACAGGTTAGAGAATGGTTAAGCATTATTTTTAGAAGAAGAAGAAGAAACAACCTAAACTATGCCACATTTATTGCATCGATTTCAGAGTATGAAAGCAGTATTATGATTATAGCTGGATGTAGTATCAGAACTAAAATATTGTAATTCAAATGAGACGTATGTTATAATGAAAAGAGAAGCCTTTAGGCAGAATGCCATCTTAAAAGAATTAATGTGGAATTGAACAGCAGGCTTATCTTTTTTAAAACTCAAAGCGGTTGTTCTGATGAAGCAATTGAAGGTATGCATGGACCTTACTACAGGGGAAAAAGCAACAATAAAACAAACACTTGGCTCTTTCTAAGAAACATCCTTGAACAGATCTTTTAGTTGCATTCTACATTTGGTTTTCACAATTCATTTTTCCACTTGTCCCCATATGACTAAGGGAATAAATAGCAGAAGCCAATATCATCAGCTGTTTTTGCCTAGTCTTTCTTTAAAATAACAAACATTTGGTCAAGTCAAGTTGGGGAGCATGCACTGGTACAGTGCGTTGCTGCACCCACTTCACAACGAAACAACTCGGGATCCCGGCTGGCAACCCGCCCCACAGGCAGACACGCAGTCCAGTCCCACCCTCCGGAAATGACCCTATATGTGCCGCAGCCAGGTGTTATGTGGGCAACCCCTTGGCCCGGTCCAGCCACTTGGGTCCCCAACAATGAGGATATTACAAGCTGGATGACCCTTGGGGAAACGCGCCACATGGCCGTAGTGCTGTAACTGACGCTCCCTCACAATGCAGGTAATGTGCCTCATTCGGGACTCCATGATCAACCACTCATTCGACACAAAGTCAAACCAACGGTACCCAAGGATTTTCTGGAGTGACACAGTACCAAAGGAGTCCAGTCTTCATCTCAGGTCACTGGATAGTGTCCATGTCTCGCAACCATATAGCAAGACAGGAAGCACAAGGACTTTAAAGACATGGACCCTCATCCTTTTGCATTGATATCAGGAGTGCCACACACCCCTTTCCAGCGACCTCATGACCCCCAATTCTCTCTCAATCCGTCTAGGATAGGAAGAGTCACCAGAGACATGAATGTCACTGTCGCGGTAAGTAAAGCTCTTGACAAGGTTGACTCTCTCCACACACTGACACACTGCGGATGGCTGTGCCTAAGAGGCCTGGATCTTGGTTTTTATCCAGGACACTTGCAAGCCAAGAACCTTGACCAACAACCAGTCCATGCAAACTTTGAATAAAGTAGCAGCAAGAACATACCCCTGACGAACCCCAAAATCAACTGGGAAAAACGCTGAGGTTCTGTCTCCACTCTGCACAGCACTCACTATACCAGTGTATAGACCTGATAAGATCTGGTCTAAAAAAAATGCGCTGCACTTAAAATTTGAATCAAGAGCAATTAAAGCTGGGTGACGGGCTCTTTCCGCAGACAGGCACACTGCTGATGGCTGTGCCCAAGCAGCCATTAAAGGCCTGGATCTTGGTTTTTTATCCAGGACACTTACAAGCCGGAGGATCAGCTTTGAACAAATGTACACTAAAGTTACAGGATAAAAAATAATTCCACTCACACTTTAAAAAACAGCAAATCACAATTACACATAAACACATCTCTCCACGCCTTCAGGCTAATGGATAATATCATGCACAATACTGTTAATTCTAACTGTGTAACTGTGTTGTAGTCTAACATTATACAGTCATATCAACTTCACTGCACTTTGAGGATAGTAGTGACAACATGCTGAGCTGGTCAGATCTCTGGAGCCAAGTCGGCTACACTTTTGTTCTCCTCATTGAAATGGCCATGGTAAAATTGGTCAAAAGGCAGGCCTCAGAAAAAGAGCAATCCATAAATGACCCTCGTGGCTATCATGATTAAATCAATGAGATCCTCATGTGGGAAAGAATTACTGGTATTCACTGCTGGAGCCACATTGAGTAAACATTTAACAACATAGGGACAAATGTGCATCAGTAAGGCTCAGTCTGAAAAAGCCACATGCAGCCACCCAGTGGGCTCACCACACACAAAGCAAATTATGAAGGTCGGTTGCAATGCCTGTCAGATAACAGAAGAATGGGAGCGGAACCACAACAAACTGCTGAGTTAAGAGCAAAAAAAACCAAAAAAACTTTTGAACACATGAGCCAGGGCCCAATTGGACCATTCAAAGTTCCATGTATATACTGTTCACAGGAAAACCAGGAGTACCTGGAGGAAAACCCAAGAGAGAATTGGCAAATACCACACTGACAGTCACCAAGCTAGGATTTAAACCCAGCCTAATATAGCTGTAGGCTAGCAGCACAAAGCACCTACCAACTAGGACCACCCAAATGCAGCCAGCAAATTGCAATTATTATTTGGGCTTGTTTTCTCAGCAACACTTGACAATAATTTAAATAAGGAAAAAATAGAAGGTATATTATTTAAATTTACAAAAGGAAAAATACATGTGGAAGCTAGTCTGATAATTTTAATCTCTTTTTAAAAGAAATTAATAGTTATTATCAATTGTGCATATCATTTCTCTTATGATCATAGCCACATCTAGCAAATCTAAAATGCAAATTTGCTGTGTATGGAATCATTTGCTTAGCTGTGGATAGCAGTGTCTTACACCTGTCATTATACCTGCTTTCTGTTACTGTTGATGGAGAGAGGACTGTCTTTTTAATGTTTTGCCCAAAAGCAGGTTCTAGGCATTCATTTATCTTTTTGTAGTAATGCAACCATGCCTGGGGAAGATCAGTTGAAGCAGTGTTCACTTGCATCCATCAAATAATGCTATAGTATTCACTCCAAGGATTTCAATGCATGATTTAAAATAGCTGATTTAACAATACAGCAAAGTTCTTTAAACATTCTTTCTTAATATTGTGTCTTTTATTACAAAAAAATTATAAAATGTCATTTATACTTTTGCAGCCTGTCTTTGATCTCCCTCATCAAATCTTTTCTTTACAACCATGAATTTTACTCCTAGACTTTCACCATCTAAAATTGTTTCTGCTTTTATTTTTATCTTTCTATTATTTTCCTCTTATTTTTATTCCTTTTTATTTTTATTATAGTGAAGGGCTATATAAGAAAAATATTATTTCATATTGTGTGCGAGTGTGTGTGTGTGCAATAGCCAACTCTAAAACATGAAAGTCTGTCCTTTATCAAGTAGCTTTGTTAATCTGCATAACATACATAACTTTCTAAAACCTGCTCAGTGCAATTCTGAATCACTTTATTGCATCATGGCAGAAGATGAACAGATTATAAGAATAATGTTGATGAAAGCAAGTTATTCTGCTTAACAAAGCTCATCAATCCCATTCACCTAATTTCACCAAAACAACATCAGGTTAAGATTCTAGGGCTAATATAAGATTAATGTTTACTGCACTATTTGGTTAGTCCGTCAAGGCCTCTATAGCCCTCTCTGTGAAGAAAAAATCCTAACATCAATGGCTATTAATTTGTCAACAGGTGATTTAACATCATTATAAATATTACACCGATAGCAAACAAATGTTTTCTGATCTTTATGCTATTATGTAAAACCCACATTTAAAGAACAGAATAAAGACAAAAAAGTTTCTACCATAAATGGTGTGACTGGTTAGTCAGTCAGCAATGAAAACTGAATAATCCCACATACTTGGAAATGCACCTCATAGGAAATAATTTCTGTTAATTTCTAGACCATAATCAAAAAAGTGTTGCACGGAAAAGCACTAGTTTTTACTGGTTGCTTGCATTAATTTTTTACATTCATAAACAGTCATTTTCACAATTTTAAATACAATGTTTTCACACATTTAAAAACATTTTAAATTTTATTTTTCTTATCACCAGAGTAAAAGTGAAGCAGTTAAGGCTGAACAAATAAATTTACTTCTGCAGCAGATGTAACTTTAGTTCACATGGATTAACCGAAAATAAAAGATGAGGCATGGTTTACCTTATAAAATTATTCCGCATTTAAAGGAAAAATGCAAAGACAAACTCAAAGTCAAAGTCTATCTCAAAGGCACACTGTCATGAAATCAACAACGAGATGCGACTTTTCCTGATAGGTATGGATTATCTTTGTTTAATTTGTATATTGTGCAATGTCCTTTCTTTTTTGTTTTCATTTCCTTCATCCAATCTAACCCAAATGAATTGGCTGATAGTATTTTGCCTGATATGTGCAAGTTTGGAAGTATAAGTGTCGTTGCGATGAACCAACATCTCAAGTAGACAGATATTGCCCAGAAAATCTGACACACTGTACTGTGATGGGCAGCTTTATGAAACAGCTTGATAAAGAAAAGAGAATTGCTGATTGCATGGAACCTCCTTTTCCACTAACTGTTTCAATAGAGTGCTTATATATCTGGCCTCACACAAAACAAGAGAATTCATTTAATAGATTAAATATAAATGTACATTCTTTATGTTTTGAAAGTTTGAAATGTAAATATAATGTATAGTTTTAAGCTGCTGTATCCCAGTATCCTATAAAACTGCATTTTGTTTTCAATACTTACTTAAAGTAGGATATACTTAAAACAAAAAATAATTTCTTGTGTTCTGGCACATACAGTGTCAAAATTCACGAAAGTAATATATACAATTATGGAAAATGTTTATATATTTTATTATGTAAATCTCGGAATGTAACTACCCATATCTATCCATGTTACTGATTTAAGCAAAATTCCTAAATGGATAAAAAAAGGTTGTATAACTTTAAAGCACTGATTATATAAAAATAAAAATTAGATTAGGCCAAATGGAACATATGTTTCTTTTGTAGTAAATTGGCTAATAACCTGCACAAAGACCCATGAAAAAATTTTGTTTTCTGCAAAATACAGGTTCTGGAAAAATATCAGAACTACTGGTGTTTCTGTTGAAATCTGTAATATAAACACTCAAACAAATGAGTACATCTCAGATCTGACAATTACCTACTGAAAAGCACTTCAAAGTTTTATATTAGTAGATGATTAATTACTATGTTATTTTTTATTGGGGCAGATAGAAGGGTTTTTGAAGGCTGTAAAAAAATAAAAAATCAATATTTTAAGACAAGTACTAATAGTATAGTTGTATAAATAAATATTAATCAAACACTAAATAACAGCATTTCATAATAATTTAAACTGAAATATTCAGAACGTTTACATTAGATTATTAAGCAAAGCTAATGCTCATAGAGGTAAAGTGGCGAACATTTTAAAGCCAATGAAAACGAGATCCTGTGATGTACACTGACCAGACACTGCCTCAGAGGTGCATCCGTGGGTTTCCTTAGCTTCAGTAGCCCTACAGGAAAAGCAGAGCTGCTGGATTGCAGGCGAGTACAATGAATCATGAAGCATGGCTGGTCACATGTAGTTTGCTTATACTGCAGAATTACATGAGCTGAAATGAAAGCAAGCAACATTAAATATTTGATTATAGATGGCTTTTTTAAAATGTCCACTTTCCATGAGGAATGTTCAAAAGTAGGCTGACAGACAGAATAGAACAGTTACAAAAATCCATGAAGGGCGAAACTTTATTAATAGAGTCAAAAACAAAAAAATAAGTAGGTAGACTATATGTGTAATTTCAAAAAGATGTAAGGCACTAGAAAGACTGGAAAATGATATGACAAAACGGGCTTTAAAGATAGTGGTTGTTGTAAAAGCGAGAATTTAAAGACACATACTTTTATGTCCCATATATTGCCATCACGTGAGTGCTTCAGAGTATAATTTTCTATTCAGCAAAACACGGGTCACAGGGATCACGAGTTAAAGACAGACACAGGGAAAACTAGGAGAAGAACTACAGCCTACTTCCAACATATCCAAACAATGAATTTTGAGATTAAAACTTTAGCACAAGTATTTCAGCAAAGATCTTTGACTGCTACCTATTGAATCTAATGAAAAAAGAAAATTCATGCAAAATAACTATTATTAACAGACAAAAACATCCAATTCACATCTACCACATAAGACGCACTACCTGAACTATATATTATACTGTGCAAACTGTACATAAGTTTATTATACATAAGTCACACAGACCTGTATCATTTGAAATGGCATTACTATATATTCTTTTAATAAAGACTGATAAAGGTTCAGCAATCATAGAACCATTACTACACTGCATAATTCATTATAAAAAAAAAGAGTCACTTTGAAATACCATGAAAAATGAAGGAGTTACAAATTAAATTCAAATTTTATTAATTATTCATCCATCCATCCATTTTCCAACCCGCTGAATCCAAACACAGGGTCACGGGGGGTCTGCTGGAGCCAATCCCAGCCAACACAGGGCACAAGGCAGGAACCAATCGTGGGCAGGGTGCCAACCTACCGCAGGACACACACAAACACACCCACACCCACACCCAAACACACACTAGGGCCAATTTAGAATCACCAATCCACCTAACTGGCATGTCTTTGGACTGTGGGAGGAAACCGGAGTGGCAGGAGGAAACCCACGCAGACACGGGGAGAACATGCAAACTCCACGCAGGGAAGACCCGGGAAGCGAACCTGGGTCTCCTAACTGCGAGGCAGCAGCACTACCACTGTGCCACCGTGCCGCCCTATTTATTATTTATTTTATTTATTTTGCATTTTTTTGGATGAAAATGTAGATTCTTTTGGCCCAAAACAGATGTCTTTAAATAGGTAATTATCGCAATATTTAAATAAAGTATAGAAAAATATTAATGCACAGAAAAACTGATCTGCACAAATGTAACCTGGAAAGACAGCACTGTTTTCTTGCTAGCCTCTTATTACTTTATTTTTATTACAAAACTGTATTGATTTTGTAACTACATAACCAGACATGCAAACTCTATCAGCAATACTACCTACATTGACAACAAGTAACTATTTTCCAATTAGTTGTGGTATTGACTCCATCAAGGTGTAAAGAAAATACACTGTCAATAATGAACACAATAAAATCGTACATATGTAACAAAATTCATCATAACAAAAATCATTTTGTTCCCCCAACTCAGAGTGGATAAGCTTGAGTGTACTGACCAGCAACTACTTTGACCAATTTAAAATATTGTTAATTAACAAAACATGCCTGAATTGCCAAATGCAAGCAGATGTAATAGTTAATAAAAAAACACAACTGCTGCGTAAACAAAGAGCAGCAAGTCAAGGCTTGTTTTAGCAGTGCAGATTCTTCTATTTAGCAGATTGTAAGAGGCGACTGGAATATTAGCCTTTACATTAAAGAAAGTGGAGTAATAAACTCAACTGTAAAGAAGTAATCTGAGGAGTCATCCTCCTGTGCAGTTAGACAAAAGGAAACACTTTAATAAACATTTACTTTAATGAATCCAGATCTGTTTAGTTATTGTTTGGACAGAGTGCTTGTTTTAAGTGCATCAGCTTATATTTTTAATTGGAAAATGAACTAGATAAAGACGAATTTGAAGTTGCTGCTTATTAAATAAAAGGTTTGTTATTTTTAACAGCAAATGTATTTTAACATGTTAAGCATGTTAGTCTTGTGTCTTCTTGATAAGCAACTTATGAACATTTGATACCTTTGCAGCTTTTTTAAAGATTTGTTCTATGTTTATTATTTATTGCTGTATGTCATATACCATAAGTTTTGGCAAGAAGTACTACATAATCCATATTTATAATAATACTCCAAGAATTAGGAATGTCCAGCTGATACACTGAAGGAAAAACAACTGTTTAAATATACTAAATGTATGTTTTAACAGCAAAAAAACTGTAGTGCAATTAATGATTTAAAATGATCAAAACCTATAAGCGCATGTATATTTACATTTAAGCAGTGTTTAATTGCCAATGTCAATTAATTGATTGTGTGAAGAAAAAAAAGAGAGAAATGGTGAAAACTACTTTCTTTAAATTAAGTATATGCTTCAGATAGGTACACTACATAATAAAATTAAACAATATGACAGCTTGCAATTAATAAGAAGCATATTAAGTTCTTTTATGCCATATGCATTATGGATACATATTTTTGTACATATTTTATTAATATGTATTAAGAAAAGTTACATTTTTATGATGACTGAACAATAAGTCTACAACATTTCATTTTGATAATAAAAAATTCAGACATTAACATCAGTAGGCACAGGTCAGTAGTCCTGGGAACAAAATTACCCAAACTATTCTGTAACATTTCAGTAATTTACCACTCTGATGCTGATCTTTCTGATCATAAAATAGGTCATTACAATAGCAATTGAAGAGAAAAATTCATAAATAATTGCAGAATTATGGTATTTGAGGGTTCCTCTAGAGCAGGGGTGCCCAATGCGTCGATCGCGATCGACCGGTAGATCGCAAAGGTAGTGCAGGTAGATCGCGTTGCATTCAAAAAATTTTTTTTTAATGTTAGTCTATCATATATCCTCCCTATGGATTTGCCACTTGATTGACATACAGGGCGGCCAGTCTGAGATCTGTTTTCTTCTAACACACTGGTCATCCCGCACGCACGATCAAAAGTGTGAGCTACTGCAAAACTCCGGCTATCTAAATGATCTAGTTAGCCTTTCAATTTATATCGACTAAAGAACAGATTTAAAAAAAAATTGTTTGGGGAGGGTATGGCCTGGATGTGAAATCGGAAGAGGATTTTTTTCTCACAATGTCATAATCAAAGTGCGTTTATCTGATCTGTCAATATATCATTGCTCTTCCAAAGAAGGAAAATGTGGAAAGGCACTTTCGAACTGTTCATAAAAACTATGAAACTGACTTCCTTCCGAAAAGCGATCTGAGAAAGAGAAAGGAGAGGGAACTAAAATCTCAGTTAATCGGACAGCCGTCATTTTTCACTCAGCCTAATTCAAAAGCAAAAGTCCTGGGTGAGTCACTTGATAATTAAGCATAAGAAATGTGCTACCTCCTTGACTGCATTATTCGGCTCTACTTATTTATGTGAGTCAGCCTTTTCCCACATGAAGATTATTAAATCCAAATACTGTAGTGACCATAGATGTATTGAAAAGGTTATTCAGTTATGCAAAGTACGACAACATACATTTTATGTATAAAGTACATAAAAAATATATATAAAATCATTTTTAATGTAGGTAGATCATTTCGACCTGGTCATTTTAAAAGTGGCTTGCAAGCCGAAAAAGTGTGGGTACCCCTGCTCTAGAGTGCCTCTTTCTCTTGTACGATTTGGCTCAAAAACTAATCAACACATTGTAATCTCATAAAAGGCTTATGTTTCGAGTTTGGTATTATTCCACCCAGGAATTTTAGCTCAAGGCTATCCTCAAGAAACTGTGACACACAGACACAGACTGACACACACACATCATCGAGATATCAATGTTTTCGGTATCAGGGTACCCTAAAATGTCGAGATCTGTCAAAAACCAGTAATAGAAATGTTTGGTTAATCTAAAGCTTTCACTCCTCCCCAATAGATAGATAATGTTATGGTGGGGGAGGGCGCAAAGCAAAAGTGAACAGTTAGAACCTCTGGTCTATAGTTTAATTATAAAAATACATACATAGGACATAAGACTTCTGTGTCAAGTTATACAGGTGTAAAATGTAAAAAAGTTTTAGAGGGATAAAAGAGAAAAAAAAAATATATTGGAATTGGTGATTGCTATTGGCCTTAAAAAAACCTGATCAGAGCATCCCTACAGTAATATAATAAAATTAATACTAATGACAACCATATCTCATCTTACTTACTAGTAAATTAAAATATAATTCAGATTTAAATTCCAAAAAATAATAGTTAATTGGCTAATTAATACTAATGTTGCTTGACTCTGGTTTTATATATATATATATATATATATATATATATATATATATATACACACACATACATACACACACACATACATACACACACACACACACATACATACACACAGTACAAGCCAAAAGTTTGGACACACCTCCTCATTCAATGTGTTTTCTTTATTTTCATGACCATTTACAGCACTCCATCACTCTCCTTCTTGGTCAAATAGCCCTTACACAGCCTGGAGGTGTGTTTGGGGTCATTGTCCTGTTGAAAAATAAATGATCGTCCAACTAACCTGACTTCTGCACAACACAACTGCTGGTCCCAACCCCATTGATAAAGCAAGAAATTCCACTAAATAACCCTGATAAGGCACACCTGTGAAGTGAAAACCA
>JANRMT010062792.1:81556931-81572251 GCA_026402145.1 Polypterus bichir lapradei | reverse complement strand
TGGTTTTCACTTCACAGGTGTGCCTTATCAGGGTTATTTAGTGGAATATCCTGCTTTATCAATGGGGTTGGGACCAGCAGTTGTATTGTGCAGAAGTCAGGTTAGTTGGACGATTATTTATTTTTCAACAGGACAATGACCCCAAACACACCTCCAGGCTGTGTAAGGGCTATTTGACCAAGAAGGAGAGTGATGGAGTGCTGTAAATGGTCATGAAAATAAAGAAAACACATTGAATGAGGAGGTGTGTCCAAACTTTTGGCCTGTACTGAATATTCATAAATGTCTGCTAGTATGATACTTACCTCTAAGAGAAAGTCAGAAATTGAAATTTATTGTCATGACATTAAAGATTTTAATTTTTTTTTTACCATTTGCTTTCTGATTCATTTTTCTTTAGAAATTGTTCCCTTAACTGTATTCAAATTAGTGACAAGCAGTATGGACACATGTGCAAATTACACTAAATGTTAAAGCTGAGCTCCTGCTTCAGTAGTAATGTTCACTTGTGTGCTTATTAGTCATGAGGAATTCTCAGTATTTGGATACAAATGAAAAAAGGCAAATTCCACTTTACAAGGTGAACAAGAAAAAATGTGGAAAAAAGTAAGCATTTAACGCTATGGCAAAAACACATTTTTGAATTTCTTCTAAATGTAAATATCATACTGCCCTATTTCTTTAATTCAAACTAAGAGAGGAATAAATGCTAGTTAACTAAATAATTAGATAAATTAGAAACTGGTTAGAATGAAACCTGCAGCCACAGTGGTTGCCCAGGACTGAACTTGACAATACAGTACCTGCTTTAAAGTAATTAGCATAAGAATACATTTAGGTTATATATAATTATATCCAGTAGTGATTTGTAAGCATTTTTTAAATTTGTAGTTCAAAAGTTAACCACCTTTACAAAAGTTAAAAATGTAAACCTGGCAGAACACTTAAGTAATGTTCAACATATACGGTATTATACCTTCTTATAGTATCTTCTCAAGTAAAAAAATCACTAACATAAAATTTAAGTACTTTTAGCAAATGTCTGAAATGTGTATTTCACACTTGCAGTACCATTGCAGAAACTAGAACTGAAGTTCCCTCATCTACCAAGTAAATAAAAATTGATATACTATATATTCAGTATGGTATTTAGTGAAGTTAAATACCATTTTCCTATTTTATGTCCTAATATTGTGCATGAGATCCTGGGTAATAACACAGTCCAATGCCTAAGCTTTGAGACATAGTCAAAAAGCCAATATAAAATCATTTTAAATGATCGCTCCATGTCTGATATACGAATATTGAGCAGTGTTTTAAGCTGTTCATTGGGCTAATGCCTCATCCGGGGTTGTTTTCTATTCACTGCCACCAGGATAAGCTCCAATCCCTTGTGGACTGAACTAGATTAAGTGGGTTTGATAATGGATGGATGGAAAATTTCTTTCTAAATTCGAAATCTAGCTCAATAAAATGTCAAGCAGCCACACAATAAAATGGTAGGAAAAATCTGTGTGCATGTGCTAACCTTGCACACAGGCAAGAAAGCCTGAAAATTGATTTTGTTATTTGGCTACAAAAAGATATAGATGTCTGGTAAATGTTAAGACCCTATAGACCAATAGCAGCTTCTATGCGATCTTTCTTGACTTAATTTAAAATATCTGTATATTTGTAGGGCCTGTAATACTGTATCTTATGCATTTAAAAGGTGCCCCCAGAGAGCACTTTTCTTTCCAAATGTATTACTTATTCTTAGAATAAAAAAACATTATAAAAGGTGGTGCAGTTATATAAACCTAATCTTTGTAAATGAAAACATTTTTCAAATTTTATATACACTGTATATGCATACACACACACACACACACACACACACACACACACACACAGTATATAGGCACAATAATAAACAACATATATTAACAATAATAATAATAGTAATAATATACAGCCTGGAATGATGATTGAGTACAATTATTAGATTCAAATACCACGTAAACATATAAAATGTCAATTTAATATGGTAAACCAATAATATACTTCAAACCCTCTATTAACCTTTACACAAACATGAGGTGCTTATTTCACATTGATATTAATTATTATACACAGTAAATCCATTCAATTATCTATTGTCTTTATCATCATAATCTTTTACAGGCTAGCTGAGAACTAAAGCCACCTCTGCCAATACTGGGTGACACAAGAGCCTACTATGCTTGTTAGAACACCAGCCTGGTGCAGTATATTTACAAAATATGTGACATACTGTACACATACAGACAAACTGTAAGGGCAATGATGTGACCAAATGTAGATGGACCATGCTCAACCAGACAAGAGAACATTTACATTATCAGCAATACAACCTACTTTGACAACAAGAAATTATTTTCCAGTTAGTCGTGGTATGGTCTCCATCAAAGTAACGAAATTGGAAATGACTCAAAGTGGACAAGCTCAAGGGCACTGACCAACAACTAAGGCCTACACTACAATTGAAATACTGTGAATTAACAAAACATGTCCTTAATGCAAAATGCCAGCAGAAGTAATGGTTAATAAAAACACAATGTCAAGTATTATTTGTGTTGTACACAACTATTGAAGTTTTAATAACATCATATTATTAGGATGAAGGATGTAATATTTTGTCTTTGTAATTTGCAAACAGTGATGATACATATATCTGAAACTAAAAATAAAAAGAGAAAAAAAATGCGCTTCTTATATAAACCAAAAAATAGTCATAAATAAGCTTGTGAAAACAGCTTATCAAGCAACCCTCCATTCCCAAAAATGCTTCATTCAGGATTATTGAAGGGTCAGAGATTATTCCAGCAGAACTAATGCCAGTCCATTACAGGACTCTCTCTCACACACACACACATACACACGCATTCATACTGGGATACTTTAAACTCAACTGCCTAACCTGTTATGCCTTTAAAATGTGCAACGATAACATGCATCCTGAGACAAAGACAATCCTTGAATTCATGGGAAGCACATGCAAACCTCACACAGTCAGTGCTCGGATTGGGATTCATATCCATTTTCATAGAGCTCTGAGGCAGCTGTGCTAATCACTACACCACACAGTTTCACCCACCTTTGGCGAGCAGCATTAACATAATAAATATGCTTATAGTAAAATACAGCACAGAACCAGTTTAATAGAAAATTCCAAAAATATTTTTGCACTTTATATTCTAGAAAATCTAAAAAGTAAACATGCATCATGGTAGTCCTGGAATTACACCATCTTCATTTCTTTACAGCCCTAGGTTCAATTGTCAAGCCACTGCATTTGAGGAATTGAACCTTCTTCTTGTTGAACTTGGTTTTTTTCCTCAAAGTTCACTGGTTTCTTTCTGCCCCTCAGTGATATGCTTGTAAGGACAACTGGCACAGTTTTGAGAG
The DNA here is from genome assembly GCA_026402145.1 of Polypterus bichir lapradei. Classification (NCBI taxonomy): domain Eukaryota; kingdom Metazoa; phylum Chordata; class Cladistia; order Polypteriformes; family Polypteridae; genus Polypterus; species Polypterus bichir. Next base: position 81,568,825 of record JANRMT010062792.1, on the reverse strand, counting down.
CAGATGTGTGTCCGGGAATACAGGCATTCTCTCAAGGGCAATTCGTGCTTTGCATCCTGCCAAGATGGCCTCAAGCTCACCACAAAACTGTAATACATACAGTAGTTTCAGAAAACAGAGGCTGGAAGATTAGACGGTTCAACATTCCTAAATATAGCTATACAATTTTCAATTATATATACAAAGGTATATGCATTTCAGTATACTTTACACAAATGATTTTACCCTACAAAGTAAAAGGCAAGCATTATTATCCATTAAAATATGATTTACCTAAATTTACATACAGATAATTTTTTAACACTACCACTGTAACAGTCCCTACATCCTTTTTTTCTAATCACCAATCTATTGTTCGGATTCTTGTTATAAAAGGAACTCTGCCATTTTTCTAAAAGTGTTGAGTGGGCAAGAGGAATAGCAGCATCCCCATTATTCTCTAATGCATGTATAAATTCTGCATAACAGCGTTTTTGCTCCACAGAAACTATAGCAATTTCCATTTAAATGAACACATTATTTGTTCCATAAAACTGCATTATAAAAATCAAAACATTGTAGACTGAATATTATTAAGCATTTCCCCTATTTTTCAGTGGCCCTGTATTTATTTGTAACCAGTTTCATTGTAAATATTTACTTTTCTAAATTTGATCTTGAAATCATAAAGCAGAAAAGCATGACACATATTTAAAAATTTTTTTAATCTGTGTGCATGCTTTTCTGATGACACCACAAATCTTTTTTTAATTCTGCATTTTTTTGGTTTTCATGTGGTGCGGTTTATTCATTTTTAGCTGCCATAATAAAATTACTGAACAAAAATGACTAATTTCATTTTCAAAATTAAATATAATCCTTACCTATCTATAGAAAATGCTAAATAATTTACATTTCAGAAGCCTTGCCTCTAGTAGCAGAATATGTATTACTATAATTTTCTGCTCAGTAACAAACAAGACAGGCACATTAGCAAAAAAAAAAAAAAAAAAAAAAACAACACTATTTTGACTTAGTCTAATGCTACCTTACACTGTGTTAGGTAGTCATTCAAATTTTATTAATCATTACCAAGAAAGCACAATTATTAAAAATACAGAGTTCAAACAGAGTTTTTTTACACCAGAAATTTAAATACTTATTAAAAACTGACTTTCATTCCAAGACATACCAATGTATTAAGGTAAAACTTTGAATACCGTCATGTTCTTATATATAACAGTAATGAACGTGAAGGTGTCCATGAGGTTACACAGTCAAACAAAGGACACCAACAGTAGTGGTCAAGACAAATACTCATAATACTACAGATTCCAGCTAAGAGTATGCAGTCATGCGATTTCTGCAGAAGCATTGTCAGGTAGTGGCTCCCAAACACAAGATGTTTTAAAATTAGCAAGTTATGACAGAACACACAAATATGGCCAGAATGAATAAACCTCCCAGACAGAATGGCCAGGATGAGATTTTAGAAAAGAAAAAAAAGGGAATAAAAATTGCTCACAAGATAGTACTAAAACCTTTTTTTGTAATCAAATGTCACCTTTTTAAGTGCCAACAGTAACACTGTCAGGTGCAAGAGTATTTGCAAGCTACGTGCAATACGACAAAGCACAAAAGAAAAATTGGCCATATTAGTGATTATTTTTTCAGGATTACACTTTTTAGAAAATGTCCCTTCACAAGTTACCACAAATGGAAGATTACATCTTTTTTATAATAACTAGTCCTGGGTAAAAATATTGATTTTTGATTAATCATTATTTTTTTTTAAATGATTCAATATTGATTCTTAAATTCTCAAGATCAATCTCGTAAATTTCTGTCCTGCTCATCTTTGTTTTTGGCATCCGATCCAGTAGATGGCACTAATTTGCCTGTCAGGGCTTTGTACAGAAAAAAGCAGTTTACCACTTTGCATAAAATGGTGTGTCCTCTTTAAATGAAATCAGAAACTTAGACACTTGAATCAGATGTGTGGACTTACTACGGATTCAAACGGTGTGTTGGTAAAGTACAATAGGATAAAAGCAAAGCCATATGTAAGCTGTGCAGCACAGAAGTTAATTATTGTTGTAACACAACAAATTTGAGAAATCACTTATCCCGACATCACCCAAAAACATTTCAGTCAACATCCAAATGAGCAGAGTCTAAACAATCTGCACTGGAGACACCGTTTAGTTTCAAGCTTCCATTTATGTCACCTCATGCCCAAAAAATAAAAGAATCTTCAGCAGTTTGTATCTATAAAGATAAGATATCCTAAAGATAAGAGACCCTACAACATGCCGTAAACCGGCAAAGCTGCCTGCAATACAAAAGTGAGTGTGTACTCAAATCAGCTGACTTAAACATAACAGTGGCATTATTCTTTTATACTCCAGTCATTCAATGCCGCTGTCAACAAGCATCAGCACTAGGTCCTCGTTTTAAAATGCTTCCTTTTTGTGTGAGGACTGTTAGGACACATTTTCGTGACTGCTTAATGTGACTGCTATATGTGATCAACTGATAATGTGTGTAACTTCTAGAATTATAGAAAGACACAAATCTTCCCACAGAAACTTTAATTTTGACTAATTCAAGGTTATTTTATATGTCCAAAATAGGGGAATAAAATTAGGCAGTTTAGTTGAAGGGTGTCTACATGAAGAGTCATAACACACAAATACGTTATTGAATATCATGTATTATTTAACTCTTTCATGGCTTTTTTTTTCCATTTTCTCCCAGGTCTACATATCAAATCCAATCACATCAGGTTTTCTAAAAAGCATACAAAGCAAATACTATATGCATTTAACTTTAGCTTTCTAAGATTGGCTGTCACACTGCTTATATACTTACTACATTCCTGTTTGTCTAACCATTTATATATTCTGAAAGGCACTATTTGGAAAAGAAACAGCTACCTGCCTTTCGTTTTTGATTTCCAGATCACTTGCATCAAAATCAGAGTTTGATAAGTCAGAGTCTGCTTTAGCAATAATATGCAAAAAGCAAAACAAATAATAATGTCCACAGAGTATTTTGCTTTGCACATTCGGTTTACTCTTTTGCCCAACGTCAATGCCATTCTAGACGTTGTTTACTCTACGCTCCTCACACATGCAGGGATTCGATGTCAAGTCAATGATTCTAACAGTCCTCCTAGCAAAGAGGATCTACCCGTAATGTGATGGTGAGTTTTGCTGACATCTACAGCTGATTATTACCCTCTCCCCCTGGATGTCAAGTAAAGTCAACATCCAACCTCAACCACTGCTGTCGACAAAAGTCGACATCAGCCTTAAAAGAGTTAAGAAGCAATATTTGATGATTTTATAATATTATTATTCACATGATAATATAGATCATTTATAAATTAGATGCCGTTACATTGTATTAAAACAAGGAATTCTGAAAGTGTAGTGCTGTAAAATTTCTTTTTTTAAAAAGAGCAATGATATTTTGTTCCACATCTTCCAAATATTAATGTTAACTGTTCATTACTAATCAAGTATTTCTTCCTAAATGTCATTCCATGTTTATGCATATGTTATGAAGTCACTATGTAAACACCCTTCAAATAAAGTGTTACTAAAATTTGTAATATTATAGTAATGTTCTCTATGCATGGTTAAATATAAAAATTATATCAAATATAGCAGTGCATGCTAATTCTGTCAAGATAAAATCAATATCGAATCAAGACATTGTGAATCGGAATCTAACTGGGACATCAGTGCTGATGCCCAGTTCTAATAGTAATGTTTCTATCTGAATGTACTTGCCCATAACACACGCAGTTCTAATGGGGATTATTCTTATGTCGTTGTGTGTTTTTTTTCTTTTTAATTGTGTGATTTTCTTTACAAACCACAGAAATGCAACTGCATATTGCAACTTTGTCGGAGGATGATAGGCATGCCCTGTGTTTTCAGAAGATATCAGATCATTGTAAAATTGCAAAGATAGCAAATGGAACCCAGTAATTATGTTTGGCCTGTATTGTTTTGGTCCCTGCCCTGTTCCCACTTGAATCTGATGATTTATGGGATCTGACTGGAGTTTTTGTTTTCCTCTCCTCCATTGTCTACTCTTAATTAAAACAATCTAGATGAAAACAGGCGATTCAGTCCAACAAATCTTGCCAGTCCTATGGACTTATTTTAGAATAAATAACATTAAGTCTAGTTTTCAAAGTCCCTAAAGTCCTACTGTCTACCACACTACTTGGTACCTTATTCCAAGTGTCTATGGTTCTCTGTGTAAAGAAAATCTTCCTACTTTTTTCTACAAAAATTACCCTTAACAAGCTTCCAACTGTGTCCCTGTGTTCTTGGTTCACTAATTTTAAAGTAACAGTCTCAATCCACTCTATTAAATTCCCTTCATAAATTTGAAACACTTCAAATCAGAGCCGGCCCAAGGCTAACTAACTGACTGCTTAGGTCCCCCGAGGCCACCAGAGGGCCCCCGAAGAGTGCTTGAAATGTCCCAAACTTTTTTTTTTTTAATTATTATTATTATAAATACAATGTTCTAATTTTCAAAACATGTGAAGAAGCAGCAGTAAATTTCAAGGAATACAAACAGTTCATTCATAAAATGTTACAAAACACAAACTGGGGTTGTAGCAGTGTTTGCATGTCTTAGATGCTTTCTACGGTTTAACTAGTCTGGATGTCTGATACAACAGACCTTTCTGTTATCTATGCATATTCACCAGCTGGAAAAATATTCTAATGCGTCATGTCATCTTTCGTGGCGACTCTGCCGAGTCATTTTTAACAAATTGTCAGTCTCATCAAAAAACAACTTCAATCAGCAATCTAACTACAACACAAGTAGGCTACTACTCGAGTCTCCCGCTTTGCCAGGATTACAAGGCACCAATCATTTTATTAAAATGAAGAAATACTTGAGGGCACAGATGAACACTATTCCCCTATTTCTGCACAATGCAGTTTACCTGGAATATACAGGAAAATCGATATTTTTAAAATATATGCAGTTCTGCATCATGTCAGACAAAGTGTGATTTATAAATCTTGATATGTTGTATTCTAGCATGGATCCGTGCCACTTGGATTTAACATACAAGATTTATCCAAAATCTCATTATATTATGTGTTACTGCCCCTCAGTGAAGCAGTGTGGCCACATGACAAAGAAATGGGAAAAATGACAAAACTGTTATAATCTTAAGGGTACATATTAATATTTTGTGATATTTTATGTCTACAGTGATCACACAAAAACACAATGTTATGTTAAGCTGGTGTCACGAATCGTGTACATAAAGGACATTATATTGGATGCAATCAGTCAGACTAACATTAGGTTACAGTTATGACACAGAAATGGACATATCCTTCTGGAGGAAAGAAAAGAACAAAGAAAAAAATAGAAGATGAGAAAAAACAGCAAGATAAAAGTTACATGACGAATTTCAGCATTTCACCATAATTACTTGCTAAATAGCATTACTCAGTTCAGTCAAGGTATGTACGGCTAACGTTAGCTAGTTGGGGGTGAGGGGGAGAAATTCATGACAAGGATGTAAATGCATGTGTGTCATCATAAAATCAATGTATGCCATAGACCCATTTTCTAAAAACAAAAAGGTTAGTTTATATATGTTATTTTACAAATGATGCGTCGGTTTAGAACGGCATAGACTAATTCAACTAACCGTGGTAGCCCTACAACTCAAATGTAATGATATGTGGCAAGAACCCTTGGTTTGGATCACATTGTGATCTAGTGAATATAAATAAGCTTTAACCAAGTGTAACATTTTTGAAGTATTCCAGCTTCAAAATAATACAGTACATTCACAGAGAAACTATTCAGCATAAAATCAAGATTTGATTTTTACATAGTAAAAGTTACACAGAATCAGCGTTTCTTAATACTTTTTCACCCATAATGTGAGAAAAGTGGAATTACACATCATTGAAAAAACAGCAACAACAACAACAACAAAAACCTTGGTTAATGTGTTGTTGCTCTGGTATAGTGTGAAAAACCATAGGAGTAAATATGAAAAGCCATTTGAGTCTAAAACATTAGAAAAATCATTGAGTATGTAAAATGTTTACCTATTAATACATTAACTGGTTAAAATATAAACTAATATGAATCAAAAATTGCTTGAGATCTTCCATGGCACAAGAAAGACTGATTAGCATCAACAACCAAGTTGGCCGTCAGATCTCTTATAATGATATAATAAATGACTTTGCCTACAGAAAAGCCAGGAAAGAGAGATTCTATAGTGAAAGTGTAATATTGAAGTACACTGTAAGAGGAATAAATACGAATATCTGAAAAAAAAGAAATAAATGCCTTAAATTTTACTTTGGAATTTCTTTGCACATCTGTACATAGTTTTCATAATTATTCAGCTTTATATTTTATTCTTCAACAGCTATTGTAATGTTGTTACAGGTTCACCTTTTCATTTTATGTCTTTATTTAAGTATTAATTTAATTTCTTTGATGTTGTCTTTGTTTTGGGTTACATTTTTTATTTTTAAAATAAGTTATTTTATTTCATTTTAAGTTGATAGTTGTTCTGCACTTTTACATGTTGAATTTTTTTTTAACAAAAAGCAATTAAAGTATTTAATATATTTACAGTAAATTCATGGCCTACTGGTTTATCACTGTACTGTACTAAAAGTATTGTATCTCTTTGAATAGTGATTTTCATCCCAGCCCTCAGACCCACCCACAGAGTCCAACTGTTTGTTCTATTCTAACTCCCCTCTACAGCAGACCCGAGCAATCAGTAATACTGATATTCAGGTGTGCTGAAAGTTAGGATAAAACAAGTTGAACTGTCTAGGGGAGCCTGAGGACTGGGTTAGGAAACTTTGAATATTAAAGTGCACATTAACACGATACCACTTTGGTGAGTTTAACACCTTTAAAACGTAAAAACCACAGAAGGGTGAAAACATGCCAGGTTAACATTATTGTAATGTATGCAACAGCAACAAATAATAAAATTGATATTGGATGCATTAAATTTATAGTAGGTGTGCTAATGATCAAGCATTGACAATAGTAGTTTTGGCAGCGCCAAGGTGGGGGGGGGGGGTAGGGGGGGCAAATCTTGTTCTGTTTAGGGCCCCATAAAGGCTTGGGCCAGCCCTGACTTCAATCATGTCTCCTCTTAATCTACTCCTGCTTAAACTGAAAAGGTACCCCTGTTTTAAACTTTCCTCATAATTCATTCTCTATAGCTGTCAAATCAACCCTTTCGCTCTTGTCTTGACTTTTTCCAATTAACTTTTCAACAATTAATAGACAAATATTACTGTTTTCCATTTATGTTTACCAGTATGAAACTACTGCTTTTTCCTGTGTGTTTAAACAAATCATTGTGTAATAATTCTGATTAAGTCATTTATAAAATTTATACTTTCAATTTACATGAGAACTTGTCAAAGGACCCTGCACCTTCACTCAGTAAGCTCTATAAAAAAAGTAAACTGAACTGAATTTAAATGTCAGTGTTGCTTCTAATATCAACATGTGATTCTTAAAAGTAAAAATATGAAATTCAATACAAATTAATTGTATAACCTTATTATTGCAAACATATTTTATGAAAACATATTCCATGTTAGCTATGATATATATATATTTTTTCCCTCACATTTCTCCAATAACAGGATATGGAAGTGCTGGGCATTATGGATGCTAAGAAAATGAATAATGAAAAACTTTCATGAAGGCAGACATTAACACTAGTGTTAGACAATGAAGTTTTTGTGATATAAATTAAAGTAATTTCCAAATTTAATAAAAATCTTCAGATCATTTGTATCCAATTTTGCTTCTAGATATTTATTAATTTGGTATAATGTATTTTGAGTGTGATAGACCAAAATATTTTTAAACCTTAGGTCTTCTGTCAGCCTAAATAAAAACTAATTGCATAGAACTTGTATGCAAAGTAATCTTGACACTGCAGCTGACTGGGTCAAACCAGTTCTTGCCCGTCACCCAACTTTAATTGCTCTCGATTCAAACTTTAAGCGCAGAGCACTTTAGACCAGATCTTATCAGGTCTATACACTGGTATAGTGAGTGCTGTGCAGAATGGAGGTAGAACCTCTGTGTTTTTCCCAGTTGATTATGGGGTTTGTCAGGGGTATGTTCTTGCTGCTACTTTATTCAAAGTTTGCATGGACTGGTTGTTGTTTGAGGTTCTTGGCTTGCAAGTGTCCTGGATAAAAACCAAGATTCAGGCCTCTTAGGCACAGCCATTAGCAGTGTGTCAGTGTGTGGAGAGAGTTGACCTTGTCGAGAGGTTTACTTACCACGGCAGTGACATTCATGTCTCTGGTGACTCTTCCTATCCTAGATGGATTGGGAGAGAATTGGGGATCATGAGGTCACTGGAAAGGGGTGTGTGGCACTCCTGATATCTATGCAAAAGGATGAGGGTCCACGTCTTTAGAGTCCTGGTGCTTCCTGTCTTGCAAGACGTGGACGTTATCCAGTGACCTGAGATGATGACTGGACTCCTTCTGTACTGTGTCTCTTGGGTACCGCTTGTTTGACTTTGTGTCAAATGAGCGTTTGCTCACAGAGTCCCAAAAGAGGCATATTACCTGCATTGTGAGGGAGTGTCAGTTATGACACTACGGCCGTGTGGCGCAATTCCCCGAGGGTGATCCGGCTCACAGGATCCTCATTTTTGAGGGCCTGAGTGGCTGGACAGGTCATGGGGATGCCCACGTAACACCTGGTTGTGGCACAGAGATGGTCATTTACAGAGGGTGGGACTGGACTGCGTGTCTGCCAGGAGAGTAGCTGTCCAGGAGGTGGGGGCAGCAACGCACTGTACCTGTTCATGCTCCCCAACCTGACCTGACCTTATCAGCTTACATGGGTCACCTGCACACCAGGCTCTTGCCATCACACACCAACCCCAGGTGTACTGCATCTCCAGGAGTGGATTCTGATATCTCTTTTCCAGGCAAGGTCCTCAAATTTATTTAGAACATTCACGAGGGCCAATTTTGGACTGCTCTTTTTCCAATCTCTGCGCTAAGATGATGGATAACCTAAACAGGAGAACATTTCTCCAACCAACACAGCTCTAAGTACAATTGAGGCACAAGCCAAGAGTATAATCCTAGGCAGGATAATGCTGAAACCAAGGGTAGATAAACCTTGACCTCAGCTGGGAATAACTTTGAGAGGTAGGAAGAACACTGTGACAAAATCTTAAACATCTGTGCATATGCCATCATCAGAGGAGGTAGTGCCAGAAGCATTTCTTGGGTTTGGCTCTTCCTTTGTTCCAGAGGTCACTACAGTGATTAAAAAGTGCATGATATTTAGTTGGAAATGCTGAAAACACTGGGTATTCTGAGGGGTGTTTTGCCTAACATTTCTCTTCAATGTTCTGTGGAAGGTAGAGATAATACCTTAGGACTGGCAGACATGGGTAGCGGGGCATTCCAATTACTGATAGATCACACTCCTTAATCCTATACAGTACCCCCATTTTCACCTGTGGTCACTCTGAATAAATTCACAGTATAAATCTGACAAGAAGTTTTTCATGTGTGCTATTCAATTTAATGAGATAATCTACAAGTACTTACTCAATTATTTTAAATAAATAAAGAGTGCCCTAAACAGAACAGTTATTTTTCCTAAAAAAAAAAAAATATATATAATAATAATAAATAATAATAATAATAATAATAAAATTAATTTAATTAATTAAATAATTAATAAAAAGTGTGAGGACTAAACTTTTCTTCAGCTGTGGTACACAATCATTTTACTTATGTCATGACAGCTTAACAAAAGTTCAAAAGGTTACACTTCAATTTAGCACAACATTACAATCTATACTAATAAAAGGCAAAGCCCTCACTCACTCACTCACTCACCTCACTGACTGACTGACTCATCACTAATTCTCCAACTTCCCGTGTAGGTAGAAGGCTGAAATTTGGCAGGCTTATTCCTTACAGCTCACTTACAAAAGTTAAGCAGGTTTCATTTCGAAATTCTACACGTAACGGTCATAACGGTCGATAACGGTCGACAACGTCCGCCATGTTGAACTTTCTTATTTATGGCACCATCTTCACGAAATTTGGTAGGCGGCTTCCCTGCGCTAACCAAAACCGATGTATGTACTTATTTCGATGGTATGATGCCATTGTCGGCCGCCATATTGAACTTTCCAACGTCACTAATTTTCCAACTTCCCGTGTAGGTAGAAGGCTGACCCCATCTTCACGAAATTTGGTAGGCGGCTTCCCTGCACTAACCGAAACCAATGTACATACTTATTTCGGTGGTATGACACCACTGTCGGCCGCCATATTGAACTTTCCAACGTCACTAATTCTCCAACTTCCCGTGTAGGTAGAAGGCTGAAATTTGGCAGGCTCATTCCTTACAGCTTACTTACAAAAGTTAAGCAGGTTTCATTTCAAAATTCTACACGTAACGGTCATAACAGTCGATAACGGTCGACAACGTCCGCCATGTTGAATTTTCTTATTTATGGCCCCATCTTCACGAAATTTGGTAGGCGGATTCCCTGCGCTAACCGAAACCGATGTATGTACTTATTTCGATGGTATGACGCCACTGTCGGCCGCCATATTGAACTTTCCAATGTCACTAATTTTCACAATGTCCGCCATGTTGAACTTTCTTATTTATGGCCCCATCTTCACGAAATTTGGTAGGCGGATTCCCTGCACTAACCAAAACTGATGTCTGTACTTATTTCGATGGTATGACTCCACTGTCGGCCGCCATATTGAACTTTCCAACGTCACTAATTTTCCAACTTCCCGTGTAGATAGATGGCTGACCCCATCTTCACGAAATTTGGTAGGTGGCTTCCCTACGCTAACCAAAACCGATGTATATACTTATTTTGGTGGTATGACGCCACTGTCGGCCATCATATTGAATTTTCCAAACATCACTAATTCTCCAACTTCCCGTGTAGGTAGAAGGCTGAAATTTGGCAGGCTCATTCCTTACCACTTACTTACTAAAGTTAAGCAGGTTTCATTTCGAAATTCTATGCGTAACGGTCATAACGGTCAACAATGTCCGCCATCTTGAACTTTCTTATTCATGGCCCCATCTTCACGTAATTTGGTAGGTGGCTTCCCTGCGCTAACCGAAACCAATGTACATACTTATTTTGGTAGTATGACGCCACTGTCAGCCGCCATATTGAACTTTCCAACGTCACTAATTCTCCAACTTCCCGTGTAGGTAAAAGGCTGAAATTTGGCAGGCTCATTCCTTACAGCTTACTTACAAAAGTTAAGCAGGTTTCATTTCGAAATTCTACGCGTAACGGTCATAAAGGTTGACAATGTTCGCCATGTTTAACTTTCTTATTTATGGCCCCATCTTCACGAAATTTGGTAGTTGGCTTCCCTGCGCTAACCAAAACCGATGTACGTACTTATTTCAGTGGTATGATGCCACTGTTGGCCGCCATATTGAAGTTTCCAACGTCACTAATTCTCCAACTTCCCGTGTAGGTAGAAGGCTGAAATTTGGCAGGCTCATTCCTTACAGCTTACTTACAAAAGTTAAGCAGGTTTCATTTCAAAATTCTACGCGTAACGGTCATAACGGTCAACAACATCCGCCATGTTGAACTTTCTTATTCATAGGTAGAAGGCTGAAATTTGGTACTTATTTTGGTGATATGATGCCACTGTCGGCTGCCATATTGAACTTTTCAACGGTCTTTGTTACTTATGGGCCCATCTTCAAGAAATTTGGTACGCGGGTTCCCAACGCTAACTGAATCCTACTTACGTACATATATACGTCCATAGCCTGCAGCTCGGTCACCGTGTGAGGCGGCGTTGGGTCCCCCATCCCAA
>JANRMT010062792.1:81491838-81556531 GCA_026402145.1 Polypterus bichir lapradei | reverse complement strand
GCCTTTTTATTTAATCCACGGCTTCTCCGCTGTTTTATTGTTCATTTATTACGATTATAGTTATTGTATAGGTATTTTAGACTTACTTTACATTGTTCAGGTACCCATTTCCTTTATCATTCCAACCGTACCCCCATTAACATGTCTATCGAGGTAATCACCATCGATCAAAGAACTGTCACTTACCAAGTGGTTTCCATGCCCGGAGATGGCACCTGCCTTTTCCATTCTCTTTGTTACATATTGCACAGCCATATCAGGCTCACTATTGATATCCGGAGGAACATTGTGTCTTATTTATTGAATGACTGGGACAGGTTCAAGGTGTGGACTGATGACGGTACAGGAGATAATTATACTACACAGGAGCACTAGAAGAGTGAAATGCTTAAGTGTACCAAAATGGCCAAATATTTTACACCTTTGGACAACCGCCAATGCCTCTTAAACATCTTAGCTTCACAGGTGACGATTTCAGTAGTGGACACTTTGATGTTTAGAAATGTTTAAACTCTCAAAAGCTGGATGTGAAGTTATCAATGAAACTGGTTGTATACTTACAACACTTGACAGATGCCGAATGTCTCTTCAACACAAGTCCTACAAATACTGTCGTAACTGAAACAAACCATGAAACTCAAACCGATTATGACAGCAGCAATCCAAGCTGTGAGATTTGAAACAAGATTACTGTTCACATGGCCAACTGTACGTTGCATGCTCAAGAGTAAGCTCAGTGCACAGCTTGGTCATATTACAACTGGAGGGCCGAACTGACAACGTGGCATACAAAGAGATCCTTAACAAATAATTATTGTTATATTTTCCCTCAGTTTAAAAAGGTTTAATTTTCTTCTTAATAAAAATTTTAAGGCAGTACTTCACCGCTGCGAAGCGCGGGTATTTTGCTAGTATATATATATATAGATAGAGAGAGATGACAACAACACTCATATCAATGACAAAACAATTACATTAACAATCATGTTACGTTATTTTTAAAATATTTCCTTTTCTTTTTCATAACTTCTTTAACACACTACTTCTCCGCTGCGAAGCGCGGGTATTCTGCTAGTTACTTAATACAATTCAGATTATCAGGCAGAATCTTACTCAAACAGCACAGGACACAAGGCACAAATGATTCCTATGCAAGGTGCCAGTCTACAACAAGACCCACTCATGCACATACCCACACTCACTTGGTAGATTACATAGGAACTACAAACTGCCTAACACGCACATTGTTCAGTTGAAGTTTTATTTTTAATTAGCAATAACTACTAATTATTTTATATAGATTTAAGACTTCAAAGGAAACAAATTATAGCATAGCACATACCAGAAGTGTAACATTTGTTGTAAAATACACATCAAAACAAAATTTAAAATTTATGTAATTCATTGCAGATTGGCATTTGAATAATAATTTATCTACCCAAGCATATCACTAAATGCCTTTGTTCACTATCCAAAAAGAAATTTTGTCTTTTACATATTCAGGGAAGTGATGTGAAGCAAGAGCAAAGATTAATTAAACATAAGAAAAATGGGATAATTTTTACTGTACATGGCACCATCATAAAATGATGATATAAATCTGACAGTAAGTTTATTATTTGCCTATTCAGATGTAACAGCTTCATTAATTAATTTTTTATAGATTTTAAGTTAACTACTTGATATTAACTTCTTGAGCTATTAAATTACTTTTATATACAGCACTGCTACATCACAAAAAATATAATATGAGCCATCATTACAGTTCTCTACCATTATCAATACAATCTTCACTGCCCAAGCAAGCCTGGTGACACTAACCCAGAACAAAACAGAATTACTTTATGTCAATTCATCTTTTAAAAGGTAGTTAATGTAACCAGCTAAGGAAATTATAAATAGTTATTTTTTAAAGGAGCTTAATTTTTCAGTCTCACATTAATTTTATATTTTGCAGTTAATTTCATTTTTCACATTAGCTTTAGGTGTTTTATACTTTGACATGTTTTTAATGGCAGATTGAAATGGGCAGTTGAATATTACATGACTGCAAGAAATAGGTGTGATAGCAGGGATCAGTCTGAGCAGTGCTCATACAATATATTAGATTACATTCAACACTCTAAAGTGGTTATGCAATCAACATTTTTTTTTTTTTTTTTTTTTAAGTAAAATTAGCTAAATAAAAATATATAACGTATTAAAATCAAAAATATGGCTTTAGTGAATGGAAATTTAAAATCAAAATATTTTACTGAATTGTTTATTTATACTCATGCTAGGTTTATGATTTTTATCAATAGTGTTGATGGGCGAACAGAAAATATGCCATTTTCAGTGGTAATTTTGTTCACCAAATATTTTCCTGGAAATTCATTCTTAAAGCCAGCTTAAACAAATCCAGTGTCCCATTATGTATTGCAAGACCAACATGACATCAAAGATCTGTAGTAGACATATGCAGAACCGTCAGGCATGTGTACTGTAAGATCGTTGCCGATCTGCTTGGAGCATCCATGATCTCATGTCCCCATCAGTACGCCAGCTTTCCACCCTGCATGAGTCTATAACAAAAAGTATTTTCATTTAAGGTGTACATTGCTTAATCATAATAACAATATTTTGAGCACTTTCACCCAATACAGAACACTGATCTCTGTGTACTGGCAGCACAACACCATATGGCTATAATTACAGGTGCCGGTCATAAAATTAGAATATCATGACAAAGTTGATTTATTTCAGTAATTCCATTCAAAAAGTGAAACTTGTAGATTAGATTCATTCATTACACACAGACTGATGTATTTCAAATGTTTATTTCTTTTAATTTTGATTATAATAACTGACAACTAATGAAAGTTCCAAATTCAGTATCTCGGAAAATTAGAATATCAATTAAGACCAATGCAAAAAACGGATTTTTAGAAATGTTGGCCAACTGAAAGGTATGAACATGAAAAGTATGAGCATGTACAGCACTCAATATTTAGTTGGGGCTCCTTTAGCCTGGATTACTGCAGCAATGCGGCGTGGCATGGAGTTGATCAGTCTGTGGCACTGCTCAGGTGTTATGAGAGCCCATGTTGCTCTGATAGTGGCCTTCAGTTCTTCTGAATTGTTGGGTCTGGCGTATTGCATCTTCCTCTTCACAATACCCCATAGATTTTCTATGGGGTTAAGGTCAGGCGAGTTTGCTGGCCAATCAAGAACAGGGATACCATGGTCCTTAAACCAGGTACTGGTAGTTTTGGCACTTTGTGCAGGTGCCAGGTCCTGTTGGAAAATGAAATATGCATCTCCATAAAGTTCGTCAGCAGCAGGAGGCATGAAGTGCTCTAAAACTTCCTGGTAGATGGCTGCTTTGACCTTGGACCTCAGAAAACACAATGGACCAACACCAGCAGATGACATGGCACCCCAAACCATCACTGACTGTGGAAACTTTACACTGGACCTCAAGCAACGTGGGTTCTGCGCCTCTCCTCCTCTTCCTCCAGACTCTAGAACCTTGATTTCCGAAGGAAATGCAAAATTTGCTTTCATCAGAGAACATAACTTTGGACCACTCAGCAGCAGTCCAGTCGAGACACTTCTGACGCTGTCTCTTGTTCAAGAGTGGCTTGACACAAGGAATGCGACAGCTGAAACCCATGTCTTGCATACGTCTGTGCGTGGTGGTTCTTGAAGCATTGACTCCAGCTGCAGTTCACTCTTTGTGAGTCTCCCCCACAGTTTTGAGTGGGTTTTGTTTCACAATCCTCTCCAGGGTGCGGTTATCCCTATTGCTTGTACACTTTTTTCTACCACATCTTGTCCTTCCCTTCACTTCTCTATTAATGTGCTTGGACACAGAGCTCTGTGAACAGCCAGCCTCTTTAGTGATGACCTTTTGTGTCTTGCCCTCCTTGTGCAAGGTGTCAATGGTCATCTTTTGGACAACTGTCAAGTCAGCAGTCTTCCCCATGATTGTGTTGCCTACAGAACTAGACTGAGAGACCATTTAAAGGCTTTTGCAGGTGTTTTGAGTTAATTAGCTGATTAGATTGTGGTACCAGGTGTCTTCAATATTGAACCTTTTCACAATATTCTAATTTTCCAAGATACTGAATTTGGGATTTTCATTAGTTGTCAGTTATAATCATCAAAATTAAAAGAAATAAACATTTGAAATACATTAGTCTGTGTGTAATTAATGAATATACAAGTTTCACTTTTTGAAAGGAATTACTGAAATAAATCAACTTTGTCATGATATTCTAATTTTATGACTGGCACCTGTATGTAATTTGGCCAGGGTGCCCAAACATTTTAATTAAAAAGAGTATTACATCATAACCATGTTGAACACATTAGTTTTGTGAAACCACCATTAATTAATACAATTGAGCCCCTTTTATCTTTTTGCTGGGGACTAAGTAAAATTTTTAATTGTTGAGCTCCTTAAACTAATTGTCAATAGTTACTATCTCTCAAATAATGTAATCAGACTTCTACCTTCCCAGAATAAGCTGTTCTGCAAAACATTTGTTGTGGTTGTCAGATTTGGACGTCCTAAGGATATAGAGTGCAGATTACTGTCCAAGTTGCTGCTCCATGGTTTTTCAGAAAGAATATTCCCAGCAACACCTGCTTGCGGGTGCTGACTTGATAAAACTCCAATTAACCATTACAAATGAAGTTATTTATAGCTGTGTCAGCATATAATGGTATTTAACTAATGTCTGCTTTTGATGCATTTTTTGCCATCCCATATGCATTATGCCAGTTTTCATTTGGAAGACTGGTGTCTTTACAAACAAATGAGAAAAATCACTGCAACTAATTTTTCATTTTATCCTAAATAAAAATAAACTAAATACCATGCTTAAATCTCCTACAAAAGTTCCACCTAATGCCACCATTGTAAGCACAGATCATATGCACATATAATTGCAGTGCTCTTCACAATCTTTGGCACATTGAGTCTGTATGAAACATGTACCGTATAGTAAAACATTCATTTTTTTTATCCAGCTTGTTTCTTGTAAAATACCATCTGGTCAAAATTCCCCAAGTAACTAATAATTAAGAGAAAGGTTATATTTCATATGATTTAGAAATTTTGGCCAATTTTTCGGCCACTTCATTCTGAGTGAAAATGAGCTCTAACCGATCATGGTGACAATGCCTGTCAGGAATGGAAAAGAAAGCTTAAGGTTAATGAGAAAATTATTTTATCTGAGGAAAAAAATAGAATCAGCATGTATCCAATGATAAACATTTAGTAAATTACCATTAGATTGACTCCAGCTGGCTTTTCAACAAGCATAAATCCAAGATGTAATTTTACTTAAGTACCTAAATTAATTCAGTTCTGAATAATAATGTCTGCTTTATAAGAGTAAATGTGCTCTGCTAAAAGGTGTGACCAGAAGGAATGCATGGCAAATAACCGTACTTACTGAAGTCTCATCTTTAAATGCAATGGATACCATAGCATCTGTCTTAATTGCATAATGTAGTATAAACAAATGAGGAAATGTTTCTATTAATGATACAGTTTATTGAAAATACAGTAAAAACAATACATTAAAAATACATAAAAATTGCAAAAGTTAGCATCAACTTAAAAATAAAGTATTTTCAATAGCATTATTCTTGATAAAAAATATAGTGTAACTAGCCATGTGCGCCCAACTACGTTGCGCGTGTTAAAGTTGTCTGTGAAGGGCTCCCTGTTTAAACGCGGCCCTTGAACGCGGCCCTTTGTCACACAGCATTATGATTTTTTATAAGGGAAACAAAATTACAAAAGAAAACCCTTGGACATTGATTCGATAGGAACAGCCTACTCAGAATCACTGTCTGCATCGTAATTATGTGGTGGTGTAGGAGCATTTCTGCTTCTGTCCGTTCACTGTCCGTCTCGTTTTCACGACGCTATCGTTTCCTCTCATGATGTCTTCTCAACCTTTCTCCAATCTCGCAGGTTGCTTTGTGGCAATCCAAAGAGTAAGGCAATATACACGGAGCAATGGTTATAAAAGGGGGACACATAGGTATCCAGGCTCTTTAAAGCATAAATAGGGATCACTTCACTGACATGTGAGCAAGGCACGGTAAAACTGTGAGACGCGCAGCACTCACCAGCTACAACGTAACTATAATAATTTCCGGATCGTGCTTTTACGTTGTTATTCATTTTACCCACTGTCTTTCTTTCATTCATATATTACGTAGGCACGTACCTTTTATCGTCGGCAATCTCATTCTCTAACCAAGCCTTAGGAGCTAACCAATGTAACACTGTCCACCACCCCTTTCGTTATTCCGGCACATTGTTGACATCCGTGAGTAACAAGAACGTACTAAACTGGAAGGTGGTCTACGCATGCGTGGAATTCGTGGACAAACAAAGATCAAGATCTAAATGAAGATCTCTTTAGTTAATTTAAGGCACAACAATTTATTTAGTTTGAATGTCTGTGTTTTGAGGTGTGACTGGAGTACTACAGTCTTCAGTAGTATAAGCCTGGAGGAGATTCTTAATGCAATGCCTATGTTTTAGCTGTCTCTCTACCACCATCTAGTGCTTCTTCTTCTAATTCATTCGCGGACAAACAAAGATCAAGATCCAAATGAAGATTATATATAGAGATTAAACCTAATACAAAGTGAACCTGCACACTCTGATGCGGTTATTTAAGGACAGATCACTATTTGTTGAGCGCACAATGCAACTTTACAGGTTTTTACTACTGTATATTATAAACAGTACAGGCCAGCATCATAATATGCAGTAGTTGTTAGCACTGTTAATTTATAGCTACCTGGGCTACATTATTTGCAGTCTCACTTTCTGTGTCGACTTTCCATATTCTGCATATTATGTTAATTAACGACTAACAAATCAATAAGTGAGTGTGGACAAGTGTAAATATGTGATGTGAAACACTGACCACTGCTAACTTACAGCTCAATTAAATTTTCATGTGGAACTTATACAGTAAACACAATAATAAAATGTGCAATCTATTTGCACATACACCCTTTAGGTTTTCCTGACAACAGTATAGATACAGTAGGTTACACTGCCAAAAATGTGCAGCAAATTTAGAGCTGATGGGGAAAAATTTATGTGTATCCTTAAGAACCTGAAAGTTATTGGGAAAACCAAAAATCGCTTTTTAGATATTTCTGTCATTTCTATTTTGGCTTCAATCTCACCAGGCCAATTTGGAAATTTAGTGAGTGGGTAAAAGTGAGACAGAGCACATCTGTCAAGGAGAAAAACAAGAAAGTGCACATAATTGGTGTTGTAACTGCATTTACCCAAAATTACCAAAGTTCTGCAGCTTTAGTTTGCTTCATGGGATTCTGACAATAGCGTGACACATTGAAATGATTCTGCAGACAAAAGCTTTAGTAAAAACTCAAGGTTCACAATTCAAAGTTCACATAAAAAAGGAAAAAAAAATTATATAACAAAGAAAAGAAATGTTCTTGTTTAAAAAAAGTTCTGTTTAACGCTTAAATATCTTCTTTCATTCTTCAAGTTTACTCATATAGTTGAACCATTTGTAAATGGTCAGAAAACTGTATGTCTATCCCATTTACAAACTGCAAAATGTTTAGCTGTTAGCTATGAACCTATTCCAAAACACACTGACTTAATTAACATACTGTACAGTGGAACCTCGGTTCACGACCATAATTCGTTCCAAAACTCTGGTTGTAAACCAAGTTGGTCGTGAACCGAAGCAATTTCCCCCATAGGATTGTATGTAAATACAATTAATCCGTCCCAGACCGTACGAACTGTATGTAAATATATTTTTTTTAACGATTAAGCACAAATATAGTTAATTACACCATAGAATGCACAGAGTAATAGTAAACTAATGTAAAAACATTGAATAACACTGACACAAAACACCCAGGCTCCCTGCTCAGCTGCACGAGCAGGCAGGCTCGCTCTCTCTCTCTCTCTCTCTTAGCAGCACGCAAGCAGCACACGCTCGCTCTCTCTCTCTCTCTCTCTCTCTCTGCAGCATGCACCCTCCCTCCCCTTCAGCAGCACGCACCCCCCCGCAGCACGCTCTCTCTCTCTCTCTGCAGCAGGCACCCTCCCTCCCCCTCCCCCCCAGCAGCACGCACCCCCCCGCAGCACGTGCTCGTTCTCTCTATCACTGCAGCACGCACCCTCCCCTCCCCCTCAGCAGCACGCGCTCGCTCGCTCTCTCTGCAGCACGCACTCGCTCGCTCGCTCCCCCCCTCTCAGCAGCACGCGCTTGCTCGCGCTCACCCTCTCAGAGCAGAGAGGAACATTTGAACAAATCCGAACTTTAATTTAAAAACAGGAGTTCACGCTAATAGCCTTACAGCCCGATCGCTGTACTGTACAGTAAACACTTTTTTTAAAATGAGTTTTAAGCACAGGGAATAAAAGGAACATTTGAAAAAAAGAGAAAAGTAACATTGCAACAATTCACGCTATGAACTGAAAAATTAACTTTTGAAAAATCCGTAATACAAAAACTATAAACCACCAAGAAAACTAACCTTGACCATGAGTCGAGTTCTGGCATGAAGTGAGGAGGAACTGGGTGGAGAGGAGGTTACAGTTTTGAGGGAGAGCCCAGCTCCGCGATGGAGGGATGTTTTCCTTCAGGTGTTTTCTCTGTTGTGATTTCTTGGGTTTCTTTTGCAGGCAGGCGGGCAGGCACGCATACACGCACGCGCAGGCAGGCAGGCACGTCTGACTGAGAACAATGCAACACGTGCGGAAATCATCGACGCGCACAAACCGAAAGGGAAACTGGCTTGTTCGTATACCGAGTGTGTGGTCATGAACCGAGGCAAAAGTTTGGTGAACTTTTTGGTCGTGAACCGAGTTGTACATGTACCGAGACATTTGTGAACCGAGGTTCCACTGTATTACAGATATAAGAAGGTTATAACTTACAGGGGGTAAAGGCTGCAAAATTTTCTATAGCTATTAAAGAAAATTGTATTCTATTCTACTTAAGCAAGCACTAATACAAGTTTAACTTAAAGCTTTAACATTCTAAGATTGGCTCTTACAGGTGTCTCTAAAATGAAAAATGTTACAGTTTCAAACTGTGCCAACCCAGCAGTTAAAGTAAAATGCCTCCTGGGGTAAAGGTATCGGATAAAGGCTAAATTGGACTTCCTGGCCAACAATGAAACACCCATGTAGCCTTATTACTACATGTCGGCACTAAATGATAAACTAAGGTATTAAGGAGAAACTTCATATCTTTGTGCACCAAAGCTAAAACATTATCAAAATCGTACAGAGGGGATGTGGGCTAGTGCAAATTGTGCTACCTTCATTCTTTAGAGATCTGGTGTGTAAATAAAGGTATAGCATTTGCTAAAAAAATATGATGATTTCTGGGAAAGGCCTGGGTTTTTAAAGAGAAACAGGCTTTCATTCTAAGTTGAGAGGACCTCTTGGTTCATCCTAAAATATTGCTACAAAATTGCCTCTGTGTCTAATCATAGCACCATCAAGGCCACAGCCTTGGGATTTTAAAATCACAGGCTGTTTTTTTTCCCCCACCAGATTAGGAGTATGCGCTGATACAGCACATTGCCACACCCACTACACAACAAACCAACTCAGGATCCAGATTAGGACTTGAGTGCAGCCATGCAACGGGTGACACCTCAGCACCACACTAACTAGTTCAGATGGAATGGAACAGTGTGAGGTTTTTTTTTTTATGGTGGCTGGAGTGCCAATTCTGCCACCAACTCCCACCCATTACAGTTATTTATCTGCTACTCAGGATCCCTGTTGTGGTGCATGTTATAAAGTTAGTCATGAAACAAAATCTATATTAATTAATAACCAGAGGACAAACAGCATAATGCTATCTAGAATTAAAATCAGATACCCAATTAAAATAAAAAGTATAATACCAACTAAAGAAACATCATTGCAGTTTAAACCAATGTTTGCTAGACATTTGCGGTCATGAAAATAAAGCTACTTTGGTAAATAATATTATATTTGTTTTAAAATCCAATGTACACATCCTTACTAAAACTTGGCTTAGTAAATCTAACAATATTTTCTTTAGCTTGCTAAGGATAGACAGGTGTGTCTGAGGATTATTGCGAGTACATGTAAACCAGAAAATGATAATATAGCCAAAGAACATCATCATTGCATCATTTTTTAAAACAAAAACCTTGACAATTAAGGAGAAACTTCAAACACTTCAAAGGCAGCATCTACAAAGTAAATATCCAAAATATGTTGGAAAATACATAGATTATTTTATTTGAAATTGTGATCCGCTTCAGAAACAGTGAAGTACTAAGGCATTGCTTTCTAAAAGCACTTGCTGCTGCTCACATTGCTCATGCAAGAAAATTGTTCAGCATTGGCAAAGAGTTAGTTACCCCTTGTGCTTTTAGAATGGGGAATATTACACTAAAATAATACTAGTACTCGCCATTCTAAAGGCACTATTAGCCCTCAAATTGCTGACATGAGTGAAGACACTGAAAGGTAACTTTTGGATTGCCTAAGATCATGTCCCCATTTTGCTATCCAAATTAACTGATGTTTCAACAAATGGCAGTGCTGCTTCTGTTTAAGCAATACCAATGGGAAGGCACAACTGAAATAGGAGTTCTTTGCACCTCAGTAAATCCTAACTTGGACAACAGCAGATGAGATTCTTCATTCCCAACATAGTTACTTCACAAAGAAACAGACAACTCTGTTGGTGGGACATGGATGATGTGTGGCCACTCTGACTGAAAGACCAGCTGGGTTTTGCAAAAAACATTTGGACAGAGTACCTGAAGGGTCTTCCATTTACTGTGTTTTACACCGCAAAAGCCTGGCAGTCAAAGAAATGCCAGCACTACGCAAAGTCATTTAACATTGCTGTTTAATGTATCAATCTAGTGAAAAATAATGCCCATAAATCTCACGAGTTTTCGTTTTTGTGTGAAAAGCTCCAATCAGAACACATTCAGTTAGAAACAAGGTGGCTGTCATGAGGAAAATATTGAATAAGCCCTTTGAATTGTGTATAGAAGTGCTTACATTCCTAGAACACATGGCACTTTACAACCACCAAACTTCTTGATAAATGGACATCTCTGATCAGCTAAATCTATCCTTACAGGAGAGATAAGGAAGTGATTTTATGATGCCTGACAAAACTAAAACAATCAAATGGAAATTTGTTATTTGAGAGAAAAAGTTGAAGGGGGGCATTATTGACATGTTTTCAGCCCTGACTGATGTTTATACTTATGTGGAGGAGGAACTACTGTAAGAGTTATTAAGGAGTATCTGACCCATTTATCTTTGAAGTTCTCTAATTATATCCCTGCATATCCCTGGCAACCTTCTAGAAATCCATGGATTCAATATGAATTTTCATTTGACTAGAGTGATGTGGAGAAAGTTCATGCACACATAGTTACACCTGCATCTGATCTCTGACTAGGCCTCTTTCTTGCTTTAAACCAGACCTGAATATCCCAGACTTTCTGATCTAGCAACAATGTTGTTGTTGCTACCATTTAACACAACATAATTTTGTGAGTCAAGATTTTCAACCGAAAGCACTATCTATGAAAAGCTAATTTGGAGCTGGACACTCTAAAATCCCTCAGAACACCCTGGTTGGTTCTGTAACTGTAATAGTTAATCCAAGCTTAAGCTTTGTGCCAGTAACAGACCCCAACCTGACTACCAGCAGTTCATGGATACTGGCCTTAGAGGCAGTTTCAAAGGAAAAAGGATACATGAAATTGGCAAATGAAAAGGGTAAAATTGGCAAAAGAACACAGACATTAGAAAAAATATGATGATTGGAAAAGTGTATTATTCTCAGCATCCTGAAATCATCTTTTCTCTGTTGCAGATGACGCTGGTATTTGGGGTGTAAAGATGACATCTGAGGACCTGTAAGGTGCTGGTTTCATAAACTACACATGCTGATATTTTTATCCAATTGCCCATCTGGGTCTTCCTCTTCATCCATCCTGGTTAGAGACAGTTCACTATCTTCTCTCAAGACAGTAATAGACACCTTTTACTGAAAACATTGGTTTTTGACAATATATCAGATGGAATAAAACAACACAAAACAGACCTTTATTTTGTTCATTTTTGAACCCAGAACTGAATTTCAGGGATGTCTGTACTTTGTAACACAACTGAACAGAATAACAGGTTTCAGTAATACTAATGAAATTAGAAAGTTTCTGTAATAACCAGTATTTAGGATTGACTAATTAAGGATAAGCTAAAAAAAAACACAAAAAAAATCAGTAATTTCTAAACAGTAATAGCCATTATACACAGTAGTAATGCATTGCCTATATTTTTACATCAATGTAATGGTATCCTAATGCAAAAGGCATGAATTTTTATCAACAGAAGCGACAAAGTCTGTGGTACCATAAATTAAACTGAGAAGTCAGGGCTGGAATCGAGGGTTTTGTTTTACAGTATAAATGTGAAATGCTAAACAGAAAAGTTTGTAAAAATCAAGAAACTCCAGAAAATCTATTTACAAAGAACAACCTCTTCTTTGTTATGTGTCTCACATCCTGTCTTCTATGCCGATAACCAATTATTTTTATTTCTACAATCTATGCATTCATCAATAAATTGTCATATTCTGTTTCTTACAATTACTAGGGCTCAGTTACCTTGCCTCATAGTCTAAAGCCTTTGAAAAACAACCACTCAATAGTTGATTAATCAAAACTCAACTGAATTTCCTCTCCTCCACAGAACAGTGTAAGACAGTGTAATGTATGTGTACCATTTCATAGACCTATGTCCTTCCTGCTGAACACTTGCTGCTACTATGGCAGCCTCCAGAATTGGATGAGTAAGAAAAGTAGTTTGGATGGAATGAATGAAATGAAATGAATGAGAAGGAAATAATCCTGCAAAAATATTGAAATGCATCAGTTGTATGTCTATTAGGATGTGATAAAGAGACTGCTAACCCAACACCAAGATTGATCTCTAACCAACACCATTGCCGCAAGTATCTCTACAGACTTGCAGCAGCTGAATAATGTAAAGTGCCTGTTATGTAGTTTGACTAACTTTCCATGTTTCCAACAGTCTGAAAACATGCCTTTGATTTGACTAGCTACCCCAAAATTTAGCAAGTGTGACAAACTATATAAATAATGCCCTCGGATAGAATCGTCTTTCAGTCTGTTACTGTGTTATCCTTTTTGCTGTTCTTCAAATGAGAAATAACCTATTTATTTTTTAATTGGCTGTATTTGAACAAAACTATAAGAGTGGTTTTCATTCCTGTCACATTAAAAAGTTCAGACACTGGAAATAAATTGCAGAACTCAAGCTCATTTTTTGCAAATAAAAAGGTAAAATAAAAAAAAAAAAAACTTCAAAATTAAAATCATTTATTTCAAAATTGTATCTATATTTCAACTTTATAAGAATACCTCCAAACTATTTAATTTTTTCTAAATAAATAAAAAGTGATTCCCAAGCTGTATACTGTGTATGTACTCTCAACAGCTAAGTACTCATATCCACCTACTCATTTCTTCTAGCTCTTTCTCCTTTCTGTCAGCTACCATGCTGTTCTCACATTTGGAACAAACTCTTCTGGTATACATTAAAAAAAACATTTAAATAAATAAAAAAAAATTTGCCCACAGTGATTTGCTTCCCAGTTCCACAATATTTTCCAACCAATTTATCACAGTAACTAAAACATTTTTATTAAATGGTGATGTTTATAAAAATACAGATGTCCAGGTACATTTTTTACCTCTCAATGAAAATTATACATTTATTCAGGAGAATGTTTGCATTAAAAAAAAAGAAAACATTTTGCCTTCCAGCTAAAAGTGAAACGGGTTTATATCCAGCTGTGGCTTGTACACATATATATGAACATTCCTTAAGGCTAAAGAAAAAGAAACAACTTTGAATACATTGACCTTTTTATTTAGAATTTTGTCACATTTTAATTGAAACAAATAGCAGGAAAACTGAAAGAAAAAATAATATTTAATGGAAAATACTATACATGGCAATGCTTTCTGGATGACGTTTGTATGTCGTTATATATTATTTTGAGGTTTTCTTCAGGAAGTCTAATTTATTTTCTTACACTGTAATAAAAAAACTTTGTCACAAGTGATGTATACAGTACAATGCATGTGAATTCTGCCATGGACTGCCTATTCCTGCTTAAGATCCACTCTTTATCCACTACTGCCGAAAAAAAAAAAAAAAAAAAAGAAAAAACACTCAAGCAATTCTAGCATCCATAATAATATGAAGCACACTTAAAATGGATGAATACTTTTTAAGTACTCTTTGACAAAAAAAAAGCTTTTCTTAATACAGTAGTATATAGAGTAGAGTATGATGGACTTTTGTGAAGTCATTGTGAAAGTATTGAAATAATGATGATAATAATAGTATCCTGCAGGGTTGTGCAGACCAAAAGAAACTAAGGAAATTGTTATAATGATTACTACTACTGTATAAGAAAACACAGTCTTATCTAAGAAGAACATTTTAGTTCTGAAGTAGAAAAGGCTCAAGGAAACCAAACTGCATCTAATGAAATGTATCCAGCTAGTTTACAAATTGGGTTATTACCAAAATTTAATTAAATTTCTCTGCTTCCCTCAATACACTTAATCTAAGCTCCTGTTCACACTGGGCTTATATTAGATTGCCTTTGTTAGAACCTAAAAACTACCAGCCAGCAAGCTTCTCCTCCTTGTTTAATAAGATAAATATACTTTAAGGATTGGAATTTGTTTCACTCAGAGATCCTGACAAGGGAAATGAAGACATGTGGGAGTTAATGTAAACAATTAAAAGAACATTTGCTTTTTCTAAAAGCTGAGTTAGCTTATGACCAAGTCTTGTAAACAATGAATATAAACATAGTTTAAGCTGTTTGACCTTGAGGCTTAAAATACTACTATAACAAGCAGAATTTTTGAATTTTCAGATATATTGTTCTTTCTAGTATTTACACACTTAGAGTGAGTTTCCTGTCATACAATGAGTGTTATGAGGATGTCTTTGGCTTTATTTTAGATTTTATCACAATCCAAAGTATGCTGCAAGCTTTTTGCAGATGATAAAACAAGTGGCATAATGAACCAGACAAATTAGGAGAGGAAAAGGGGACTCACTAGTTTATTATAGACTATATGTGCATCACCAGTCGACAGACAGTAATTAAAACGCTGTCAGTGTGGCATAACATGCACAGTCCAACCAATCGGTAAAGAAAGAATTTAAACTTCCATGCTGAAGCAACTTAAGGATCATTTCTCATTAATAATGCTTTCTTCACACTGAATCTGAAAAAAAGCATATGACTGAAAGTTACTGGCTAAATTTGAAATTTCCTTTCAAACGTTTGGTCAGGTTAAAAAAAAAAAAAAAGTAAGTACTGTTTATTTATATTTCCAAAATAGGCAAAACTTTCATTATACTAGAGAAGGCAAAAACAATGAGCTGTACCATTTCAGAATAAGAAAGTTGTTAAATTAATTTAGCATTCACTATATGATGCATGTCATATATAAAAAAAAAAAACTCAGAGTCTGATTTATGTACAAGAACTGTAGGACCAGGCTTTATTAAAAAAAAGAAATCAGACCCTCACACAGTCTTTTTTAAATTTTGCTAAGACTCCCCTTCACCTAAAGTTGATTCCTGCCTTGTACTTGGTGCTGCCTGAACAAACTCCAGCCACTGTGATGCTGAACGGGATTAATAGATGGCTGTATGTTTAACTAGGAAATTTAACGGATACACCTAGAGACTAACATTTGTTTTGTTGGCTGAAATTAATCAAAATTAAATTTTGTTATCTACAGTACATCTCACTTTAAGTGATGCAGAAACTACCTGTTCAGGTTAGCTATCTGTCTAGTTGTAACTTGTTTGTTCATATGCAAAAATGCTGTAAATAGCTCAGATGGTTCCTCTAAGTGCAGTTAATAGTCATGTGCTAATTTCATGATGTGTGATCAAATGTTTGTAGGTGGAATGGTTTCAAATGCAGTGAGATGCAACTAATTACAGGATGCTGAATGACTCACTTGCACACCCTAGCTCATTAATTACTTAATTATCTGCATTTATCTTTATATAGTCATTTGTTGAGTAACAGGTGCTCAAAAATTAAACATTCTTGAGTTAAAAGCAATATAAGTTGCTGTTTTCAATGTAGTGCTAAATAAAATCAACTACGGACTGAAATGTTACTATGCCTACATTAGTCACTGAATAGCCTGTACCAAGTTTTCTCTCGTCAGAGGTCTTACTGTATATGTCCGATGGAGTCCGACCACCAACTCCACTCGGTGTTGGCTGGAAACAAGGGTCCTAGGGACCTTGGCTAACGGGGGAGCCAATGTCAGTTAGAACACTTATTTGGTTGCATCATGGCATAATCAAACCAAAACTTATTCCTAGGAGCTAGGGTGTACCCCTTAGGTAATGTGCATCACTGTTACCAGAGCAGCATGAACGGTATACAATGGCTACCTGCCCATGGACAGGGAAGGCTAAAGAAGTTAGTTAGTCCACAAGCATCAACATGCCTGAAGGTGCGAATAATATCTACCGCCAACTCTGGACACTGCGCAACCTGAGACATCGGCCATGTCAAGAACTTCAAGGACATGAACCAGCAAGTCATGCAGGATCCATTGACAATTCTGAAGCGCTGGAGAAAAAACTTCTTGAACACCACAAATGAGGAACACCTGCACCCACCCAGACCAGAGGCAGAGCCTGTCCATGGACCAATCCCTTTGATCAAGACATGAGAGGCTAAGGCAACAATCCAGCAGATGAAAAGACAACAGGACCCAATGATATTCAATCACCAAAGATGGCTCAGTACCTCAATCCCGGTTGATCAGTATCTAAAAAGGTAAAGGCGGCATCACTGATTGCACAAACTGTTCCACCTACTTTGCCACACAATGAATATCTTGACAGCAACAGCAGTGTGATTCCCAACCAATGTGGCTTCATCAAAGACTCCAGAACAACAGATGCCATTCATGCGGCAAGCCTATTGCTCGAAAAGCAACAAGAAAAAGAATAAGGAGCTGCAGATGATAGTTCCTGGATCTGGAGAAGGCCTTTGACCAAGTCCCCCGTGAGCTGATTTGGCGTGCCTCAGACTGCAAGGCAATCAAGGCAAAGATTCGAGAAGCACTCAGGCAGTGGTATGGTCACAGGATGTAGAGAGATGATTAGATGGTGGCCAAGAAAGCCCCTCACTTCAACCATGGTAGCTAGAGACCACACAGAATATCAAAGAAGCAATGGCTGGATCAGTTGAATGAGAACATAAAAACAAGCCGACGTCGCAGCCAAAGATGCCTTGAACAGGAAAAAGTGGAGAACAATATGCCAAAAAGCTGACCCAACGCCAAGGCGGAATAAACACTATGAAGAACAAAAGGTCTGACCTTATATCTTTAAAAAGCAACATTATACATTTCTGATCACCCATCACATCTGCCAGCTACTATATTCCAAGGCTGCTTGTACACAATTGTTCAATTCTCCAAGAAAAATTGAAAGCAGCTTGAGAAAACAATCATCTCAATGAAAATATCAACACATAATATATGGTAGAAAGAAACACTTTTGTAACTAACTTTAAATTACTTGAGGAAAGTCTTGGGAAGGGGATTTTAAGACAAATGTCAGACAACCAATAAAACAAATTCCAGGAGTAACATACGTCAAATAAATTCGTATTTCATGGGCACTTAAAATTCTTGACAGATAGTCAGGAATTTCAGAGGGCTGCCTGAAATTTCTGAACCAAAGCAATTTAACACTGTAATATAGCTCTTGTAATGAAAACAGATGCATTAGTTGATTTAAACTCTAATATTCACAGGAAATTTGAAAACAAAAGAAAGAAAAGCATGCATATCATATAAGCAAGCAAAACTCAAAAAGAGAATTTGTCTGTCACTGGATTTAGCTATTTTTTGTTTTTTTTAAGTTTTGTTAAAACGTTTGAAAACCTCTTATTTTGCAAATTGAAATACAAAATGGTTGGTCATAAACTGATTTTAATAACATTCTATATTTATCCATTAAAATTATTATGTTAATATAAAAATACATTTAACAGCTTTCACTATATACAATTCATAAAGAAACCCTTCATGAAGCTTTGCTCATAGGAACGCTAAAAAACATCAATGACTAATTAAATCAAGATCTCTCCTTGTATCATTGTGTGGAAGATCAGTTTCTAGCACTGCTAAGAGAAAGCCATTCTTACCCATTCAAGGATAAGCTTGGTATTTTTCAGGTTGAAGTTATTTCTTCACAATCATGGTATACATTAATTTGCCACATAAAAGTGTGTTTTGAAGTAAAGCTTTTTTTTAGAAATTAAAAAAAAATATTTCTGTTCTTGCATCTTTCAATAGGGCTCTATGGAACCTTGCTTGCATACGGGATAGAAAAAAACCTTAAAAAACTTACCAAAAGCCCATTTTTCAAATCAAAAATGTTAGAGTATGGACTTGTGTCTTCAGATTACATCCATACTGCAAAAGAGTGAATCCAATTTGTTTTAAGAAGGTATAAAAGCAAACATTTTCAGCCAAAAGGAGACCAACTGTGAGCCTCATTACTTCATCAACTACTTCAGTTTGTCTGCAGTATCCTTGCTCTCTTACTGTTTTGTAGACAGCTCCAGAATAATAAGGGGGTGGAGGGAAGGACACAATTGCATATACAGTATTCTTTCACTACATGGAAGATATTGCTTGTTCCAGTTGGACTGATAAAGCACACGTGTTTTCAGTGAGACAGATTATTGAGCTTGCACAGTGGGCAATGAAGTGATGAGAACTGAACAGACATTATAAGTGTACATCCAGTGCTTGCATGGGAGAATGTTGGTATGGTATATTGGTGTATACTACCCCACTTCAAGCCCTTCATACATACATCCATCTTCTTAAACGGTTTTGCCAGAGCAGGTTGCCTATCCCAGCAAGTACTGGACGTAAGGCAGGAACAATCCTGGAAAAGGGCGCCAATCACACAGAGCCCATTTAGCAACACCAGCTCAGTGAAATATGTGCCTTGTATGATGTCAATAACAACACAGAATGTAATGGGGGAGTGGGGGTTGATGTTGCATTGTCATAACTCTACTAACACTGCAAGCACACAAAGAAGTTCAAGAAACGCATCATTACCTAGAGAAAATAGGACCAAGAATCTGTGATAAAATTATTTCTGCTTTAGTTTCATTACCACAAGGATGCCTTATAAATGTTGAAGGAATGTTTTCTTAAATCACAATTATTGACTCTTCAAAGTACATGTATCTGGTTAAGTTTAACGGCTTTTTCTATCACGTATGGATGCAAGGTTTCATACAGCCCTATTGTAAGATGCAAGAATAGACAAAGTACTTTTAAAATTCATAAAAAGACATTTCACTTAAGAACACAATTTAATTTTGCAAATTGTTCTACCTGTATATCATGATTATGAAGAAATAATTTCGACTTGAAAAATATTGATAAAATATGTGTTCTTTCAGCAATTAATCTGTGACATTTTTTAATTTTCCTGCCAATGTTTAGGAAAGACACATTTTTTTATTGTTTATATGACACTGTGGTATTAATCAGTACTTAGAACTTCGAAACAGGAAATTTGGATGCTTTCAATGTCTAAAACAAACTAATACGTAAAGGCTTGCAAGAACTATGTTAGTAAAAATAGTTACATGGTATATTTCACACATTGAATGCAAATCAACATATTTTACAAAAAATATACACACATACAATTAACCTTAAAATACATAAAAAGATAAAAGCAGAAATTATACAAGACAACAATGAAGAAGAAATAGTTAAAACAATTTAAAACCATTACATATTGATCCTACTTTATTCAATTTTTTTCATAAGCTATGGTCAGGAGTGGATTACAAGAACAGAAAATTGAGTCTGGAGAAAACAAGAGTGGGTATACATATTTTAAAAAGATTTTGGACATCTTCTGGGAATCACAGATCGCTACTAATCTAAGCAGTACAAAACTAGGTATTTGTGTATGTTGGAGATTTTAAGGCTTCTCAAAACAGTGTATTGCAGTGGTGGCGAACCTATGGCACGCGTGCCAAAGGGGGCACTCAGAGCCCTCTCTGTGGGCACGCGCGCCTTCAACCCAGCACAGAGTTCGTTACTATAAAGCCAGAGGGATGCGGGACCGGGCTGCTCCCCTCCCAGCTCCCCTCCCAGCTCCCCCTGCGCCGGAGGACTTTTCTCACATCACCCTCCCCTCTGCCCAGCAGCCCAATGGGAGCGCTTCCACCCTCTCCTGTCTGGGGTAAGGCGGGCGGCTCACATGCTGCTTGAGGGTGCGGCACGGACTGCAACCTGTTGAGTCTGTGATTCCCGTGGTGGGGTTGGAGGGGATGTGGTATAGCTGGTCCACAGCTCAAAATTGAAAAGGCCAGTTTTAATAGATAATCGCCGCCCTCGCGGCTTAAAGGGGGTTATGGTAGAGTGGCCGGAGCGGTTTCCGGGAGCTTTGTGATGCGGGCGGTCCTCGCTTAAGCCCTCAGGTGAGGAGTCGTCCTAATCTGTAATTGTTGCCGGGAGATGCTAATCGCCACACCTGATCCACGACCCCGTAATATAGAAGAGAAACGTGAGGTGGATGGAAAGGGGATAAAGAAAGAGAGAGATAGAGAGCGAGCGCACACGGGAAAGGGAATGTAAATGGAAACGGGGGTTAATGGGAAAGACCTGCGTGAAACACTTGAGAAGATAGAAGGGATGACAAAGGACAGCACAGTTACTTCTGAAAATGGAATCCTTAAAGTGTGGAATTCTCTGCCAAATAATTTTAAGTCAATGAGGGCACTTGGGATTGCTTTCCTTACTTTGTTTGGAACATCTTATGGTTGTGAGCAGCTGTTTTCATGCTTTGAATTATATCAGCGTTTCTCAACCTTTAAGTACTTGCGACCCAAGTTTTCATAACAGTTTTAAATGCGACCCCCCAAACGTTTTTTTGAAACCCTAATAAAATGTATTCCTATATTTTTTGCTGCCAATACATCGCTACAAGTTTAAAATTTCCCTAAGAATACCGAACTTACGCCACATATGGCAACATTCGTGCCCCCTTTTTTGTTACTTTGCGCGGCCCACAGTTTGAGAACCGCTGAATTCTATCAAATCTGACACCAGAAACAGACTAACAGATGACCTGAGTGCTGCATGGGTTGCTCTCAAACTTACAAAGTGTGAGCCAAGGTTAGACAAATTATCAGCATGCATACAACAGCAAAAATCACATTAATTGTTCAAAACCATACCGAATGCAGACTTTTACCTTTCAATAAAAAGTTGTTTGTATCATTGAAAGCTCTGTTATTATGTTTTTTCTTTAAAGACAAAAGATGTTAATGTATGAGTTGTTTTCAGGTTAAACCTGTCAGTATTCAGGTTAAATTGCCATGTTGGCACTTTGTGATAAATAAGTGAGTTTTAGGTTGCAGTTTGGGCACTCAGTTTCTAAAAGGTTCGCCATCACTGGTGTATTGTATTCTTCTGGATTATGCCTTCATTTCAGACCACCAACCTGAGTAAAAATCTATCATAACTTTGACCCTGAACTGGATTAAACATTTCAGCAGCATCAGGCACAAAGCAGGAGCCTAGATAAAACACCTGTCCACTGCAGTGCAGTCTCTAAAGCAAATGTCCACACTAACATGGGTGGGATCATGAATCTTCTTTGCAACTCAACATATACATCTTTAGGAGAGAAAAAAAAATAAACACATGGAGGATAAAGTACAAACTACACATTGAAATTGACCTGATATGGATTTCATAACCAGCCTCGCTAGCCGCTGCGTCACCATGCAATTCTTGCAAGCTGAACAGTCATCCATCCAGCCAGTATTTGAACTCACATAACTTATTTCCAGACAGTAGGGGCCCAAACAGTATGCTTAAATATTTTTAGCTTAAAAGATTTTAAACAAAAATAAAAGCCAAGTTTTATAGCAAAATGTCAATCATTCAAGTGCAAATCCATGTGTCACCCTTTATAAGGTTCTGTCTCCATAAATCTACTCCACTTAAACAAACAATAATACTCTTTAATTTTATCTTGTACTTTTGAAAGTGGCAATTAAAACAGTATGCAGATGTTATGAAAAATGTACCTGGCAGCTTTCCCATAAATAATATGAGCCACAGGTGCTTTTTTGGATTAGCCATTGTTGGCAGCAATCCCAGACTACAGGTGAAAACAAACAACAGAACTGCACATCAAGGATCAACTGGATATGAATTTCAATAATTAGTTTTTGTGCCCATTTCATTTTATAACTTCTTGTACAAGATCTGCTTACAATATTTTAAATTTAAAAACAGAAACACTGGATGTTTTGATCTTTCAGGACTTTTCAGACCGTCTAAAGTATTAAATCATTGAAGTGAGAAGATTCATAGGCAAAAAAATATAACAGCATATATTTCTAATGTTGCAAAACTTCCATATCATAAACCTTTTGAATATGAAGGATTCTCATTCAAAATATGTGTTTCACAGGGAAACTAATTGTGTCATTACAAGCCATTGACTCACATTATTTAATTGGTCTACAAGTAATGGTGGGTTCCTTTATTTGGTAAAAAATAAATGTATGTCAGTATTTAAATACATTTTCTGAGCACGCTGATCCACTTCCGGGAGATGAAGCCATTAGGATAATTTTACCATTTTATATATATTTTTTCCAAAACTAACTTGAACACCCCAACCCTTCCACATACTGTAAAACACACTAGAGAACAAGATATACTTTTCTAAGTACTGTAAAGCTCACAATGTCATCCACACAGTTGTGTTGTTGAGAAAAAAAAATTTATTATATATAATATATATGAGTTCATTTATTCAATTTACTACAGACAGACAAAAATAGGAGAAGCTTGTTTTCTTTCCAGGCGCATTAAACATACCATATACAGTGGTGTGAAAAACTATTTGCCCCCTTCCTGATTTCTTATTCTTTTGCATGTTTGTCACACAAAATGTTTCTGATCATCAAACACATGTAACCATTAGTCAAATATAAACACAAGTAAACACAAAATGCAGTTTTTAAATGATGGTTTTTATTATTTAGGGAGAAAAAAAATCCAAACCTACATGGCCCTGTGTGAAAAAGTAATTGCCCCCTGAACCTAATAACTGGTTGGGCCACCCTTAGCAGCAATAACTGCAATCAAGCGTTTGCGATAACTTGCAATGAGTCTTTTACAGAGCTCTGGAGGAATTTTGGCCCACTCATCTTTGCAGAATTGTTGTAATTCAGCTTTATTTGAGGGTTTTCTAGCATGAACCGCCTTTTTAAGGTCATGCCATAGCATCTCAATTGGATTCAGGTCAGGACTTTGACTAGGCCACTCCAAAGTCTTCATTTTGTTTTTCTTCAGCCATTCAGAGGTGGATTTGCTGGTGTGTTTTGGGTCATTGTCCTGTTGCAGCACCCAAGATCGCTTCAGCTTGAGTTGACGAACAGATGGCCGGACATTCTCCTTCAGGATTTTTTGGTAGACAGTAGAATTCATGGTTCCATCTATCACAGCAAGCCTTCCAGGTCCTGAAGCAGCAAAACAACCCCAGACCATCACACTACCACCACCATATTTTACTGTTGGTATGATGTTCTTTTTCTGAAATGCTGTGTTCCTTTTACGCCAGATGTAACGGGACATTTGCCTTCCAAAAAGTTCAACTTTTGTCTCATCAGTCCACAAGGTATTTTCCCAAAAGTCTTGGCAATCATTGAGATGTTTCTTAGCAAAATTGAGACGAGCCCTAATGTTCTTTTTGCTTAACAGTGGTTTGCGTCTTGGAAATCTGCCATGCAGGCCGTTTTTGCCCAGTCTCTTTCTTATGGTGGAGTCGTGAACACTGACCTTAATAAGGCAAGTGAGGCCTGCAGTTCTTTAGACGTTGTCCTGGGGTCTTTTGTGACCTCTCGGATGAGTCGTCTCTCCGCTCTTGGGGTAATTTTGGTCGGCCGGCCACTCCTGGGAAGGTTCACCACTGTTCCATGTTTTTGCCATTTGTGGATAATGGCTCTCACTGTGGTTCGCTGGAGTCCCAAAGCTTTAGAAATGGCTTTATAACCTTAACCAGACTGATAGATCTCAATTACTTCTGTTCTCATTTGTTCCTGAATTTCTTTGGATCTTGGCATGATGTCTAGCTTTTGAGGTGCTTTTGGTCTACTTCTCTGTGTCAGGCAGCTCCTATTTAAGTGATTTCTTGATTGAAACAGGTGTGGCAGTAATCAGGCCTGGGGGTGGCTACGGAAATTGAACTCGGGTGTGATACACCACAGTTAGGTTATTTTTTAACAAGGGGGCAATTACTTTTTCACACAGGGCCATGTAGGTTTGGATTTTTTTTCCCCTAAATAATAAAAACCATCATTTAAAAACTGCATTTTGTGTTTACTTGTGTTATATTTGACTAATGGTTACATGTGTTTGATGATCAGAAACATTTTGTGTGACAAACATGCAAAAGAATAAGAAATCAGGAAGGGGGCAAATAGTTTTTCACACCACTGTACATATTAGCACAGTTGCTATAAAACACTCCTTGCCAGTTCTACTGCATCTTGTGTAAACGCATTTAATATTAACTTGTTATTACTGGTATTGTTGGTGCCTCTAAAACCAACTACGCCATTAAAATAATGTCAATATTATTAGTATCCAGCCCCTTTTAGCCACTGTGTAGTTTTTACCAAGAACCTGCAAAAATGTTTGTAATCCAATCATACAGCACCTATCGCAGACATCAGAACATTTCTGGCATTGCAGTACATTTATCTTTAACCATTAATTTGTATCTTAATTTTATACCACGCTCATCAGCATTTTATCCTCCTTCTGACCCCACTTTGTTTTTCTGACTTATGGTTAATTTCCCAGGCCTTTTTTCTCACCTCTGCCTTTCAGTTTCCATGCTTTAGTAGTACAGTGTAGTATGAAAGAAACAACCCTCAGCACCAACTGTTCAGAAAACTAAGCTCAAAATTCAGGATGCAAGACATAAACAGTGCACACAGTGTAACAGATCAGTGCACAATGCATATCATGCCAAAAACACATGCCAAAATGTACAGGGCTAAAATACATAAAAGCATTAGGGTCCAAAGCTAAAAAGACCCAGAAGGTAGAACACCAGAGATGAGGAACAAGATTTATTTAACAGTTCAAGCTGAAATATACATATTTCTTTATCAGTGCTCTATGTCTATCAGCATGTAAAAGAGGAATTCAGTCAGGAAGCCTCTAGAGAAAAAGCCAATTGCTAGAATATGGAATAAAGAGCTTATTTTAAAAAAGAGTTTTTGTAAAATAAATCATATTTACATGTTTTTATTACATTCACAAGAATAAGAAAAGGCTTGGTGCAAATGTGTTAGTCAAATTTTATGATAGATATCATGTTGTCATGAAAACAAGCTTTTCAGACCTGGTAAGCATGTAGTTAAAGACTGTTAGATTTCATTTTATAAGAGACCCCATTTACCTGCATGTTTTTACCAAGTAACAAGTAGTTGTTATCTTCTGCAACCATTGATCAACTGCTTGAGACCCTTGCTGTGTGTAAAAGAAGATCTCACTCCACATGCCAAAGTGTGGAGAAACAGGAACCTTAGAAGCACTGGCTAACAGATTCAAAGGGTCTTTATCTGTCTCACCCGTGTTTCCCTCCCCACTGTGTGAGGCTCTTTTCCAATTCACTTGCCCGCAGAAGAAGTTCTCCATTGATATTTATTCCCGTTTTTGCCATCCCAAGCAGAAAAAGAGCCATAAGGGCTTGGAGGATACACCAACAA
This sequence comes from Polypterus bichir lapradei, assembly GCA_026402145.1. Taxonomy (NCBI): domain Eukaryota; kingdom Metazoa; phylum Chordata; class Cladistia; order Polypteriformes; family Polypteridae; genus Polypterus; species Polypterus bichir. The sequence continues at coordinate 81,530,564 of JANRMT010062792.1, read as the reverse complement.
CCTAACTCTCTCAACAACTGAAGCACAGGTTACTCTGGGTCCAAGTCAGCATTTTTTAACAGAAAGAGTCAGTACAATTACCAGATAAAAAAATACAGGCATTTACAACCTTTTCTCTCTGAATGTCACAAAAAAAGACCTGCTTCTTCAAACAGCAAGAAGAGTTTACAATAGACCCAAAGAAATGGAAGATGCTTAACCTTTACTAACCATTCAATTGATTTATGTGACCATAAACTGAGTGACTGCACACATTTTCATGTTTACATAGTTCAACAGCATAATGCTTCCTTACCCCCAACAAACTTAGTTACAATACCCAAATAAACAGTCTAACAGTTAATCTTTAAAAAGCACCTTTCATACTCCATCAAATGGCAATTTTTATATTCCATCAGGTATAACATTACATATTATCTCCACAACAAATGCCTACATGGTGCAACTCGAGTCTTTTCAAGAACCTTTCTACACGTTTTCATAATAATAATAATAAATATAATATAGCAGCTTTCTTTATAGTGTTTATCCAATACCTCCTGCACCTTCCCACCCATAGCTGCAAAAGATAAGATCACATATAAAATTGAGAAAAAACAGACATAAATTATTTTTCAATTAGTAATACATTATCCTTTTTTCTGTTGGTTAGAGATAAAAGAACTAATGCTTTGCTTTCCTCATTTAACTAATCAGAGCCATCTCTATTAAAGATAGGCACATTTTCCTCAATTAAATAGCAACATGTAATACAGCATTGCCAAAATACACTCGAAAAGCATGCTTATTTAGGGACTAAATTTTTTATTAATATAGCAAGATATAGCTGCTTCATAATTATTCATATCAATTAATGAATGTTTATTGTGGAAAATCAGAGGAACTACTGTATTTCAAGCAAATAAAAATGAGATGAAAAATGATACACAATTCTAAAGTAGAAAAATACAGAGACCGCTTAGCATAGCAGAATTCTCTTGCACTTGTTCTCCAACCAGGAGCAGCCCCCTTAAAACTAACAAAGAAATATCTACAAGGTTTACAAAAGTTGCACATGTGGAACGTTGCAATTATAAGCAACTCCTGTTCAGCTTGCGATAGTATCACCTCAGTCAAGTGGGTTTCAGAATGAAACTGTTCATTTGTATCCTCTATGAAATACTTACGGAGAGATGTTCACAAAAGCTTGTGATACGCTCCTTTATTGCAACCTGCCTACAGCCTATGAAAAGTCCACACGCTGTTCAACAAAGAGCACTTCAATGTTGCATTTCTCAAAACAGTCTTTTTGCTTTTGTGTAGTACAGAGTACTAAGTGAGAGCTTTGAATCTTGAATAGTATAATATGGCTATTTTGTTGCATACTTCTTAGCATTAGTGATCTAATGGGTATTAGCACAGCATTCACTATTTAGAAATCATATCTACTTGACCCTATGCATCGATTACCCAATCCTTATGATATATTTTAGGTTAGTTACACCTTCTAACTTTATTCACAGAATCAATTTTAAAGCACTTAATTTACAGTATACAATATGTTAAACCACAGCATTTTAATGTATATACCATTACCTTTTAGTTATAATCTAGCTATTATATTTTTGGCATATCCAGTTTTCGTTATTATCTGAAAAGAAGCACAAATTAAAATAATTAGGCTTTTCTCTTTTAACTTCAAAAAGGGTCATTAAAATGTACGTTCCTACTTTAATTCTCTAAAAACACAGTATGCTTCTCCTACCATGAAACTTTTAATGAGTCTTAGGCATTTCAAAAAAATGTTAAACATTCACTATTATTACAATTTTTATAGTCGCAGGGAGCCAAAAACCGTTTTAGCAGCATTGTGTACAAGACAGAAACTAATAATGAATGGGACACCAGTGCAATGCAGAGCACACTCACTCAGACAGGGACAATTTATTATTGCTCAAAGAAACCATCTTTGGTATGCTGGAAAAAACCAGAGGAGTTAAAGAAACCTCAAACATATACGACAGAGTATGCTAATACATACAAACAATAACAGCCATTATATATACACTATTTTTTTTGGGTATCAGCACACCATATGGGAGCATTGCCATCAAAGAAGCATGTTGTATACTGCATTTACTTAAAGCTAATAAGAATGCTTTTAGCTGTCTCCAAGACACCACATACAGATGCTTTTGAATGCTCTAGCTTTTCTAAGAGGCAGCATACAACAGAAGAGCAATCAGCTACATTGACTCAGTCAAGTGCAAGCAGCTGAGTGCACAGCAGCTGGTTGACGCAGAGATGAGAAACACAAAGCATGTTGTTGAAAAGATTGTCAACAAAATCTATATCAAAAGTAGCACCAGCAAGAGAAGGCGACTGCACAAAAGAAGCAGAACATATTTTATTCCATGCATTTTTTCACCACTGACATGGTTTTCAAGTTAAACTTTCTTTACGTTACTACTAGTAATGTCTTTTTACTGTTCATTCATCAAGCCAAGAGAGAGTTTCAAAATGTTGTAAACGTTCAGCTTTAAATAAAAAAAAACAAAAAAAAAAACAAAACATAAGACCCAAAAGTTCAATGAAGACAAAGTAACAGAAGACAGAACTCAAAATAAATTATCTGTCTGTGGAATCAGTGCCTAATAGACTGGATGATACTGTTTCATTATACACTTTGAATACTTTTTTTTGCGGTTATTTAATTTTTCATAAGTTGAATGTAGGTTAGTATTTTGATTCTCTGAATGTATAGGGCAGTCTGATCTAGATCAGACAATGCAACATTAAGGCTGTCAATAACCCTGTATTATGTAAAAAAGGTACCATTTAGATCTTTGGTCTCTTAAATCAAACATCACTGGAATCAATACATCATTGCGAATTATCAAATAATAATATACTTCCTGATAAAGATAATCAACTATGTTTTAATAGCAACAGAGGAGAAACAAAATACATAAATAAAAATATTTTTAAATATAGCTCCACAAATTTCTTATTTTGAAGGATTTTGCATTATGTCCCACATGTCAATGTTAATACTCAGGGCTATGGAGTCAGTGTCAGATGTGCTTTCAGATTTGGAGTCTGAAGCAATTATTGGGTTGCTGAAGTCCGAGATGGAGTTTGTAAAAATGTACTAACTCTGACTCTAACAGGGATGGGAGTATGTCCTACATATTCATTTCTCAAGTAAGCTTCAAGTGCTGACTTTCAAGTTTCAAATCAAGTCTCAAGTTATAAAGATTTCTTTCAAGTAAGTCAAGCCAAGTCATTGGATTTATTCAAGAAAGTCAAGTCAAGACACTGGTTTTATTCATACAAGTCAAGTCAAATCACAGATGAGAAGATCCGAGTCAAGAAGTGCTTACATTTTCACTACTATCTGCAACTAATCTAAAACTGACAATGTGTGTGATATAAAATGTATTCTTTATTTAGATGTTAGAATATAAGAGAAAACAATTCTTAATAAGTAACAATGACTGGTATATGAAATAATTGTTTTACTTTGAAGTAATTTGCATAGAGTGTATTGATTTTCCACAGTTCCCTCATAAGTGCAGTGTGGTTAATACATAAAGTATTTAAAAAACAATAATTTTGAAAAACCATGTTACTTCAGAATATCCATCCATCTATTTTTTAGACACGCTAGGAGCCTGTCCCAGCAAGCATAAGGTGCAAGACAGGAACAATCCCTGGACAGGGCACCAGTCCATCGCAAGGCAAACACACAGACACATACTAAAGCCAATTTAGTACTGTTAATCCACCAAATCCTCATTTGGACTGTGGGGAAAAAAAAAAAAACACACACATTGAGAGCATGTAAACTATGTGCAGGAAGGACCAAGGACATGAACCCTGTGTGGAGCTAGCATGCCATCCACTTCAGAGTATTGTTACATAGTCATCTTTCATTTCAAAATAATTTGTTTTCATAATTTTGCATATTTATCAATAAATATTTCATTAATCCTCCACCATTCATAATACATTTATAGTACTCATAGAAAATTGAAATTACTTATTTGAAAAAGTACTGCCAGTATTCTCACTTCCAATTTGAGCAATAAGGGAGACTCAGTTAGACCATTCTGATGTTCACAAATGTCCAAGTTCTGATTCAGCCGAATTAAATGAAGGTAGTTATAAAAAGATAACAAATGTTACAGTAAAATAAACCAATATATTTAACATCACAAAAACATCACACCTCCCATGAAACAAATCAAAGTTACCATGTTACAATTAAACAGTATGAGGGTCATGAGTACAAGTTCCCAACACTGGCATGCAGCCAATGAATTAAAGAAAGAAAGAAAGAAATCTTAACTCAGATGTCACTTAGTTTATGTTAAGCATCTACAAATCTTATCTTGCCTATACATTACCTAATTCATTTCTTGTTTTTGGAATTGCAGAGCCGTATACATAAAAAGTTTGATCTGCAGAACTACTATGTTTTCCTCTGCAGCAACCTTTTGCATGGCCTGGCATTGAAACAGATCCTAAATTGGATTGGCAGTTCACAGTGATGGAAAGACAAGTGGAGTTTGTATTGCACCAGCACTCCATGTGGTGACTTGAATCAACACAGGAGATTATAGATCAGGGTTAGAGTGTGAAACAGGGTCAGCAGAGAAAGGTGGCAGGTGGAAGCAGTACATTAGTTGGAACAATGACACATCAATCATAGTATCTGGAGTCAACTCTCGAGCTAGTGCAACTGTCTTTATGAATCTTAAAATGACAAACTTTGAAGATGTTATCATCATGTTGATGATTTTTGACCCTTCAGATCTTACAAACAGATATTTCTTTTTTTGTCATGTCTTCTGCAGTAAATTTAAAATATTCAGAACTGATCATCCCCAGTGCTGATCCCTCATTGCTGTTACCCTCTAATACGCCAATTAGTCCTGATTACTTAAGCAAGTATGAAGCACAGAAGAGTATATTGATGGAATGCAAATTAAAGAAATGCAAATTGAGAAATACCTGTGATGTAATAATTTTATAATTTGTATGCCATTTGTCTTAAATCTGGGTCGCAAATCATCAATAAGTAAGTCTAAATCAAGTCATTTTTTAAAAATATTGTCAAGCAACTCACAAGCCACTAAAATTAACACTCAAGGCTAGTAATGTGAGGATTCACCACCTCTGCCGACTAAATGCAAACTGTAATATAATGTGGCAAAATTTCCAATTTCACATACATTCAATTGATTAAACTTTTTTCCCCCGCATTCTATTGATACAAATATAGCCTCTTTTCTAATTTTGAAAGTTTAACCTTATGTTTAATGCTACTCATTGTGTGTGTAATGTCTTCAATAAATAATGTAATATAGCTACACTGTAAAAAATGTCAGTAAATTTAACGGTACAAATACTGTAAATGGTGAAAGTAAAAAAGACCTTTTCTGAAAAAAAGGAAAGTTACCTTATGTTCTACTGAAAATTACCTGTATATCTTAAACAATAAATTTCATTATTTTTTTACAGCCAAGTTCTGTAAAATCAATATTTTTCTGCCTTCAAAATATGCTAAATACTGTTTATTGATGCATTACAGTTATACTGAAAAAAATCTGTTAATTTTATAGTGTAAAACTGTTAAATAACGAAGGTAAACAACCGTAAAATGTAAAACGGTAAATCACTGTTTCAGTAAAACCGGTTACGATATTTGCATAAGGACACGCCCCTTTTTATAATATTGTTCCTGGTGAACCGCATACCTTTGAATAGTAGGGAAAAAAACTTAACCTAAGTTAGCAGACTTATTTTTCCCCACGTGCTGAAGGTTTTTTGAGGTTATGGAAGCTGTTTTATGGTGGGTTGTATTCGATAAGTAGGACACCATACACCACAAAAGAAAACTTTACTTCCCCACCAGACAACGTGCCGTAACTTCCTTAAACATTGAATTGTTTTCAATGTGTATAATTAAATGGTACATGTTTGCTATTGGTTGTTGTTACTTAACTGATGCAAACTGTGTACTGGGGTTTGACCCTGCCAATACATATTGTTTATTGATTGTCATATTTATTACACAACATGAATTTCTGGCTATGGTTAAACATTCCCTTCTGTTGGAATTTGTTGCAAAGACCAAATAGTTTTTACTACAAAATTATACTGTAGTCCTCAAAATATTGTCACCTTATTTATTACAGTAAAATATTGGCAACCCAGCTACCAGTATTTTACCGTAAATTTAACGTTATTTTTCAAAGTATACCGTAGACCAAAAAATATTGTTACTTTCTTTTTTACAGTAAAATCCTGGTGACTCCAGCTGCCAGTTTTTTACCATAAATTTAACTTTTTTTTTTTACAGTGTACATTAGCATCACTGCCACCTTTAAACCCAAACTTTAACAAGTTAGTGTGCTAAAAATTAACCTGATTATTCACACTGGTACTGGCAGTGATGAAATGACATATATACATACATTGAGGAGTTGGAATCAAAGGTTGCTAACACTTAAAATCCTTTACTTGCAAAAGGTTAGAGATCTGTAGTGTTCATAACCTTGCACACTTAAATGCATGATATACAGTAGTATTGACAGGTGAAGATTTTTACTTGACAAGCTGTTGACTGTTTTATGTCTTTTTTGCCACTTTAAACACTGGGCTGTGTTCTGCAAAATAGTCTGTTTCAAATCCCTACAATGTATTTAAATGCACTAATTCAGAGAGCAAACACAAGGGCACACAATTATTTTTTCCACATATACACTAGTTTATGGGTTTAACATGGCACAGCTAGTTACATTGCTGCCATAGAAATTTAGGAGCCTCCAGGTATATTATGAACCAAAATTCATTTTGTGGGAAGTCTGAAAGCGGTCTACAGGTTTTTCCAAATTTCCTCTGCATCCTCTGTTCCTCCCAAAATCCAAAGGCTGGTGACTTTAAAGCTGCCTCTAAGCTCTCAGTGCCAATGTGCACCTGTGTTGGTTTACTTAATGATGAAATTGCATGCCTCCCTTTTCATCCTTTGGTGGCATTCCAAAATCTGCAATGAGGTTTCCCGATTCACACAGGTTAAAAGTATGAAGTATGGGTCATGTCTAATGCTTTTCATATTTATCACATATAAAAGATTAATAACCTAGTCATAACATGCCAAAATGGCTTTAATTACCATTCCTGAAACATAGATACAAACAACTTAATACACCAATAGCCTTTAAGATTTTATTTAAAATAAAAAAAAAAATTCTGATTCATAACACTAATGTAAGCTATTGGACCCCACAGGTCTTTCCATAGCAAACTAAATTTAGGAGGAAATTGAAAATGTATCCTATTTGAACAGTGTAAATAAGTCAAACATTCAAGAAAAAAAAAAACTATATAAAAATAATGCTATACATTTTAATTATCTTTAATCCAAAAATAAACAAATAAATAGTGGATGTAATTTAAATAATTTTTATCTTGAAAGAAGTATTATTTTCTACCTATTTGTGAATGCTCAGCCAATGGTCATTGCTGCTTACAGCTATATTTGTTTTATTTATTGTTTAATTAAGACTGTGACTGGCCCTGTACATGGAGGCAGACAGCCAAGAAGATAATGATGGGAGAACTTAGAAAAAGAAAAAAAAAACAAGGAATGAGAGAAAGAAAGAAAAAAAAAACACAGGCAAAAGATCCAAAAGAACATGATTGAATGCTATGCAGTATATATAAGAAATTGACACAGCAAGTGTAGAGACATGCCAAATCCATAGGGGTCTGTCATTTTTATATTTTTCTCTTTGATTTTGAATACCAGGTGCCAGTCAACATCGATAATTATAACTTTACAAACATGCTTTTAATAAAGAGCAGGAAACAAGAAACTATAAAAGGAGAAAAATGTGTGTGTTAACAGTTTTTAATTTCTTAAATTACATCTGTGGCTTAACAATATTTGCAATATACTCACTGCACATTTTATATCAAAAGGTCACTAGCTTTGTACTAGCATATAAAAGGTACAGTCAGCGCATGCTTCTTGCAACTGCATTCACAGTTCTATAGGAAAGCCCTCCTTCTACTTTGCACTTCAATTAACTGGGCCCCATAGATGCTCAGCTGAACACAGCTGCAAAGATCTGCTCTGCAAGAATGCACCTTATTTTTGTTCAAACATCAAAAGGCTTTGGTACTCAGACGACCTGACGGGTAAGATCATAGCTACAGTTCAAGGTACCACTAGTGGCTTTGCTTAGGTTGACTGACTTTGAAATAAACCCATTCCTTGATAACTATGTGTTTAGAAATTCACATTTCTCTGTTAGAAGTGCTAGGCATTTACTCTGATCTAGAGAGGTGTTTGACATCCTCTTGCATTCTTCAGTATCTTCCTTTAGTAGACAATTTGATATATTCAACCTCATAATAATGTAAATGACATTATTCAGGCATTATGCGTGGATATGTACTTATGTTAAAGACAGTTAATGATCGGTTACAAAGGAAAATTGGAAATTGCACAGATCTCTCAGCTGTGCTCAAAAATCATGTCTCAGCAAACACCAGGAACAGCACAGTCCAATTTCTTTGGTCAAAAGCTGTCATGTCACATTATTCAAATTTGTATGGTCCTCAAAAGATTTTGCAAGTTGCATAAGAAAGTCATTGCTCTGAAGCATATATAAAAGGATAAATTCATAAAATATGCTGGTACTATACATAGATCTTTAATACAGTTATAATAATTCATTACGTTTATATGGCACCATTTCTCACTACTCAAAGCACTACCACACAGAGCAGACCCGGGACACAAATCCATGATCTCCTTACTGTAAGGCAGTAGCGCTAACACTGCACAGCCAGAAGAACTCAGAATATCAAGACTTAATACAAAAATTCTAACCACATAAACTTATTATACAGATATTAGTTTTCATAAATGCAGACAAAAAATTAAGCTGAAAGCAACCCTATTTAAATAGCTTGTGGAGTTATGATGTATGACAGGGCTGCTACATTGTGGAATGTACTTTTTTCTTGATAGTTGCTCTATTGTTCATTTTTTGGACACTAATTCCCAAAAGATTTATTTTTCTGTATGTACATTCTTAAGACTATTCTATACTTTGTTTTTTTCCCCTATTAAAACACTTGTCACCATCTTAAGTGACTCTTTTAGTATATGCACTCTGTTTATGCTGCATTTTTAGAAGTTTCCTTCTTTGATATTAGTAGTGTTTAGTTGCTATAGCAACAGATACTTTTTACATTATACTTTTAAAGAGCGCAGGACTACTTTTATCCAGAGGGTGGAGCCAGTACACAAACAAATCTAAAAATTACATTAAAAATCCTTAAAAGTTTTAAAACTCTTCTGAAATAGCCTAGTGTCCTAAAATACAAATGACATCAGATACTGCATTAATATTTATACACCAGTAATGAACTATATATGCAAGAGCTTAACATGTTATCAGAGTTTAACGTACAAAGTATGCGATAGCAGTCCCAAACATGCAGTTGTTGCCCATGTTAAGTGTTCATTTTTCTGAAGCTACAGAATATGGTAGCTTGATGAACTTTGATTGGTTATATAAATAGTATTACAGTCTTTATGCAACCTGCAAACTAACACAGTATTAGTCATATACTTCCCAGTACTCCTTAATAATAAAAAAAGATAAGAAACAGACACACATACAAAATGTGCATCCAAATACATGGTGTTCAAACTGATTTAAAAGGATGTCCACATAAAACTATTCATCCATCCATTATCCAACCCGCTATATCCTAACTACAGGGTCACGGGGGTCTGCTGGAGCTAATCCCAGCCAACACAGGGCGCAAGGCAGGAAACAAACCCCAGGCAGGGCGCTATCCCACCACAGCTACATAAAACTACTCCAAGGTAAACAAAGCATTGCAAGGTAAAGTGCATATCCAAGTAACAGGTTTATGCAGTAACTACTTGAGGTTCATATACAGTACCACATACCCTAAGATAATACTGCTCCTGCAAAGCATTCAATATATTAACTTGAAAATATAGAATTGATCATACTTTGGATGGACTCTTTTGCTTCTATTTTTACTGTTTACAGTGATGTGCCTTTGAGTTTAATAACTATTTTCCTTTAATGCATCTATCCAGTAATAGAAAAAATGTACTCTGTATAACTTTAAATAAGGCATTTGAAAATTTACAAAAGATAAAAAGACAATTCAAGATAGGTATATACTTTGCAGGCATATGTCACCATTGTCATTCAAAGGAAAGTTGTTTCCAAACACATACAAATCAAGGATCAGACAAATCAAGAAAAATCTGCAGTCATGTCAGCCAGATCCAAGCCAATCACTGAATATACTATTTTTTTCCTTTGAAATATTCAGTACTCCAACTGCTGTACAACACAAAATGGACTACAGAAGATTTGTAGGAAGAACTATGCAAATTACGAATAAGACTCGTTTTCAGTTTTATGAGATTCAGCGAAAACAAGTAAGACATTATAAACCTAAAATTCATACAGTGCCTCAAGAGTTAAACAGGATGATAAACTGGTGTAAACTCTGCGCATCGTTTACTTTAAACATTCTTTTTATTACATTATTCAGAGAACTGACAGCAAGGTAATGTTATGGAATTCATTTTTTAAATATATTGCTGCTTTAAATTGTGAAAAGGAAAATGGAAAAGAGAACAATGCACCTGCACAACGGCACATGCTAGCCATGCACACTGCGATCTCATTTAGATAAACAGAAACAGAATGCGAAATTGACCATAAAATGGGAAAGAACTTGTAAACTGGGCTGCATACCAGAATTCAAACCATATTAATGTTGCATCTTTAAAAATATGCTGAAGGCAACATCAAGGGTCTACAAAACTTTACTGCAATTTCACTCTGCTCAAAGTGATCAATTTGCTTGTTCTCACAAGGTAATCAACACTTACCTTAAGCTACAGTATGAAACACGCATGTTTCAATGTCATTGACATTTGTTGTAAGACAGTAGCAGTTATTTAGCAGGTGAAGCATTGCAAAACGAACTAGGATAATATTAATAAAGAAAAATAAATGTAAGCAAAGCACCATATAAGAATAATGCTATACGTGCGCCTGCTTTCTTTTTAGTAGACTGCAAGCTGTTGCAGGCTAACTTCTTACAGTTAAAAAATGATAACGGTCAATTTTTCACTTTTTGCAGCATACATATTTTTAATGCCATAGATGTTAAAACGTATCTACGACGTTGTTTGTTATTTTCACATACACTGCATATAGATGTGCATCCCAAAAATTAAATGGTCCCTAAAAACATAACAAAAGCAATCTTGCCGATAAAAAGGCCACTAAGTACTGATCAAGAAGGTGCGATCAAAATCAATACCGCGCCGTTACTTAAAGCATGCACTGAATGTCATTAATAGCACCCAGCTCCATCCTAAAAACAAAAACTTTGCCTTTCTATCTAGAGCTACGCATTTGCCCAAAAACCAAACCCAAGAACAAGGCGAAGCAAGCCTTCAATAAATGCCAATTCTTCTTCAAAGTTTACGCACCGGCGCCAATGACAGCCACTGCAGCGCGCGGATTTGTTTTACGCGTGTTGTTCTAATGTAAGAGCAAAACCAAACATTGGCTGATGCAAAAGAAAAATTTGCGACACAGGGACTTACTGCAGTAGACGATTAGGAGGCTGGCCAATATCATAATCACCCAGAAAGTTGAAGACATGCTTGGCCAGGCGTTGGCATCCTTTCGATTACTTATCCGGGGAGATGGAGCCATTGTAGCCAGTACCCCTGAACGAAAAGCAATTAAGTCAATTTCACCAGCGAACTCTCCCTTTGACAGATCGCCTTTCTCCACGTGTAATCCCCAAAAAAGACATCTTCAAAACGAGCGACTGACCATCAGCGGTGCGCGAGTGCTTCATTAATCATCAGCCAGTGGTATTCGGTAAACTCGGCTCGTTAGCTCTTACACCGGGGTCCCTGGAAATGCTGCGCAATCCGCAGCCCGGCTTTTTTTCTCTTTCTTTTTTCAGAAGAGCGAATGGAGGTGCTCTTTATATAAAAAAAAAATCGATCCAGAAAAGGAAATCAAGAGATGCAAATATTCCACGCGCTGGATGCCTTCTTGTCTGAAGTTTACATAATTGCAAAGGGGAAGAAATCCTTGTCGTGGACACTTCAAGCGGACAGAATGAGCTCCGGGTTTTCTAGGCAGAAACTAGAAAGCAGTGCTGTGAGGATACCATTTATAGCGCAAATCCCAGCACACCTGGGACTATGGAGGCGCGCACGATGACAGGGACTCGTAACTCTTTAGAGGTAATGCCCTGCGGATAAACCGTGTAAAAAAATCCCATCTAAAAGCAACGTGTGGCAATAAATCGACAAAGCGGCTCCCAAGGATGGCGACAGACTTTTAAATGAAACAGAGCTTTAACGCAACGTGAGGTCCTTTTTAATGCCAAAAGAAGAGCAATATAAAAAACGGGAGGGGCGAACATACGAGGGGGATGGAAATTGCAATTTAGACCCCTTGTGAACCACGCGTTCTTCGTTAGCTCTGCCTGACTCGCAGGGGGTATTACAATCGCAAAGGGCTTTCTCAAGGGTGCGCTAAATTCCGCTGTCTCTACCTCCTCGCCTGTCCCTGCTGCCGAACAGTTGCGGTTGTCTTCCAGAGCGCCAGTGACGCAGCTCTGGTGCTGCCGGTGCCAGTACAGAGCGAATCACGCCCACAGGTAGAACGCGTGGAGGCAAAGAGCCGGTGCGGGAAGGTTTTGCTGCGCTCTCCTCGGCGACGTCCTCAGCGCCAAGAAGCAAGGTGCAGCAGCACCCATATCGTACTACTTGATAATGTAAGCTTCAAGAAAAGAGCACTGACTGAAACGCGTCTACTTCTACAAGCGACAGAAATCTAGTTTTAATTTCAAGCAGGCAAGCCATGAATCTCGTTATCCGGAATGTTAACTGTAATATTTGTGGCCCCTACATCAGGGAAAAGCTGGGCAACCCCGTCTTAATTGTTCACGCACACTAACAGAGACATAGACATATAAGTAACCGTACTAAGAAAGTGTAGTGTATTTATGTTTTAGATGGAAATATAAAGAGACCATGTTTTTTATGTATGTTACCGATCTGAAACCTGCTCTACTGAAAAAAACCCACACAATGGTAAATATACTTTCTGATTGAAAATATAAAATTTGACTACAGTGTATGTCAATATAATTGTAAGAGCTGCATAATCTGTGTAGGCAACGACATTATACTGGATATTGCACAACAGTACAAAAAAAAGCATCAAGTAGTGTTGTGCCTCGAGGCCATGGGCAAAGTAGTGAGGGGAAATAGGGTATTGATTACCCAGGGCCCACTTTGAAACCGGGAATGAAAAGTTTGTTTTCTAGAGAAAGGGGCCCACAGAGACTGCTTATATATAGGGCCCAGAGTTCTGTGCTACACCCCAGCTCAGGGCAGCTAAGTCCTTATCTTGAATCCTGGGCTAGGCACTAACAAAGCCAGGTTTGCATGTTTCCCCTACATTAGTGTGTTTTTTTTCCTTCAAGTACTCTGTTTTAATTCCCAGTTCCCACAGATATATATGAGGTTAACCTGCTACAGTAAATGAATTTGCCTCTGTGGAAATGAGTTTGGGTGTGTACACAAATGTCTGTTTTGATGGCCTTACAATAGGCTATCTGTTTCACTTAATTGGATAAAAAGGTTTGAAAATTAATGTTCATTAGATTTTAGTAAAAATAAAGTAGAAATTACAGAAAATAATAATAATAGACTGGTGTTGGTCCAACCTATAGATAGATAAAGCTTTATTTGTCCCCTGGGGAAAATATGACTTTTAACAGAAGCTCAATAAATAAATATTATTTTATAACATACAACAAACCCCTCTCAAAGATACATCAGAATGACAAAAAGAAAGAAAACTAAAAAGAAAGAAAAATAAAAACGTGGTAGCTGCAGTCATAGTGAGGCATTCTGCTAGCTATTGCCATTGGTAAAAGAAGCCCCAGTAACATTTCTTGATACACTTCTGCTGGTGGTTGCCACTCTCACCCTTGCTTCCACCCATTATGCCTCCTTCCAAGTATCACTCAATATGCTCCACATTCTCTCCACTGTCTGCCACTAATGTTTTAGCCTCCTCTCAAATAACCCTACTACCTGTCCACCCAATCCTATTTCCTAACATCTCCTTCAGGCCACCCCCACACACACCCCCACCCCCACTCATTCCTGCAATTACATCATTAACACCACACTCAGCTCAGGAACATTCCCTAACATCTTCAAACACGAGCTGATGAACCCCCTTCTCAAAAAACCAACACTCAATCCATCCAAAGTTAACAACTATAAGTCTGTCTCTTGTCCTTTCTTTCCAAAACACTTGAATGTGCTGTTTCTAACCAGATCTCTTCCTTCCTTGCACAGAATAAGTTGTTCAATACCAATCAGTCCAGCTTGAAGAGAACCACTCGACTGAGATGGTTCTACTGACAATGGTCGACCAGCTACACCATGCTAGAGTTACCAACATGTCACAGTGTTGATTCTGCTAAATCTCTCTTCTGCCTTTGACAAGGTCAACCACAACATCCTTATTGCCACCCTTTTTTACCTTGGCATCACTGGGACTACTCTCAGATTGTTTGAGTCCTACATCTCAGGCAGATCCTACAGTGTGTCCTGGCAAGGGGAGTTGTTAAAGACACACCAGACATGCACTGGTGTGTCCTCTCAGTACACCACCTCTCTGGGCTCCATTTTCTCTTATCAAAGCTATGCCGAAGAAAGAAACCTATACCTGTCATTCCCTCCAGAGGACAATACGGTATCAGCTAGAGTCTCTGCATGTCTTACTGATATTTCCACCTGGATGAAGAACCACCATCTACAGCTAAACCTGGCAAAACCAAGCTTGTTTTGATCCCGGCCAGCCAGTCTGCTCATCTCTTAAACCTTATCTGACTGAGTATGTATCAGAACTTCTGTTCCAGGCTTTGTCTTGTCATGTCTGGACTACTGCATCTTGCTTCTGACAGTAGTACCAGCATGTGCTATCAAGCCAATGCAGATGATCCACAATGCAGCAGTCTGTCTTGTATTTAACCAGCCGAGACAAGCACATATCACTAACCTCTTCAGGTAGCTACAATTGGCTCTCTGTAGCAGCACACAATAAGTTCAAATCCCTGATGCTTGCCTACAGAGTAGTCAATGGGTCAGCATCTGAGTATATGGTGACACTGGTGATGCCACCTCTACATGGCATCAAGTCTCAATCCAGACTCTTTTCCTGTATAGTTCCTAGTTGGTGGAATAGGCTTCTAACCTCTATCTGTACTGCTGACTCCTTCAATGTGTTAAAGAAGTGATTGAAGACCCATCTGCTATGTGAATATCTACTGAATTGATGAAGAAAAAAAAAACTTTGTGATATTTTGTATTCTTGGTTAACTTGTTTTAGTGTAATTGCTTTAGTGATTGAAATCTGTGATTGCAAATGTATGAGTTATTAAATCTTTTCTCTTGCGGCAATCAAGTTTTGTTACTTTTCCTGTTATACATGGTGAAAAAGCAGGCCCTAACTTAGTGTTACTCGATTGTTTACCTCTTTTGTAAGTCACTTTGGATAAGAGCATCTGATAAGCAAGTAAGTGTAAAACTAAATGAATAATTATTTAGCTAAAAGTACTCAGTGTTAGTGTGTCAGAGACAGGAAGTGCAGCATTGTTCATAATGGCATCAGTTTTGTTTTTATTCTACTACCTTCAGGGGATCCAGAGTGCGTTCCATAACAGGGCCTGCCCTTTTAATTAGTTTATTGATTCAGTGGGCCTTTCTCAAAGTGATTTTGTTGACCCAGCACACCACAGTGTAGATAAACAGACTTTGAGGTGCTCCCTATACCAAAACAGGAGAGAATGGTATCTCCCCTGCCAGTTAAGTTAATACTGATGCCAACATCTTAGTATGTTGCTGAGAACTCTGTTTAGGTGAAATTTAACCACTGGTTGTCTATAGTTAAGTTCACTTAATGCCTTTATTTATTGTAATTAGCTAATCTTATTTTAACAACATTAACCTTTGGTTGACAGCTGCTGAGACTGAAAAATCTCAAACGACCATGATAGCCTGATTACATTATAAGCAATGAATCGATGCCAGTACTACAAGACAAAAAGTAAGGAATCAAAGTAGCTGAACAGCCTGGGGAAAGAACGGTGACATTGGTCTTTTTGGAATATTCATTTATGCCCTGCAGTAGTCATGGTTTATGTGGAATTGGGGCACCATTTGTAAAATATTACACCTATAACATTAGAAAGGTTGCATTTGAACCAAAAGAACACTAATGAATATAAGTGTTTGGTGTTGTGGTTAAGGTACTTAGTATAGGCCAGGTTTAACCTTTCAAGTAGTATATAATGGAGTAACACAAGACTATCTTAAATAGAACATGAGCCACATTTTGGTGAGGATACTGTAAATATGATAGGCTGCTACTGAGAAAATCTTGTGACACTTTAAGTGTGTTATAGCCTACTAGTGGTTTCAGCAAATTTAATAATAGTATCAAAAAAGTGACTTTAGATTAGGATGTCCTGGTTATAGGTCTAGGAGGCACAGTGGTGCACAGGTGTTGATTGTATGGAATCTGCATTTTCTCAAATGAATGGGTTTTTCCTACCACCTCTAGAAGGTTTGCATGAAACATTTATTTGTGATTCAAAATTTGTACCCATTTGGGGTGTGTGTGAGTGGGTATTGCATTGGCCTGGAGACCCATTCATGGGTTGCTTGTAAATTTTGAACAATGTTGCCAAGAAAGGTTTTTCTAGATCAAGCAGTTTAGGGATGTTATAGTTATGAGTCAATTTCTCATATACTATACAAATTAAAATCAATTTATCAGAAGAACAAAAATAAGAAATATTGATCATTGAACTTGGCATCTCAAAGTATTTGCAAGGAGCAACACAAGAACTTATTTGGTGTATTAAGCTTAATGATCCATTTGGAACCAGTGCATCACAATATAAAAATCATCACAGTCTTGTGACAATGCATGTTGGAAAAACAAGATTATCTGATTTCCCCATATGCTCTAAAACTATTAACAAGCTTAAAGGCAGGGGTATTCTATATCAAAAGTATGAAGTTCTACAATAATTAATGGATTGCTGAAATAGATAAATAAGAAGATAACACATATAAACAAAATGGGAGTTTTAGAAAGGCCATAATAAAAATAACACCAGCATTAACCAAACCACATAAGAAAAAATGGACACGATATTTAAATAAAAAGGTTAAAAATTCCAAATGTAGTTCTTTAAAATGGTTGGTATTTTATGAAAAAGTTAGCCCTTTCTGTGTTTTAACAGAAAGAGAAATGTCAAGGAGATGGTGAAGTGTATTTACATTAGTATGAAAAGTCAACCACAATTTTTTTTAGAAAAAAAGAAAGGTCATGTGCAATAGTGATTAAATACTTTTTTAAGTATGCAGGCAATGTTTTCTATGCTTGTGATCCCTATTATCACAGCATTTATAGTTGCATAACATTTATTGCCAATAGAAACATAAACCAAGAGTTTTCTAATGGATACAGTAACTTGTCGAGTGATAGAGCAAGTACTTATACTTCACCAAAGAAGACTGTTCACTTTTAGACAATGCATTATAATAGTTTAACTGAAGTCAGTTGAATAGGAAATGAGTGGCTGTGTTGAGCAAATGGCTTATTCTCATTAAAACCTTTTCTATATTCATATCATCTTATAATTAATGGGTTACTCATACAATATGAAAACCCATTTGGGACATGGAGATAAATGCAGTGATCAGGGTTTATGATAGCAGTTGTACTGGCTTCTGGTGTTTTCTTTATTGTTTCTTGTTTGTTTTTTTTTAATTACAAAAACATGCCATTCCTATAATAAGAGTCATCCAAATTTGCTTTAAAAGTAGAGATATGCTACAATTGTTTACTTTTTTTACAGTTTAGTGCACTGGTAGGTTAAGTGACTTGCTGAAGAACATTCAGTGGGTCATAGGTATGGGCTGAATTGGCAGCCTTGGGGTTAAAGTCCATTTCCTTAGCCACAAGATTATATTGCATAGCTCTGCAGTGGTCAACCTTTCCTCTTTCCTATGTCTAATGTATTTTGGGAAGATTATTTGGTGTTTCCTTTTTCTACTTTGTTTCCCTGTCATTCATTCAGGTAATTAAATATTTAATATTTATTGAAAAAGGCTAACAAAAATCTGTTACAATAGTTATCATACTGTATATCAATAATCAATATACATATACTCTATAGTTGTATTTCTAGCTCAGAGGCATAATGAAATATAAACCTTAATGCTTCTTTTTATATTTCAAAGCAGGCCCAAATTAAAACTGCTGAGGTTTTTGAGGTGGTGGTGGCATTAAGATGAGTGGGCACCTTTTCATTTAACTATACAACAGTGCACTAACGTTTAAATCATTACTTGTGCTAGACTGGGTGGATTTCATTCTTCCACGAAAAGAAAGCTCATTCACACAGAGAAACTGTACTACTTCCCCAATGCTTTTAATGTAGTATATGTTGATTATATCAACATATAATCTGCTTCATTATATCTCTCTGTACTTCTAAAATTTTTATTATTATGCTTTATTAAGGATTTGTTCTGTTCTGTGTATTGTATTGTATTGAACCCCTTCTTTTGACACCCACTGCACGCCCAACCTACCTGGAAAGGGGTCTCTCTTTGAACTGCCTTTCCCGAGGTTTCTTCCATTTTTCCCTACGAGGTTTTTTTGGGAGTTTTTCCTTGTCTTCTTAGAGAGTCAAGGCTGGGGGGTTGTCAAGAGGCAGGGCCTGTTAAAGCCCATTGTGGCACTTCCTGTGTGATTTTGGGCTATACAAAAATAAACTGTATTGTATTGTATTGTATTGTAGTATCATTTTTTTGACCTGTGTTTCTCCCTATAAACACAATATAGTTTCACCAGTTTTTTTCTCTGTATTTAATTTCTGCCTTTTCTTTGCTGCATTTAAATGGCATTGACTAGATGCATGCTTTTGGAATCCCCTTTCCTTTTCCAGTGGGCTTTCCAATTCGTATATCCTGTGTTGGTGAACACCACACCTTTGTCAGTCGTGCCAGCAAACAAGTTCCGACAGGGAAAACAAAAGCATTCATCTAGTTTGACCGAGTATTCCAACCATGGCCGTGAGTGGTACCAGCTCGGATCAAAAGTACAAGACGCCTGACTAAACATTTGTTTTGGAAAGGCTTTTTGTATTGGTTGTGATGGTTCACTGTTATTCAGAACACGTAGATAATTTTGAGCCGTAAAATCTACACCGCTACCTGCACTGTGTTGGTGCAAAATGGGCAGGGAAGATGTAACATTACTACTTGAACTGCCCACTTGATCTGTAGGCATCAGTCCTGAAGCCTAGATATTAGAGCTAACAGCAGCAGTGCCCAATTTGCTGGTAACAAGCTTTAATTTGGAAACGCAAAAAATTGCTGCATGGTGTTTATGGCTTCTTTAAGGGATGCCTAGCATTGACTCTAACCTGGTAATTTTGTATAAACTGAGTGCTAATATCAACTTTGGTAAATGTGTAATTTTAAATACTTAAATATTAAATAGTGTCCCAGTGAACTAGCAAGCTAGCAATAACATTAAAACTTAAAGTAAATATTGTTATTCAACCCAACACATTAAAATGAACTACAGCAACAATAACAGAAATTTTAACAAAAAAATAACTATTAAGAATGCACAAATATCCTCCTCCAAATAAAAGGAGCCCACAAATGCTCTGCAAAATGATGTTGGAGGGTCAAGGCAGCACTGTTATTTATTCTCTTCAGTCAGCAAAGTAGAAATTAGGAAACTGTGACAAGAACAGAGGAAATAAATGTGATTGGCATTTTCAAATGGTGCACAGTACAGTTGACCAATTGGGTGTGGAGACCAAAAATTTGGGTGGACATTGCTCAGCCCTGCCTCTTTCTAGATCAGGCCATGTTTCAAAGCTGAACTGTGTTCTGTGGTATTCCTTCATTACTAAATACCCTTTATTTCTTTCACATTAATCTATGGTAGAGGTTTACATATTGTATAATTTAAAGTGTC
This sequence comes from Polypterus bichir lapradei, assembly GCA_026402145.1. Taxonomy (NCBI): domain Eukaryota; kingdom Metazoa; phylum Chordata; class Cladistia; order Polypteriformes; family Polypteridae; genus Polypterus; species Polypterus bichir. Next base: position 81,510,384 of record JANRMT010062792.1, on the reverse strand, counting down.
CTTGACAATTACAAAGTTTAACTTCCATTATATATTTTTTCCTTAACTCTTAACCTAACCCACAGGATTTTACTATATATCTTCAATTTCTTTCTGTCTGATGACTTATTAAAATTAATTCTAAATATCTCTTAAATCATCTAGACAAATTCTTTGATTTTTAAACCTATTATGTAAATGCAATATCTGTTACTATTTGATAAAATATTTGAACATACAATATAAGTACACACAGCACTAAAGAGCAATTTGTTTCAAGAAGTATTTGAATTAATATTAAGTTGTGTGTTGCTCCAGTAAATGTTGTGGACAGATTATCAACATATAATCTGCTTCATTATATCTCTCAGTGCATGTTACATTTATCTGTGTGTTACCCTTCCTTATATGTATTTATTGTTTTGAACACAAGGTGTCAGTAAAAGTGAAAGTGAAAGCATTTTTCATAAGAAACACAAGAGGGAACTGTCACAGCAGTAACACTGATAACAAAGGAATACCATGCTGTACCTGCGATTTAGTTTAAGCATAAAATAAAACATTTTATTCCATCTGTTTGTTTTATAGAACCAATTTTGTAAACCTTTTACAAACTGACTTTATCAGTAAGCAAGGGTTGAATATAACCTAGTCTCACAGGGCCAGACAGTTTTATCAAACAAGAATTCATGTCTGGGGACAACACGTTAAAAAGTTTGTAGTGAATACCAGCAAAATCAGCTACAAAGGCTACACCAATGGAGCTTCTTCCTAAAACAACCTCCCCCATTTCTTCCAGTCCATGCACTTTAAATCGTCAGTGTTTCCAGGAAAGACCAAAAGAAACTGAGCAAAAGACTTGATGCTTAGAGAAAATAAAAGGCTAAAATTGATATTATCGATTCAGGCTCTTAGTAGCAGAAGGTAACTGAAGCATAATGATTAATTTGTATATTGTATTGAGCACTGCAACAGAAGAGACAGACACATACATACACACACACGCACCTACACACACACACACACACTCCACACGTCACCCACTGCATGATGGCATTGAGGGTGATTTCCAGCATTGACATTGGTGCATTCATGGAGCTAATGCTCTTTGCTGGACACACCTTATTATTTTTTTTTTGTTTTTTGTTTATACATAGATGTCTGGTCAGTCAAAATTAGTGTAAACAGGAGCTCTGGCCCATCTCAGCAGCTCAAAATGGGAGTGATGCATCAGTTAAGAAAAACAAATGAAATATTGAAAAAAAGGGAAACGTGATGTTCTTAAAATTATCAAAGAATGATGGAGCTTCAGCAGTCACAGAAGATAAGTCAGACACTTAAAGAAGTTACTATAGGAAGGGCAGAAAAAGCTGTTTGCCAAAATCAGCTATGCTAGCCATAGTATGTGAGTCACAGATCTGAGGATGTTGCTGCAGCACGGAAACAATTAGCCATTTACCGGAGTTATAGCTGTTCATTTAAACCTCAAAACATTTATATAATATTTTCTTTTATTTCCTGACAGGTACCTGGTAGTTTACACATTGATCTGATTAAGTTAAAAAAAAAAAACTTATGTGAGCAAACAGTTTAAACATTTGAACTGGGAAGAACAACAATAGATTTAGTCTACCAAGTTGCATACTAATAACTCCCTGGAAAATACTCATTACAACTCGAAACTGCTTGTTAGTGTATAATCTGCTTTTTCACAATTGTTGCCTACAGTCATTATTTCAATGAAAATAACTTTGAATATTTATTCGATTTTTATTTTCATCAATCATTTGCTGCACTCACTTTTTTCTTACAGAGTAAAGAGGCTGTCCCACATGTGAAGGGTGAAAGACAAAAGCCAGCCCTAGACATGATGCCATTAGGAAGTACTCATGAACACAAAGCTCACCCATACAGAGACAATTTTAGGTTTGCCAGTTTACCTAACTGCATGTTTGAAAGAGTATGTAGAATCTATGTATATTTCTTGAGTAGAAGTGTAATACAAGTTCTTTTAGACAAAACACCACCTCACCTTTTTTGTCTTTCATGTTGGAGATTTTCAAATTGTTTTTCTCTCGAAATGTTTCAAAATTAGAATAATGTAATGTGTTTTTCTGAGTGTTTTGAGTCTAGGTATTGCTAAAGCTTTTTGACCTTATTGCCAGCATCTTTTACTATTTTATCCATAGCATTACAACTGAAACGACACTCAATATGATATATATTGTATAGTCAAAAAGATCTAAAAATTTGGCAATATATTAAATCTTTTGTTATTATTGAATATTTGGAAGATGCCTTTACCAAATGCAACTTACAAGACCAGGATACATTACAATTCTTTATATACTTATACTATGTTATTATTATTACAGTTGTAACATTTTGAGTAGGAGAGAAGGATTGACCTGAAACACTTGTAGTTTGAAGACCAGTAGTCTAGTCAGACTTATATGCTTTCTATAATGTTTCTCTGTAAAGTTCCTTGTAAACAAGAGAAGAGAACAATTATAAAGGTTTGGGGAATCCATCCCATATATTGTCTCTACCAACACAATATGGTCACGAGTGATCATAAAAGACTGAGTAATATGAGACTGATCTGATGAGTGGTGTGTTCATTCTTATACTTTCTTGGCAAGAAGAGGTGAGATAGGAAGGGAAGTGAGGTCAAAAGAGTGGGAGTGGTCTGGAGCCTGAAGTGGGTGGGTTTTTTTTATTTGGTCTTACCTTCTGAAGGTCTGTGGAAAAGGGAGAAAAGGCATTAGTGCTGTTCATCAACCCCAGTCTCTGTTGCTTGCCCTCAGCTAAGCCCTTAGACTGCCTTTCATGGACACATGTGTGACACCCTGAATAGCCATAAGATGTGACCTACTGTTAGGCTTAGAACACTTGCAAATGGAGTCATGTGAGGGATGAGAAACTAGAATGCTTAGTCATATTGGATGTTGGATTTACTCTTTAACTCTCTACTGTGACAAATGTATAAAAGTTGTGGTTGTACACCATTTTTAGCATGAAACTTTCATCAAGAAAGTGTGCATGACTTTTTAACTTTTTTAAAGAAGCAATGCGTTCTACCTTTTCCATTCGCTGCCCACTGTCTTCAGTCCACATTGTTAGAGCATTTGCAGCAGCTATTAGGTATTATTCTACTTTATACTAATTAGGTATGCATTGAAAAGAGTGTGGGGCAAAATACAATATTTAAAAAAAGTGTTGGGACAAATCTCTTATATTTCTTGTTATGTCATTTCTGTAAAACATTTTAGTATATTGCTAATGCCCATTTGTTTTACTGTTCTAAAATTATAAATTTTTGCTGTTAAAATCTTTGACATGAAGCTTCATCCCTTAAATCCCTTAAATGGAAATTACCAATAGGTTATATTACTAAAATGCATTTTATTTAATCATTGGTTTACAATTTTAAACATGAACAATAAATTTGTCTGTAGAAATGTAATAGAAATAGAACCTAGTCAGTTTTTTTTTATATTTTGAGCATACCAGTTCCTTTGCTTGTGAATGACAACTTTAATATGAACCCTTCAATCAATTAATGGTCAATTTGTCAAGCAGTGAAGACATGAGTGCTTGCCAATTATTGATCTACTTTTACAATTAGCCTGAAATAGTGTCCATATCAACACTTCGTATGCAGAACACAACAGCCTTAATTCTTAAAATGGCTGTTACTGGGTCAGTATCACCTTCCCTTGATAAAAATATACAAAAATTACACGAGATAGTGCCAATGCTTAACTGTACCAGGACTGAGAAATATTGCAATTGGAGAAGTGAAACATAAATAATTAAGATGCTTGGCTATGGGGTTGAGAAACTCCTAATGCTAATCCCCCCATTTCCATTTCCATTATTGCAATACTTAAACAAGGTACAGAACATTGCCTTTTGTACCAGTACAGCAATGTTTGCCTGTTTCTCTACATTCACTGAGTCCTAATAATAAGCGTAAAAAGAATTAGAATTAGTTGCTGAGAGGTGCAGGGCAGAGGCAAATAGCACCTCAAATGCTGTAAAACCCAAATACACACCATTCATCAAGCCAGGTGGGAACATACATGACACCAGCTTTCCACCTTACCCTGGACAAGGCATGGGAAATGTGCTCAGACCTTGTCAGGCAGTTAATTTTTTCAACAGAGATTACAACAATCACTCTCATGCCAAACACTGTGATGTGCTCACCAGCTGCAAAGACAGTTCCCATCATCAAATTAACCATACCCTGGGAAGAAGGCATGTCAGTGATGCATAAATGGAAAAGGCTGAAGTACTTAAATATGGCAGAAGAGTGCCAAGAGGAAGGATGAAATGCAGCCATTCACTCCATGAAAGTTGGATGGAAGGATTTGTCAGCACAGAAAACATCCAACTTCTTTTAAAGGCTAGCTAGCTAGCCACAGTTACAAAAGGTTGCAAGAGAACTAACAGAGGCAGAGAAAGCAATCTACTGGTTGACATTACAGAAGAAGGACAGAGTTTATTTGTCAACACCCAATCAATGGCGACTACGGGGAGTGGTGTGGGGTCATACATCCCCAATGAGCCATTGACTCCCCACCAGGAGATGTACTAAACAGGAGGGCAAAACAGTGGTTCCTACCCAAGGATGCTGTTGCTGATCCATGGGCAGTAGCAGAGGTGTGGCAGGCAGGAATGGCAACACAGGAACAAGAGCTACCTGTTGATAGCTCAACAGGTGAGCTGAAGAGTAAGGTGACAATGATGAGCTGAAGAGTAAGGTGACAATGAAAACAATCAAAGTGCAACATTAAAAATTATCAACATAAATTCCAGCCATTTATTTATTTTTAAAATAGATGTTTTGAATTCAAGATTCAGCAAGAAACCAATCCAAGATGAATATCCACCACAGAATCCAAACACTAGACAGGACCTCAGTTCTTCCTAACAAACTGATACTCACTCACACTTAGTAACTCATTGCTAGACCAGTTTAGAGTTGACAATGAACCTAGCATCCACATGTTTGCATTCTGGAAAGTAACACCAGTGTACAAAAGAAAGTCATGTATACATGGGGAAAATGTGAAAAGTCACTGCAGATGAAGACTGAACCAGGATTTACATCTGAATCTGTAAGACAGTATAAATTAATATCATGTCATGTGACTTTTTGTGGTGAAGTACTGTATGTCACATTCGCCAGCCACAGTTGCTGATCTCAATGCTGATTTCATTGCTTCACCATGTCAAATTACACGACTGAAAATCATAGCGCAGTCCTGCTTACCCTGTTTTGTGACAACTAATTACAGTATATGCTGCTTCATGGAGCTGGTGCTATAGAAAGGGTTAGCAGCTATGCTGAGTTCAGCAGCAATCTCTGCCCTTTATTTCTTTTTTTCATTCAGTCATTGTATGTAAAATAAAAGGCATCAGACAGATGTGCCTATTTTCTGTCTGTGAGTTAGTCCGCAGTCTTAGCCCTTTTATTTTCATTTTCCATTCTGTATTATTATTCTAATAAAATTCATTACTCATTGCTGCATTCTTTGCATTGTACTTCCAGAAAAGCATTCATTGGTTGTCAGTTCTCCTGCACACAAAACCTACCCCTCGAATCAACAACAAAAACAAACCTGTTTGATTTTATCATAGTGAATCACAGACTAGTTGATCTCAGTTGCAGGCTATGCAGCCAACTGCTTCTGACTCACTAATATTATATAAATAATGTGACATAGGCTATAGCTAATCACTGCACCACTATGATGCACCTAGAGATGTGTGTGCTATGTTTTCTGCTATGTTGATATGCATTTTTAAAAGTTTGCGGACATTTGTTTATTTTTTATTTACTTTGCTTATGTATTGTTAGAGCTTCAATATATTTTACTATTTTTTAAGTATGTATGTACTATATGTATGTACTGTATGCATGCACAGTATGTATGCATGTGTATTTGATCTTTGCATAAGATGAGCAAAAGCAAAACAATTTAGTAGGAAAAATTATTATCTAGGTGAAGCCAGAGGCCACAACATGAGTACTCTAAAGTTAAAGTTAGCTGCAGACAGATTTGTGCACTTTCTCTTCTTTTCTGTGCTTCAGTATACTCAGTTACTGTGGAAGAACTGAAGAACACACTCGCACAATACACCTATTTTACTTAAAGGAAGATTATACACTAACTTTGATGAAAAATATTCAGTATTCCCTGAAACCTCAACTTGCCTCTATTTACAGTCATATGAAAAAGTTTGGGAACCTCTCTCAGCCTGCATAATAATTTACTCTACTTTCAACAAAAAAGATAACAGAGGTATGTCTTTCATTTCCTAGGAACATCTGAGTACTGGGGTGTTTTCCGAACAAAGATTTTTAGTGAAGCAGTGAAATTAAATCAAATGTGAAAAACTGGCTGTGCAAAAATTTGGGTACCCTTGTAATTTTGCTGATTTGAATGCATGTAACTGCTCAGTACTGATTACTTGCAACACCAAATTGGTTGGATTAGCTCGTTAAGCCTTGAACTTCATAGACAGGTGTGTCCAATCATGAGAAAAGGTATTTAAGGTGGTCAATTACAAGCTGTGCTTCCCTTTGACTCTCCTCTGAAAAGTGGCAGCATGGGATCCTCAAAGCAACGCTCAAAAGATCTGAAAACAAAGATTGTTCAGTATCATGGTTTAGGGGAAGGCTACAAAAAGCTATCTCAGAGGTTTAAACTGTCAGTTTCAATTGTAAGGAATGTAATCAGGAAATGGAAGGCCACAGGCACAGTTCCTTTTAAACCCAGGTCTGGCAGGCCAAGAAAAATACAAGAGCGGCAAATGCGCAGGATTGTGAGAATGGTTACAGATAACCCACAGATCACCTTCAAAGATCTGCAAGAACATCTTGCTGCAGATGGTGCATCTGTACATCGTTCGAAACTTCAGCACAATTTGAACTAAGAACATCTGTATGGCAGGGTGATGAGAAAGAAGCCCTTTCTGCACTCACGCCACAAACAGAGTCGTTTGTTGTATGTAAATTCTCATTTAGACAAGCCAGATTCATTTTGGAACAAAGTGCTTTGGACTGATGAGACAAAAATTGAGTTATTTGATCATAACAAAGAGCGCTTTGCATGGCGGAAGAAGAACACTGCTTTCCAAGAAAAACACCTGCTACCTACTGTCAAATTTGGTGGAGGTTCCATCATACTGTGGGGCTGTGTGGCTAGTTCAGGGACTGGGGCCCTTGTTAAAGTCGAGGGTCAGATGAATTCAACCCAATATCAACAAATTCTTCAGGATAATGTTCAAGCATCAGTCACAAAGTTGAAGTTACACAGGGGTTGGATATTCCAACAAAACAATGCCCCAAAACACAGTTCTAAATCTACGAAGGCACTCATGCAGAGAGAGAAGTACAATGTTCTGGAATGGCCGTCACAGTCCCTTGACTTGAATATCATCGAAAATCTGTGGGATGATTTGAAGCAGGCTGTCCATGCTCAGCAGCCATCAAATTTAACTGAACTGGAGAGATTTTGTATGGAAGAATGGTCAAAAATACCTCCATACAGAATCCAGACACTCGTCAAAGGCTATAGGAGGCGTCTAGAGGCTGTAATATTTGCAAAAGGAGGCTGAAGTAAGTATTGATGTAATATCTCTGTTGGGGTGCTCAAATTTATATACCTGTCTATTTTTGTTATGATGCATATTGCATATTTTCTGTTAATCCAATAAACTTAATGTCACTGCAGAAATACTACTGTTTCCATAAGGTATGTCATAAATTAAAAGGAAGTTTAAACTTTGAAAGTTTAGCCAATGATAGACAAAAATCCAAAGAATTAAGAGGGGTTCCCAAACTTTTTCATATGACTGTAGATACATCACATGAACCTGTGTTTTCTTTCTATAAGCCATACACCATTTTCCCAGAGTGTGAAATCAAATTCTAACCATTATATATTTACTTCTTTTTTTGTTATTCCTCTATTTCCTAGTTTTCCATAGGAGTATCACTATCATTCAGTTCACATTGCTGTGCAGATGTACATGGTGGCTACAAGTCTAGCGGGAGATACGGTGAAAAAGGGAATGAATAACAACAACAACATTTATTTCTATAGAACACTTTCATACAAATGATGTAGCTCAAAGTGCTTTACAAGATGAAGAAAGAAAAAAGAAAAACATATAAAAATTAGGCAGTACTAATTAACAAAGAATAAATTAAGGTCCAATGGCCTGGAAGCACAGAAAAAAAAAAAAAAAAAAAAAACTCCAGAGGGCTGGAGAAAAAAGCATAATCTGCAAGGGTCCCAAGGTCATGAGACCACCCATCCTCCACTAGGCATTCAACCTAACATAAATGATCTAAATCAGTCCTGATGGTTTTCAGGCTTCACGTGGAAGAATTAGATGATGATGGTCAAGTTTAACGCTGGCCTTCAATCCATCAATGTAGGGACTGCACGGTGCTTTGATGGGGTGTTGGTGGCACCACCACAGAAAACCAGAAAGAGAACAATAGAGAAAGTAGGGGTTAGTACGGATTTTGGAGCCATTAAAAAATGATAATTAAATGAATATACAGAATATCAGGGTTACACTAAAATAAAGCTATGAGAAAGCCTATTTTAGTTTAGAACATAAACAGAACCAGAAAGGGGCACGCAGGGGCATAACCAAGAGACAGGTTTTGGTTCAAACACCAGATAGTTCAAAGAAAGAAATTCAAGAAAACCAAAAAAACAAGGTGATTGCAAGACGAAGATTCTGACACTGAGATTGCTTTTACTAAACTGAACCAACATTAGGATAGTGACTGCTGCATGGCACTATCATTTATGGGCTAAAAGAGATATCTTAATCTATCACATGACTTGTATGTCATATGAGCAGCAACAGCCATAGCAAGCTGTAAACAAAATGATTACAGGCATGCAAAAATGGCAGAAAATTATATATCATGATAGTGGACAGTCATATCCTGTCTGCTCTTCTGTTGTTTGTTGCTTTTCAGAAGGATATGCTTGCATTGAAACACTGCACTCTCATACCTTAATGCGAAAAACAGTTTGACTTATTTACCTGTCCTTTGAGAGATTTGGAGGAACTGGTAAATAAGCCATATAAAAGAAAAACAAACACAAGCCAAATGAAAATTTATCAAGGACAAAATTAGAAAATGAAAAATATAATTAATCACCACGCACAATAGTACATTTCTTGTGCTCCAGAACATATTCATACCATGGTACTGTACTTTCAGTTCCTGACATGTCCTTTAAATTCAGAGGTCTGAAATTTCCTATAAATACTGCACTTGCCTTTGTGATGTTCAACAGTATACCACTGGGATGGTCACTTAAGGTAGAAAATATTAAACAATAAAGTTCTTGCTGCTCTAATGAGGTGCCTTATGAATTTCAATGGTTTGTAATGAAAAAAAAAATCATTGAATATCACTCTGCTTTTCAAACTGTTCTGTCCACAGATGCAGTATATTGATATACATGTATGTATGTATGCATGTACAGTATATACATATTTGTGTCTGTATGAGTGTGTGTTTAAATATTGTAACATGCCAGGTATTTGAAATCCCAGGATGCTCTGTTCAAATCTTTTGAGATTCAGTTCAAACTGCTCCTATTACTTGTTTTATGCTTTCTGATAATAAAAATGTCCCATGGAAGTATTGGATGGAGTTAGGCTTGCTTTCTGATGTATGTGTCCTGATGATTAGGGGCAAAGAAGGCAGGGATAGATTGAATATTGCCTGTTTTTCAAAGAAGTACCCGGCGTGCTAATTAATACTGTTCTTGACATAGTAAATTCATCATTAGATATGGCACCAGACTGTCTTAAGACTGCTGTTATTAAACCCCTGCTCCAGAAAAATAATCTATTTCTAACCTGCCTTTCTTAAGTAAAATCCTAGAAAAGGCAGTCATTATGCAGCTAAATGATCACTTGAATAAACATTCTGTTCTTGACAAGTTTCAGTCAGGTTTTAGAACAAATCACAGTTTAGAAACTGCACTCGTTAAAGTAGTAAATGACTTGCAAGTAAATGCAGACAGAGGCCATTTATCTGTTCTCATCCTCCTAGATTTGAGTGCCTCATTTGATACCATTGATCACAATATTCTTAAATCACCTTAGTCAGTGGGTGGGCCCCTCTGGTAATGTCTTAAATTGGTTTGAGACTTAACAAGTGGAAAATTCTTTCATAGTTGTGGTAATTAATACTTCAAAGACACATGCTATTCTATATGGTGTTCCAAAAAGATCTATTCTGGGTCCACTGCTCTTTTCGAACTACATGTTTCCATTAGGTCAGATTATCTCACGGCATAACATGAGCTACCACAGCTATGCTAACGACACACAACTGTATTTATCAACAGTGCCTGATGACCCAGACACTCTTGATTCATTGACACAATGTCTTACTTGTGTTTCTGAGTGGATGAGTAGTAATTTTCTCAAACTAAATAAGGAGAAAACAGAAATCTTACTGATTGGCAAAAATGGATATAATGAGGATATTAGAAATAAACTTGATTCATTAGGCTTAAAAGTCAAGACAGAGGTAAAGAATTTAGGAGTAATTATTGACTACATTTTAAATTACATATTAATCAGATCACAAGGACAGCATTTTTCACTTAGGAAATATAGCAAAAGTAAGATCCTTTTTAACTTGGCAAGATGTTGAATAATTAGTTTGCGCTTTTGTTTTTAGTCGACTAGTATTACTGTAACATATTCCTCTCAGGACTACTCAAAAAAGATATCAATTGATTGCAACTAGCGCGGAATGCAGCTGTCAGAATCCTAACTAGGAAAAGAAAATCCTAACACATCTCTCCAGTTTTGATGTTACTACACTGGTTATTTTTGCCATTTAGAACTGACTTTAAAATACTGCTTATGGTTTACAAAGCCTTAAATAATCTCTCTCCATCCTATATCCTGGAATGCCTTTCATCTTACACTCCAAATCATAACCTTACATCTTCAAATGAGTGTGTGCTTATAATTCAAAGAGCTAAACTTAAAAGACGTGGTGAGACAGCCTTCTGCTGTTATGCACCTAAAATCTGGAATAATTTACCAATAGAAATTCGCCAGGCTCATACATTGAGCACTTTAAAAAACTGCTAAAAACCCATTATTTTAATATGGCTTTCTTATAGTTTCATTTTAGTGTAACCCTGATATTCTGTATATGCATTTAATTATCATTTTTTTAATGGCTCCACAATTCATACTAACCCCTACTTTTTCTGCTGTTCTTTTTCCGGTTTTCTGTGGTGACGATCTGCGCCACCACCACCTGATCAAGGCACCATGCAGTTCCTACATTGATGGATTGAAGGCCAGAGGTCCACATGACCATTATCATCTAATTCTTCCATGTGAAGCCTGAAAACCATGAGGACTGATTTAGATCATTTATGTTAGATAGAATGCCCAGTGGGAACAGGGTGGTCTTGTGGCCTTGGAACCCCTACAGATTTTGTTTTTTTTTTTGTCCAGCCCCTGGAGTTTTTTTTTTTTTTGCTGTTTTTTCTGTCCTCATGGCCATCGGACCTTACTTTATTCTTTGTTACTTAGTATTGCCTAATCTTATTTTTATATTTTTCTTTCTTCATCTTGTAACACACTTTGAGCTACATCATTTGTTAAAAACATGCTATATAAATACATGTTGTTGTTGTAATATTTGTTATACTAGCTGTGATTCAGTGCTACCAAATAAGAAAACAAATTCTTTAGTAACTGAGTTTGTCTATTTGCCACAATATGATGATTTGACTGGGAAGAAAGAACTGGACAGGTGGCAATATACTGGAACAATTCCTTACATGTAAGAGAATTCTTCTAAAAGTTAATTCTCAATTTTGCCATTGGAAATACTGGAAGTTTTTCATGTATACCACTAGTTTTTGTATGGCGCCAATACTTATATGATGCAATACCAGTACTTCTCACAACCTCAGGTAACTGAATGAATCAATGAATCAAGGATAATAAATGGACACTGCTTGTGTTACTCTGAGATACCAAAAGCAAACATGTTAACAAACAAACATCCCTGTTTATCAAATGAGTCTTGACAACTGTTATGTTCAGGCTTTTCAAAGCTTGTAAACAAACCCTTTTATGAAGTTAGTGTACTGATCTTGACTGACCTTCACTATTTACCAGAGAGAAGTCGTTAGTTACTTTAACGTAGTTTGATATTTCCCTAACATGAACCAAACCTGGTGTCCAAAATAACACCATTAAGCAATTTTAAACCAAATATATAATAATGAATCAAAATATCAAGATTTACAAAAAAACAAATACAAGAAAATAAAGTGAGAAAAGAAAGGGAAAAGAGAAGCTGAAGATAAATAAATAATTTAGAAAAGCTAAACTAGAAAAATAAAATTAAAAAACAACTCTAATACTGAAACAGTAAGTAAAGAAATAATTAAGAAGAATGATAAAATAAAAATAAAAGAACAAAGACCTGACAGTTAATTAAAAACTTAAATTAAATATTAAGCAAAAAATTACAATCCTCAATTCCAAAACTAAATTCAATCCCCAGAAAATAATACTAAATTGAAAAAAGACTGCAAACACGTAGAGATGTTCAAAGGAAGCCAAAGTGCACATTTGTAAAAGCAAACTAATGCAATATAAAAGTGGTATGGCTTGCAGAAGGCTTATTTCGGACTCTCCACTGACTTCTGATTCAATTAGCATAACACCTGTGAGCCTTAATCAACAATGGCAAGGGTGAGTAAGAAGAGATAACAAAATTTAGATGAATCCAAACTAATACATTATAAAAGATTCGCTTTGATGGTATAATAATTAAGTGTAAAAATCTGTTACAGCATGGGTCCTAGCAGTCGTATTTTTTACCATATGATCAACAAAGGAGGAATTTTACAAACACTTTTACTTGTGTACATTTTTGGGTATAAAAAACAATTATATTCAAATATTCTCAGAGACATTCTGCTTTTCAGACCTAAAGTAAATGCATTGCAAACTGTTCCATGCTCATGTACTATTACTACTAAATCCAAAGAAACAAAGCGAAAATCTAACTACAAGATAAAGAACACTGTGACCTAAATATGTACCTACTATAATTTATTATCTGTTTATATTCTTTTTCATTTTTTAATATGCATTTTTACCAGTTTGGTTGTTGTCAATGCATGATGGCATATCTTTTCAATGAGTATTTAAACCTGACAGCTTCATCGTAAGATCTACTGTATAATAAAACAGTAAGGTTCTATTGTGGTCTATCAGAGCAGTCCAATTGGTTAATTTGACTTTGGTGTGATTGGTCAATTTGGCTTGGGTAACGTGACAAAAAAGGTAGTGAGAGTGTGAGACACATGAAATGAAGTAAAATGGGCAGCTGAGAGAGTCACCATCAAAGATGGAAAGTATCCAACCAGACAGGGGGCAAGAAAGGTGCCTCAACAATAATAACAGTCAAAAAAGCAGGCTTGAGAATGGCAGCACAGGTGAAGAGATGTTCACACACATGTGAATAAAGAGGAAAGGAGCTGAAAAGTATTTGAATTGGAAAGAGATAGTAAATATATTTATTCTGTCTGTCTTTGGTGGGTACCGTGGGTAGTACAATAATAATTTGTCATGTTTATTTGGCACAATCTGTAAGGAGAATATTATGGTGCAATATTATATATACAGTATTAGGTTTGTTTAACATTTTGCAGTGTATGGTAATAAATATTGCTGGAACATGAATGTGAATAAATGTTTCCATTTGATAAATTTTAAAAAAACAGTACTTATTCCTGCAAAATTCTTTGCTTCAGAAGTTTGACCACCTTTTCTTTAATTATAAACTAAAATTAGTCAGCAACTTATACGTTGTACCTTACATTTCTACTGATACAGTATAATCCTATACACATAGCAACTGTACAGCATTTGTCTTAAATGGGATAATAATTATGTGGTTTCCCTTAAGGTGATACAATCAACTATCATTGGTACTTGATCCTAAAATGTACAATGCTCAGCCTTTCAAACATTCAGCCACTCCTTGCTAAGTTTATCTGTTGCACAGTCTCAATTTTCCTTATTAATATAATTACACCTGAAGAAAATATCCAATTCAGTTTAATGAAACTGGCATTTGATGCCAAACTTTGCTATTCAGTTCACAATTATGAAGCACCTAATGCATTTCCAAAAGAAGCATATTGAGGTGTTCCTAGATAGGAATGTTACAAACTTAATATGATGACATGTACTTTATGTGTGATATAAGAATATATTTTTCACATAAAGTGAATGGAATAAAATGTAAAGATTCCATTTGAAGTTTCCATTCAAAAAAGAGCAACGAGTAGTATTGGACATTATAGTTTTTATTCATTCCATATGGAGGTGCACTAATACCATAAGAATAAAAGAGGTTGCATTTGACACTGAGAGGAATTCACATGCAGCAGGTTTACACTCCACAATTGTTAAAACATTGATACAGCTGAAGTTTTTTTGTAAAACATTACCTCAATTTGCTGGGGTGGGGGGGATTCAGATCATTGGTTTTCTTTTAGGAAATTAAGATCAGATGAAAACTGGGAGGTGGATTATTTAAAAAAAATGAAACAACAGGTGTGTTAACCTGTGTAATTTTCTGCAAATTTTAGTGAGAGAGCAGACATGCAGAAATTCAGGATGATTTTAAGAAGATGAACTTGTAGCTGATAATACATATATAATACTAATGCATATAAGGGTGGTTTGATAAGAGTAATTTGTTTTTTAACTTGATGTCATTATTTTGTATACATAGCAACAACCTCCACAATCCTGAACAGGGTTTTCATTATTGATAATGGATGAATAAGGACGAGTTGTTCAGGACTTCACCCTTACAACAGTGAGCAAAGTTCCATAGGCTGAAAAGTCTATTTGCACCTAAATATTACTTATGCCTGTGCCAAACAGAATGGCCTGTAAATAACCAAGGAGCAGGTGGATATTTAATACATTCGAGTTTAAATATATGCATTTAGGAAAAAAAAATTATTGGTTGCAACACCAAATTTGAGAAACTAGAAATCCAAATCCACTTCAGGATCATGTATCATCTTCTTTTAAATGGATCGTAATTTTTAGCAGTAGTTGATAACTTCAAGTTACTCTGTACTTATAGTTATTTAAAATTATTTTTATAACCTTCTATATGCAGGCTTAAGTATATACTTTAATTACACATGCAGATTAATTCAGATATATCAGTTAATTAGCAACGTGTTAACATGATGTAATTAGCACTAATTATTGCTCATACGACATCACTAATGAGCTGATCTACTTTTAGAAATGAAAAAGATGTAGCAGTGTCATGTGCCCTATTCTTGTGGTAAGACCATCACTTTTATCTAATTTTGACTGTAGTTACTCTCAAGCAGACAGACGCAAAGCTCTTGATCCTGATGATTTTCTTTGACTGGCTGCAGTATTCCTCTAAAGTTGTATAAATATGTTGGAAACTACTTATGATGTATACACATAAAGTTAGAATGTTGATATTTGGAGGTCAGGAGCAGCAGTACCAAGTGTGTGCTACCAAGCATGGCCAGCATAGAAAATGAATCTGCTGCCTTGACAGTGTGCAAAAGAGAGAAACATGACACTTAATGTTGTTGCCTTTTTAGTATGCAAATATGACATGTCCATGACATACACATTTTTCTATTTGTTGTTTATGTGCAGACAATGAATAAATTAGCCTTTTAGTATCTGTATTCTTCCGGCATTCATGGTAGAGGATTGACAATTCTTAAAGGAAAGAAGGCCCAAGAACAGCAAAACAAAAAAAAAACACTCAGAAACATTTTTGGAAAACAAATATGAAAAGAAAATATTCATTCTAGTGCAGAGTTTAAAGTACTGCTAAACTGAAAATGAAACAATGATAACTCTGGCTTTCTTTACTATTTATAACTTTTTTTTTTTCTTTAAATCATCGGATAAAATAGATTTCACATTTGTATAACCTAGTTATTTTTTGCGTATGGCTGAATTTGTTCTTTTACTTTAAATTTGAATTAACCTTTAAGGGTCATATAGTGAGGTGGTATTGGAGATTCATTCTTAGCCACCACCTCACACAGCCTTATTATTCATATCTAACTGCATGCTAATTAAAATTCCTTAAATATTTTTGCAATACCAATCGCTAAAGGAGCAAAAATTTTTTTATCCTGCATATGCTTATGCATTTCTAAGGTGAATAAAATTCTATATTAAACGTAATATACTGTCAATTATATGGGAGTCTTTCATGAATTATGACATGCAATTAAAAAGATGTATTTTCTGTATCTTTTGTAATTCTTGCTGGATTCCTATTAGTAGTATTGTTGTTATTATTGTTATTAGTACCCATGCATCCAGCATCAAATTTATTTGTTAAATCTAGTTCAAGGTCACAGAAATGAGAGTTTATCCCAGCACCAAAAACATCTAGAGTCTCCAGTTGGCCTGACACACATCTTTGAGATGGAAAACTAGAATAGGTGGAGAAAAACAATCTACGCTAACAATGACCAGTGGAGCTGCGAACCAACAACTGTATCATTGTGTCACATCTCCTATTATCAATTACATTAATAATAATCATATTATTTTTTCTTTCAGAGCATTTTATTCAGAGCAGAAAATTCCAATAAATCAACAGCAGTTATGCTACTTTGTAAAATTTTAATACATATGATGTTTTCTGTGAGAGTTGTTGTTGTATGTCACATTGTTTAGTAGTAATAGTGTATGAGCATGGAACACTTTGCAGAAAACAGAAACGTGTAGATTTAAAGAGCAAAGACAGCAGGCTTTAGTGGAAAAGGCTCCCAAAATGACAGGTTATTTTAACAAGTCAACTTCATATAGAAGCTCTCTTGACAGTCTGATACCTACAGAAGACACAACCGATGAATTAGCATCTGGTTCTGCTACATTTGACGTTCCACCCTCAACATCGTTCCTAGCATCTGAACAGGCAATGTATTTAACAAATCTTGGAACATCATCAGTTAATCAATTACTGTGTCATCACACTCCAGGATGTCTGCTACAATACATACTGTATCCAGCGTGCTAGCGTAAGATAAATGGAGATATTCAAAATCACTGGATTAGAAACTGACCTAAAAGTTGACAGAATAAAGAATCAGATGTTTCAGTTTCAGAGCAGCAGCATAAAAACCAAAAGCAGCTTCTCTAAAAGTTTCACTTTAAATGCAAACTAACTAAGGGCAAAAGTATAAGATCTGTTCTCCTTGAAGATATCTCTGTTCTGCAAGCTGTTCTTCATCTATTGAGTGTCATGAAATCACATAACTATATGTAGTTTGCAAGGTGGAATATAGTTTGTTTTGATTAAGCATGGGCTCAACAATGTCTGTGCTTCAATTTCATTTGTGATATCATTCTTATTCACATGATTTTGTAAACATCTAATTATATAATTTTCACCCACTTTTGTATTGTTTTATTAAATGGGGTATGGGTAGGATGCACAGAGATATTATAGCACCCAGTCACCTGGTTGGGTTAATCCAGCCCTTTTGCAAGTATGTCTGAACAAATAATTTTCGCTTCTTGGTTGTTTTTTATAATCAGTTATTTAATAAATATGTTAAACAAACAAATGCAAATTAACATTATACATAATATAGTTATATAATGAAATAACTACCCTCCCTTCAAGTCTACCTCCCAACCCTTTTTCCCAACATTCACGCTAATACATTTGAGAGGAGTTCAAAAGCTGCTGATGAGTCCTGCAGTTAAACCAATTAAATTGGTTTGAAAATCTCATGAGGAGGTCTCGTGGTTTTACAGAAGGTTTACCAGGCATGTGCCACTGGAAGACCCATTGCAGTTCCTGGACATGCTGGAAGAATGACATGTTTCATGGGAATGTTTGAAAATTCATAGGAAGTATCCATTAACTGTCTACCTTGTCAATTTTTCTACCACTAACCTTACCATGATAAACAGCAAGAAATCAAAGTGAAATGACCATTGAAAGTATAATTACATATTGATACTGTACCTAATCTAGCAAGAAAACATTTTCATTTTCTGTCTAATCTGTAGAAATCAGGGTGGGCTAATTGGATGTGAACTGCCGAAAGTTAGCATCAGTGGGGTCCTAAAGTGTTTACATAAGAAGCCGTGATGAGAGACCATACAACAAAGCAGAGAATCATCTCATCCACATCCCAGTTCCTCCAAAAATGTTTTATATATATATATATATGTGACAGGTGTCAGGTCACACTTACAGGTAATCTAACTTAGACACCATTTAAATATCCGACTACGCCACCCAGTTTTATCAAGAGACTGGGAACTCCTGAAATTTACCAATAATAGCACACAGGTTTCTTTAAATTGGGCGGTGAGTAAACACACAATGAAAGACACAACAGTAATTTCAGGAAAAGCAACAGTAACTTCTATTACACCAGACAATAATAAGTACATTAAAAAGATAAA
>JANRMT010062792.1:81433692-81480155 GCA_026402145.1 Polypterus bichir lapradei | reverse complement strand
TATCTATCTATCTATCTATCTATCTATCTATCTATCTATCTATCTATATTCACGGCAACTCTGACCCATGCATGCACAACATGTCATTGAGAAGTCATGACACCCTTGATCAAGTAGGGACATACAGCTAGACTAGCTAAATGATGCCTTGCATACATAATAATTTATATCACCAAGCCTTTGTTAATATGTGCGTTGAAATGACAAAGATATTACATCTCAGAAGTGATGAATATGATGTACAGACTGTATTTAAGTTCCCTTTTAAATGGGCCAATGTTATATTTTTACACTGAAGAACTTTTTTTTGCCAATTTATATTTTGGCTACCTGTTGTCATTTCTTAAAGAACTGTCCAACATGTCAGGAATATCTCAGTCAAGCTTCAGCTCCATCATGCCTGGTGTGCTCAAAGTCATTATCAACTGGTGAGGCATGACATCCAGTTTATGTACATAAAACATAATACACTTTTGCCAACATAAAAAGTGAATTTGCAGCATTGGCCAGTTCTATTAATGTAGTTGGATCACTTTACTGGACTCATATTACAATAAGTGCACCTAGTGAGAATGAAGTTGCTTTTGTTAACTGTGAGCAGTGACATTCCATTAATGCACACGTCATCTGTGATTCCATTATGTAGCTGAGAAATAGTATGTCTCTGTGGCCTGTGTCGGCCCGTGAGTCATTTATTTGGAGGCAAAGTAGCTTTGACAGATGTGATGGAGCTGTACGTGGTGAATGGCTTGCTGGCTGCATACTTAATATTTAGCCTATACTATTTATTGCAAAAGCAATCATATCATTATGCATGCTAGGTAATAATCCCTACCCACTCAGACGCTGGCGCCTTATGCATTTCCCTTACCCACAGAACACAGAGGAGAAGCTCTATAATGCTATGCATGATCTTGCACTCTCAGTTGCAGAGCACAGCCTGATACTCTTGAATGTAGGTGACAGTGTTTCTGTGAATCTGGAGAAAGGCTGCTCTAAAATCCAATTAGGTTCTCCAGCTT
Source organism: Polypterus bichir lapradei (assembly GCA_026402145.1). NCBI lineage: Eukaryota > Metazoa > Chordata > Cladistia > Polypteriformes > Polypteridae > Polypterus > Polypterus bichir. The sequence goes on along the minus strand of JANRMT010062792.1, from coordinate 81,479,133 downwards.
TCTGATTGCATATGTATGAGGCTAATTGGCATGCTCTATATAAAGATGTTTGAGGGAGGTGTTCAGCATGCATTCCCACAAATATTTTTAAACATGATTGTGATTTATAAAGGGTAAATCGCGTAAAAAACATGTGTGCTCCTGGATTTATAAATCTGACTTAATTGTATGCATTCTGCTATTTTTTTTGCTATGCACATATTTTAATGCTCAAGTCCACACAGTTTTATAAATGAGGAACCTCTTCCTTTTGCCTTCTTCCACTGATGCAGAAAATTTAGGAGCTCAAAGAGAAAAGAATATCTACAGTTCTTTAGAAGTACTGTAGTATGTTCCAAAGCAGACTTTTTCTGTAAAATGTAGAAGCTGGTCCAGGTCCAAAAATATGCCACGGAATTCAGTGCTACATCAATACATTCAACCATCTTTAGAAATGTGAGAGTTTACATGGACCACTAGGTAAATGCCTAAACTATGGGTAGATTGTTAATAATAATGGTGCTTAATTCATGGTGTTTATTATGATATATAAGAATAACTCTTCAACATTGCTGAGTACTTCTGGGCTGGGAAGAGCAGCCTGAACAACCATAAACTGTTCAAAAGTGATCTACACTAGTGACTATTTTTCACTCAATTTACACAGTACAGTAAAGAAAGTGAAATTAGTCTTTTTCAAAGGTGCACTTCCAGAAACGTGAATCTCCTGGTGTGGGGTTCCAGTGTCTATAACAGCCTTTTGACTCTGCTGAACACTAGGCGATAGTTTAAATGTGTCACTTTATAGGCCTGTATGGTGCTATTCTCCAATAGGACAATGGGCAAAAAAACACAATTGTCATCTTCCATAAATTCCTATCTATTTTAATCCATGGTGTTTTTCCAGTATAGAGCACATGTGTGAAACATTATCAGTTAACATGTAAGTAATCTCCATAACCTATGCCGAACATTGTGTCCATTGAAATACATTTCCACAATTCTTGATTAGATGTACCACATGAAATTATTTATAATGTACAATAACTGAAGGTTTTTGCCGTTCAAGAAAGTTTAACCTGATACTAACAACTTGCATGGGTACCAAGGTGGACTAGAATATTGCAGACAGTAAAAGGTGGCACTGAATAGAGAAAGTGTCCTATGAAAACTGAAAAAAGAAAAAAAAAATAACCAGTGGTGCGACACTGTATGTCATTATGCCAAAGCAGAAAAGGGGGCAATGTGGGGAAGTGCATCCCGTATGAGGACAGAGGATCTAGTAGTTGCTTTAGTTGCATTACCCAGTGCAACAAGAGAAGGTACAATTATTAAGAGTTGGCAGTGGCCACAACACCTCCTGACCAATTAAGGACAGTACAAATTGCCCTCTTAAAGTTGAACTGCTGGAGGACTAACCAGGAGTGAGTTGTTTTATTTCAGCATATTACGTAGCAGCCCACAGTCTTGGATCAAAAGAAGAACTTGCCGCTCTTTTTACTTAAGACAACTACAAGACCTTCTCCTTTAAAAACTCAGCAGTGCGGTCTCATGTGTAGTGTTAGAGAAAATATTCAGTTAATAAAAGAAGTCACGAGTCTCCACTGAAAATTAAATACAAAATGAATGTTCTTTATTTACTTAAGTGATGAAGCTTCATGTAAGCAGATGTATCCTATCAGAATAGCTTCTATTAATTGGTTCATTTACATACTGTTTAATAGCTGCAAATCATTTCAATTACACCAATCAGCACACTGATAAATGGTGCATTTCCTAAAACATACCTACATTATTAAATACCTTCTAAAGGATCACAACTAGTTAATCATTAAAAGTCTTGGGTAAATATTTGGTTCCTAGAGTAAGACTTCATATATGCTGGGAACAAAATAAAAAGTTAAAACATTATATGAACTCATCTCAGATTTAAACATAGGATGTCCTACTTTAACAGGTAGGCAGTTTCAACCACATTTTTCCTTACAGGTGACTAAAATGCACTAGCCCCAAAGCTGGAAGCAATTTCAGGACTTGCCCTGAAGTGACACAAAAATGGGGTTTAAAACCTCCTGGGCAAGGAACTAACACTTATAAAGGCAAGAGAGAGGTGAAGTCATCCAAGATCAAGAAAACCAGGGAGAGATAGGGAATAAGTCTTTGTTTTTAGAATCACACTGAACCGTCATCCCTGAGTTCTGTTTTATTTTAATTACAGTGCCTGTTCTCTTTTTCTACATTAATTGTTTTTATTTCAGATTATTACTCTTTTGGAATTTAATTATTTTTTAGTAATTGTTTTTCTTTTACTGTAGTAAATTGTGTTATAATAATTATTCTCTTGTTTTTTATTTGGTTAATATTGCTTAATTGTTTTCTTTTTATTTGCTTAGATGTACAGCTTGCAGGGGCTGGGCCCTCTAATCCTGAAGGAGCAACATCCTTAAATAACACAGTCTCATATGAATGCTGCCTTATTTAAGTATTTTTTCTGTCACAATCTGATTGCTGGGGCATTACTTTTCAACTCTTTGTCTCTGGCTCCCCTTCTCTGAGGCTTTATGTAAATTAAGGTGTCTCTGTTTAAGAGTAGTATTTTTCAAGCTTATTATTTTGGATTTTTAGGGTTCTTCATTAGTTTTTCGTTAAAACCTTTTTGATTGAAAGATTTATATTTCAGATTTGAATCAATATTGAGATCTATTTGCATTGGTTGTTTTCCCTTGTTGACTAACTGTAAACATTTTCAGTAAATAAGTACCGTATTTACTCGTGTACCACGCACCCTCATGTAAGACCCGCACCCTAATTTTTACAAAGAAAATCGTGAAAATCGTTTTGACCCGTGTACGACGCGCATTGTGATTGTATAGGAAGCGTTTAGAGAGAGAGAGCGTGAGCGAGAAAGAGCGCGAGAGCGCAAGCGAGAGAGAGAGACCACGAGTGCACGAGCAAGCGAGTAAGGGAGATAGAAAGAGTGCGAGTGCGCAAGCAAGCGAGCAAGAGAGAGAGAGAGAGAGCACAAGTGCACGAGCAAAAGAGCAAGCCCAAGCAGAAGTAAACATTACACATTTCCTCATGTATGACGCGCACCTGATTTTCTAATGCTAATTTTCGGGAAAAAATGTGCGTGTGGTACACGCGTAAATATGGTATTCTCATTGCATATTTCTTAATTCCTGCTATGATAATTACTAGTTTTTGTTAAGGATAATTTACTCAGTTCCTACTTCCTTGTTTACTGAAAGCGTAGGTTTAATTTTGTCAGTTAGTAATTTAATTAACCATGTGCTTAATTGTAAAAAAATGTAAAAAAAAAAAAAGTGTAACACCTGCATTAAAGCTTTGCAGAGCTCACACATGTTTCTAATATTTGGAGTTCCTTGATAGATTTTGGTGAATCAGTAGTGATAAAACAAAATATAAAAAAGGCATAAGAAGAGTTGAGAAACCAATATCATCCTCCCATATATTGGCATCTGTCAAAACAAACAAAATGCTGTGGGTGGCTTCTCTGTGGTGCCTTCTCAAGGTGCTAGTTGTAACTAATGGCCATTTGTCCTTTATTTGTGCTATATCCCCAGACACTAAAGACGTGAAGTAGATAATGTGATGCAGTTAGGTTGGGAAAGGTTCGTCTGGATCATTGTTCTCCCTTGTGTAAAAAAAGAAAAAGAAAGATGAACATGTGAACTGTGGTGCAACTTCCTAATCCTTCCCTGGTGTTCCCAATAAATCGATCACCATAAGACTCAATCTCACTGATTGTTTAGGAAGGCCCATTGACGCTACAGGATTTGTAAAAATTGTTATTAAACTAATGCTGGAGAAATCAATAGGCTGTTCTGTTGAGAATTCTTGAGGTACTGATAGTACTGAACAGTGGTACATGTTGAAAAGGTACATTGCATATCTGGTAATTTCTTCACAAGAGATTTTCTCATTAAATTTCAGATATTTCAGGATAAAGAAGACATGCTCCTCAGCTCCAGAGAGAAAAGGGATCTTGTTTGATAGCAAACAGATTAGCATTTTTCCTGACATCAGGAAACTGTGGACCTAGAAGCAGCATATAATAGCACCAAGCAGTAACTGTATTTTTCACAAATTTGCCTCTGCATATCTGTCTAGTCAGAAGGATGGTAGCATTAGAAGTCAAACATATATGTTTATTCACATGAGAATGCAAAGAATGCCCTTAAAGTACAATATGTCTTCCATAATGAATAAGGCATTAATGGCTATATAAAAGCAATACATTCTGTCTCACTAAAAAAGAGTAAGACATCTTTAAGATAAATTGCACTTGAAAGGTATTAATATTATAGTCAGAGGCTACTATTTTTAATATACTATTATTACTGTTTTGATACTATATACAAGTACATTGTAATATAGATTATACTGATATCATTTACCATTGTGCATTGCCAAATACGTCTAAGTTTTTATTTTTAACAGAACACTATGATAATTATATAGAGTTACTATATACTACATACTGTATATAAAGTAGTTCATAATTTGCTATGAATGCCTACAATATAAGCAAAACTTGACATATTGTAATTGTACTAACTCTACAAGCAGCAGAGGAGATCAGAAACAAGTCACATCGTTATTCAGATGAGCAGCCTCAATGCCATTACTGTACGATTTGCTAAAGTGTGTTAATATTTTCTGCAGTTAATAAAGATTTCTTAGAATTCTAATAATTTGTTATGGAGGTTTTAAATGTTCAGTAATTCAAATGTATTATTGTTTCCTTGAATGTTCAAGAATTCAAATGTATTATGTTTTAATGTATGTAATAAAGTATTATTATTTCCTTTGCATTTTGGGCTGAAACTTTATTTATTTATTTACTTTGGTTGTTGCTGCCATTTTTTGCCATCCACGCTACTACACAGTGATCCGATGCTAGGGGACATGGTTTTGGAAGTCACACTAGGCAATGTTATTGGCACAATGATTTCATAAGCTGACACTGTGTGCTCCACAGCTTCCAAGGTTTTGAATGCACACAGATTTCAGCATGATTTTTTTCTGTTTCATTTTGGTAAAAACCCAATATGTCATTTTGACTTACAATTTTGTATATATTTTTGGTTTTGATTGTTCAGAAATCTCACAATTTTGATGTTCCCTGTTCCTTACTCATATTTCCATCTTCCTAACATCATTCTTTGCCCTCTTGGCCTGACTTTTACAACTCCTTACATCTTGGACAGTTTAATGTAAACGTCTTTCATAATAATAACATGAATTATTGTTTAGAATCTCAGTTCTATAAGAAACATTCTGAAGGTTTAAAGTATTTGAAAGAATAGTAGAAAAAAAGCTTAGAAATATATTTACATTTCCTCTTCCTATTAGAGAGTTAGTTGTTCTGTAAATCACACATCAGTTCATTACCAAACTTATTTTCTTCCAGTCATGGGCCTAATGTTCATGCCGAACAGTGCAGAGGCACCAGGGGCCTCATGTATAACCGGTGCGTACGCACAAAAATGTTGCGCACTCCCGTTTCCAGCTAAATCTTTGCTGCACACAAGTTCTCCGCTCAGTTTTGCTAACTGGAGGCACCTAGTTTCAAAGCAGTGCTTTTGTTCCAGTGTGGTTTCCCTTTCTTTTTTAGATGCACATCCCTGACGTGGCTTTATCAAATACACTGAAATTAACTGCATATTGTTTATTAGTTTAAGGCATCTGATTGTAATTAACCTGTAACAATATAATGGTCAACAGAATGGCCACACTATTCCATATACCATAGCTGCTTTAGCGTTGTCAGTGTCAGTGCACTGTATCTGAGTGTGGAATCACAGGTCTACAGCAGCTGATCATAAACAGAATTATCGGGATACAGCATCAAGCACATGCTGCCCCAGCCATGTGCACTGTTTATTGAACTGCTTTCATACGACAAACACTTTAGAGCCTTTCCTGTATGAAACAGAACCAGTTTCATCCCAATAACTATAAACACACTCAATCAGTCCATCAAGTGCTCCTTGTAGAACTGTTTGTACTTATTAGTACAATTATCTCACTGTAAATTTGTGATACAGTTATAATATTGCACAACCTGAGCCACTTTATAAAGCGCATATTTACATATGATGACAATATTATTTTTAAGTTGAAATTACATCATACAGATAAAATGTTAACATCATTTAAATAATATATGTTGTTAATAATTAAATATGTGAGGACATGGTGTTGCAGTGCTAGTGACGAGCTGGCACCCCGTTCAGGAATGTATTCTTGCTGGGACTGGCAAGACACTAGATGTATAGATGGATAGAATAATTAAACATGTACTACAAAGATATTTCAATGTTCCTTAAAAGTTTTGAAAAATCGGCATTCTAAGCTTACAGATGGCTTGACATCTTTTACAGAGCTGATTATGTGGCAATTGGGTACTTGGAGAAAGAAAAGGTAGGACAGGAATTCGGTGTTAGTATGTTTGAAAGAAATAGTACTGCTGCAATAATTATTTCATTGAAGGTCGTGCATGGCTCAGCAAACATCTTGCGTGCCAGATCTTCACTATTACTGCGGCACCGTGCTCCCATGTTTAATAACATGCTTTAATTCCTATCATGAAAATGATATCAAGTATATATCTCTGTATTTAAATTATTCAGTATTCTGTGTCCTGGCGGAGGAGGAGAATGGCAGTTTAAGAAGCACGTAGTAATTCACACACATAGAGCACATAGAAGAACACATACAATACAAAGTATTTAACGTTCTACTTTAGTTACGATGGTATTTGAGAAACTAGTAAATTATACGATTTAAAGATGAAGTTTATGATGTTCTAATTCAATGACAATTACGTGATTAAAGTGGAAGTTTCAAGATTAAAGTTCTGTGCTTTGTTCCAACTGTGTGCCTATTTTTTTCTTTTCTGTGTACCCTAATAAGCTTCCATATGACTCTCAGACAGTGGGCTATGACTTGCCTTTTCACAGCAACTTTGATATCTAACAAATTCTTTTCTATTTTGGGCACTGTACGACTTTGTGAACTTGAACTTTCGAATTTCTCTGACACTCACTTCCTTTTGTTGTTTATACCACTGTTTAAACCAAAAAAATATTATGTTTTTCTTTGCCTCCACTTGGTATTCGCTGAAATTATTCTGTTTTCCCCTGTGCTTTTGCCATTGTCTTTTCACAGAACGCTGAGCTTAAGGGTTATTTATATTGATTTGCATAATCAAAGAGGTGTAATTCTGGCAGGAGTTGGGGAATAGCAGAAGGCGCGTGCATGTGCGTTACTTTTCATGCTAACCGGGATTTATGGAGCGGAAGAAGGTGGAAGCTGGCGTACGCACAGATTTATAGTTAAGGCATATTTTGGAACTGCAAAATGGACTGCTCTTTAGTAGTTGAGAAAGCCCAATTCAGGATGCCTTTGTCTGCAACAGCAGTTGGCTGTGGACATGTCTGTCACTTCCCAACTACTACTGTATGTCCTCTTGGCTAAAGATTATTTTGCAAAGTGGATCAACATTTACATAATATCAAAAACTAATGTTTGTTTACCTGAGCTAAGCTGTTTCCTGACGAAATGTTCTGCTGTTTGGGAGCACCAGAAGACTTAAACAGTGACCAGGGTCAAAACCTCAGAGCTAGTGAAAGAGGTATGTCAACTCCTTTGAATCCACCACTCTGTCACCAGTATGCTACAGTCTTGGATTTATAGCCTTGGGGTGTGATTCAGTAGGACTCTGGTCACCCAGGTGTTCATCTTAATGACAGAGAATCAGAAGGACTGGGACAAAGTCCTTCTGCTGTGATGTGGGATTTCTCTGCTAGGGTACACACCTTTCCTTAAAATATTGGAACACCAGAACTAGTGTCACAAGAAAAGGCCATTCTGTCTAACAAGCTTATCCATTCTTTTCACCCAGGTTGTTTAAAATAGAATCAAGTCAAGATTGTAATATCCCTAAACTCCTGCCCTCCACCACACTACTTGGTAATGTATTCCATATGTGTACAGTTCTTTGTGTAAAGAAAATCTTTCCAAAATTTGTGCAAACTCTAACATTAACATTTTTTCAACGATGTCAATATGTTCTTTTTGTAGAATGCATTTTAAAGTAACAGATGGGGTCCACTGTGCTCGTTTCTTTCAGAATTTTGAACACTTCAATTATGTCACCTCCTAATCTCCTTTTGCTTAAACTGAAAAGGTTCAACTCCTTCTGTCTTTCTACAATCAGTCTAGTTGCCCTTCTCTGAACTTTCTCTGGTGCTGCTAAATCTTTTTTTTTGCAATATGGAAACCAAACCTGTATACAGTACACCAGATGAGACCTCACCAGTTATGTTATACAAAACCTAACCTTGACTTGTACTCCACACATCATGATATATACCCTAATATCCTTTTAGTCTCCTTGATTGCTACTGTTTAATGTCTGGATGTAGATAGTAATGAGTCCACAATGACTCCTAGGTCCTTCTCATATACAGTACTTTCAAGTTTAATTTCTCGCATTTTGTATTCAAACCAAACACTTTTACTTCTCACACATAATACTTTACATTTACTTAAATTTAATTCAATTTCTGTTTACTTACATTTTACGGGTTGTGTACTCGTGTAACTCTGGTCTTTGGGACACCCCCTGAGCCCAACATCAGTACTATTCTGGGGTCGCAGTCAATGCAAAACTTCCAGAGGAATTCGGATATGGCTCACATGTTAGTGCAGGATAATCAGAAGGTTGGTAGTAATTGGCAGAATAGGGCATATGACAGTTGTTGCCAAGGTAACCAGGCAGCCTGGTGAGGTTGTGGAGCCCACATTGAAAAATGTCTTCAATTGGTAAATAGATGGCATGTTCCTTTTAACATCACGATGGACCGGCTGTTTGAGGTTGTGTACTGGGTAAAGTAGGATGTCAGGCCATGGTGGTGCACCACAATTGGACAGCCCCTTACCCTCATGCAATTTACAAAACCAACAAAAATAAATTAAAAACCAAATCCTTTACTCTGCTTTTGGTTTCATTTTTGAAAACTGGAACTCTGCTACTGAGTGCAACATAGAAAAAGGAACCCTTACAATGTGCTTTTTTTTCTAAAGGAAAAACAGCTGCTTCAAAAGATCTATCATTTTTGCAAGCCCTTCAGTTATCCAGCATTGCTCTTTTTTATTGACCTTTCCTTCACCCTAGCATTTGTCCCAAAAATGTAAATAGGACTTACATTTGTAATATTTACTTGGCAGGAGTATTCATCTACCTGGTATGCAGAACACTTCTCAAGGCTACATCATACACAAACACAAGAGCACTAGCCATAATGTCAGTTAACAAAGACACAAACTCCTCAGAGCAGACTATTTATTTGCCACTAAGGCACAAACTCCTCAGAGCAGACTATTTATTTGCCACTATGACAGACTATGAAAAATGAAAACAGGTACCTAGTGCTCTGATGTGCGCTATTATAGCCATAATGCGCTGGGCTATTACCTAAGAGTTGTGCCAGTGTCTGAACTTCATCTGATTGCTCCCCATTTCCTTTTCAAAAGCTTTCACAACATCAAATACATATATGTATCGTAATCCCATGAGAGGAACTTATGCAGACTTTCATTTAATGGACATTATTTGCTTTCTTTTTTTTCTAAAGCAGAGATTAAGAGGCTTAAAAAACAAACCCGCAAACCCAGGCAAAAAAGGCTTGAGTGAAAGGGATTACTGAAAATAACAGACAGGCTAGCAAACTGTTAATTAAAAGGGAGTTTGTTATTCTTGGAGAAAAGTCTGGCTAACAGCACGGACCTTCAGATAGAGCTGATTAATCATGGCATGTTTCAAACAAAGTCAGAGTGCTCTATTAGAATATTATCCATAAATTTTACCACCAGAGCATTCATATAACAGAACGATATCAAGCCACATTTCCCTTTACAAGTGAAGTCATTTATAATTATTTCTGTGGAATAGGGTGTATACTGAAGAAAGCAAACCCTACTCCTTATTCCATGTCCCTATGCTTCTAAGAGGTTCAAAAATCCATAAAGTAAAATGGGCATGGAATCAAGGAGATGTAAATTTCACAGAGTAAAGTGCTCTCTCCTCTTAAAAGGTCATTACTTAACATAGGTAAATTGTTAGGAAATGCGTTTGAATTCATCAGTCATCATCAACAAGCAGTCTCAAGTAGCCTTTACTCTAGAAGGCAACATAAAAGCATAGAGCTCCACTTTACTTTCAAGGGAAAACTATTCTTAATCCTACAGTTTTTTTTTTAATCCTAGCCTATGAACATGTATTGTTTTTTAGTAAGGAACACTCTTATTACATTCTGAGAAAGAAAAGAAAACCCCTATTATTCAAAAATATCATTTTCATTTTTACCTTGCAACCCTAGTCTGGATTAAACAGGTTAGAAAATTATATGACATGACTTTCATTTTTAGTTTTTTTTTTTTAATGCAAAAATTTAAAAATGCTTCATTTATTGGCAGGTGGTCTTTAAAAGAGATATATAAGGCCTAGAGTTCTTAAAAGAGCCGGTGCTTTGCATTGCACTGCTGTCTTACAAGTCTAGAATCATGGGTTCAAATCCTCCTGTTAGGGACCAACTTGTGAGTTTTCCCCAGTTACTTGGCTTTACCCCAGATTTTATGTTGTCTATAAACTGACCTGCTGTCCAGCGATGTTAGACTGGTTCTTATCTTGCACCTCATGCTGCTGGAATGGATTAATTCTTGTATCTTAAGACCCTATGAAATAAGCAGGGTTGGAAAGCAGATGGATGAATTGACTGAAATCATAGGTTTGCATTAACCATGAAGCCCAGTAATCCTTTTGTTAATGAGCAGTAATTTATTGTTATAGATACCTGTATTCTTCATTCTTTATTTTTTTTTCAGATTGAACCCTTTCCCACAAAAAGTACAAAAAAGAGAGGGTAGTGAATTGATGCAGGAAAAACACACGCACACAATCATTGCACAAAGAGAAGAATGGAAATGCTAATCATGTTATTTAATTAAACATGGCCATTACAATGTCTACAACAAATAACAATATTAAAAACAAAGATTCATGATGACTAGTATGGCTGCTGATTACATTATATGTCAGTTTTAGAAATACAAAAGGACAATATATGACTTTTTTGTTAGTGACCTTAAAATGGCATTGCATGTCCAAAAGCTTGTCTCATAATAGCTGTAACTAAAGGCTGCTTCAATTTAGCTTGCAGACAAATGTCTTTCTGTAGTGTGCCCACGTTGACCTGCACATACCCTATAGTTATCTCTTAGCACTTTGCATAATCAAACCCTGCAAACATGTGAATTACAAAGTCTTTTTACATTCATGCATGAGAAAGTAATATAAAATTATTTATGAAAAAAAAACTGAGAGAGTTTTTGGGTTATGTTTTTATACAGAGTGTACTGACTTTTAAAAAGAACTTCACGCCACTTTTTGCTTGTTTATAGACAATCTAAGTCATTTTGTAGTATGTGTTTCTACAACTTAAAAATGTGTTTTTCAAATTCTGATCAAATTCAGAAGAAAAATACAGATTTCTTTTCATTTAATTTTGAGTAAGATACTGTACTGGCAATTCAGTCAATATTTTTATGTGTTAGTCTTAAATTTACTTTTAAGAATATACAAGAACAACTCAATCTAACGTGGGCGGTTAAGTAAGTATTGAAGCACGACTTTTTGGTTTATTTTTTTTCCCTTGTCAATTCTGAAATCTAAGCTGCTGTGATCAGCATGTTAGCTGATTATTTTAACACTTGCACTTATTCAAAATGTCTTAAGAAAGTTGAGCATGAGAAAGTTGCTTTATAAGTTAGTCAGTCAGTCATTTTCCAACCCGTTATATCCTAACACAGGGATTAAGGGGGTCTGCTGGAGCCAATCCCAGTCAGCACAGAGCGTAAGGCTGGAACAAATCCCAGGCAAGGTGCCAGCCCACCGCAGGGCACACACACACACACCAAGCACACACCAGGGACAATTATAAGTAAAATGTAATATAATTATTATTATTATTGTTATTATTATTATTATTATTATTATTAAGAAAGTAGCTAGCGAAGGGGTGTGTTAATGTACATCTGTTAAAATAATGAATAAGAAGAAAGTTCATTCCAATTGCAATGTATAATGTGTTTTTAACTTTTTTTTACATTTTTTTCTGCAAGCTAATCTCATTATCCTGTTCTTTCTAAGATTTTTTTTAAGGCAACACTGTCTAAAATAGCAGAAGATAGATGCCCAGTGCTTACTGCAACTACATCACATCTCTAGGGGCTACTTTAATTCCTTGCCTGACTGTCTCTCTGTGTGAAATCTTCCTGGATTTACACTTTCCACTGTCACGCGTGTGCATTGGAGGACCTCCTCATGGACTTGATTGAGGTATGTGATGACCCACTGGGACAAGAGAGGTTGCTGTCATTAACATTTTCTTCTTCTTCTATCCCTGCAGCACTGAGAAAGCATCCAATGAGCGCACTTAGCCTCGCCCATTACAGTTGACGTGATATTTGAAGCCCGTCCGCCCATTTGCAAACAGAGCAAAGCACCAGATGGAGTTCCAGTGGCTGACCTTTATTTCCATGGCAAAGAGCGTCATATCTTTTGTTGTTTATTTGCCCAAGTGGGCTGCTTTATAGAAGACTTCCGCTTATTAAATGGGAAAACCCAGTTGGCGTCCCAACTATTCATTCATTTTTTGACCTGTCATTCCTGCATTCACACCACGTATACACCTATTTAAGCTTGATAAGTCCCTCTTCACATCTCATCCCATTTGTAATATTCCTTTTTTTTCTCCCTCTGTTTGCTCTTTTATAAAACAGCTGTTACACATGTACATTACACATGTATGCTGAAGGCTCTCCACAAAAGGTAAAACAGGGGCTGGGTTTGGACAAGACGCCGTCACTAATTTGTCTTCCTTCATTTCAAACAAGAGAGGAGGATGAGCCCAAACCTGGCTAATAACCGGACTTTCAGTGTGTTGCGAAAGGCTTGCCTCTTCTGGCCCAAATCAGATGAAAGAAAAGACCACGCCAGAATTTTGTGTTCACTTTACACCTGCAACTGTAAGAGCCACTCTAGCCCACAGAAGTCATTCACTTGAAGCATTTTTTTGCTGAATGGACTTAGCACTCTTTACTTTGGTTTACTTTTCATTGTACACCATTTACCCTTTTACGTTGCCTTCGTCTATTCTGTTTTCAAACTGTTTGTGGACTGTGGCTCTGACTACAGTATAATATTTTTCTTTATCACATTTTCTTTTAGAAGAGTGCCACACAACAGATTCTTTTCAGCCTTTGTAATTCTGCTGCAGGAAACGGTAGTAGGAAAATCAACAAATCGCCTGTTTTATACTCTTCCCAAACACATCTTTCTGATACCATCCACCTCATCAGCCTCTATTCTTGCGGTATTTAAATCTACTTTTTATCACAAGGCCCTGCTTTCATGAATGCTAACAAATCTGACACTGCTTTGATAGATGGGAAGCTTTTTTATTTAGTTGACAGTCAATTTCTGATCATATGGGAGTACTTTGGTCTCAGGTTTCGCTAAACTTGACCTCACTGGCTCAGCTCCAACCCATTTCAGGTTCTTCATCTTTAAAGTTTAGTGCATTAATCCATTGGACATTTCTTGGCTCCTTGTGCAGAGAAAACTTTTTCATGTTAGCCTTCTGTCATTTTCTGTCAAGGTGCTGAACCTTCTTTTTTCATCTGAATCACCGCACTTTAAATCTGCTCTTTCTTTGGCTTTACATGTGGTATCAAACTTTACTACCATGAGTTTCATTTTGAGCAAGCATTAACATTGGAAAGATTTGTGTTTCCAAAACATCAAGAGAAAACGTTCCATAGTCACAAGAAAACAAATTACTGATACCAGTACCTTCCATATCTCAAAATGCACAAAAAGGGCTTCCTTCTTTGCCACTTTTCTCTGGCTGACTGTTGTAAATGGCAAAGAAAGTAACTGTAGAATTGACCAGTTGTGTGGGCCTTGTGAAGCATGCAATACATATGGAATAATGGAATACACTATTACAATTTTTAAAAAATTATACTCCTGATCATGCCAGCTGGTTTGGGCCTTGGATGTTTCTGGTGTTGGAGAATCACTCAGTTTCCATTGTTTTAGTTGTTGTTTGGACTCTGCATCATAGTCATATTTCAAGGTTTCATCCTCAGTTGTGAAACACTTCTTAAAAATTTCCCATTCTGAATTAATTAGCTAGAGATTCTCCTTGGTTACAGTGATGCTTCTTTTCAAGAGTCAACATTCTGGGCAGCCAATACACATAGAACTTCCTCATGTTTAATTGTTTATAAAGAATGGAATAAACAGTCAGAGGGGACTGGGCGGTCTCATGGTCTGGAATCCCTGCAGATTTTATTTTTTTTCTGCAGCCGTCTGGAGTTTTTTTTTTGTTTTTTCTGTCCACCCTGGCCATCAGACCTTACTCTTACTCTATGTTAATTAATGTTGACTTATTTTATTTTCTTACTGTCTTTTATTCTTCTAGTCTTCATTTTGTAAAGCACTTTGAGCTACGTTTTTTTGTATGAAAATCTGCTATATAAAATAAATGTTGTTGTTGTTGTTAATCCCCATAGTGTATATTCTGTCAAGCACTGCCAAAAATTTCTTTTGTCATCAGTATTAAACACTGGTAAAACGTCTTTTCATCTTAAAGAGATGTCCTGTTACAACAGCATTTTTCAGCCAATCTTTTGAATGTGGCATATGACGGACAAGTGACCTTGCTCTGTATTAACAAGAAATGAATGACTGTCCACAGCTGTAATGTTCTCTAATGTTAGAAAGTTAATGATTCAAAGAAACATCTGTGAAGGTGGTACATCAACATCATCCAACAAGGTTCTCTGGTACAAGAAGAATATTGGCAATTTCCTTGTTTGAAGCCAGCTCCAGCTGTGTCCAGTTGGGTTGTGTGACAGTCTGGTTTGGCTTCATCGTCCTTGGCAGCACTCAGACCCAGAACTGTTGATAGTAATGAACCAAGGTGAGCCACAGCAAATAAGGACACACACAGTCAAGAGGTGTTGAAAAGTGAATTGCTTTTTATTCAGGCAAAGTCTTCAGCAATAAAGAAAGTATACTGTACTCAATTCATAAATAAATATATAATACATATACTGTAAGTAAATGTCTTTGTGGAGTTTAAAGTCAATAAATAAATAATAAATAACCATAAACTCGAGGTTAAAAATCACACACATCTCTTAAAAACAAAAATGAGTCACGGAGCATCTTTCTAAAAGTGAAAACTCCTCTGCTTATCCCAGATAGGATCCTGCAGACAGAGGAGACATCCTTCTGACAGGCACAGCCAACCTTTAAAATCCAGAGCCTGGTCCCGGTTTTCAACCCAGGCTCCCAACAGGGTGCTGTGCCGAGCCTTACTCCTACATCTCCCTGGTGCCACTCCTCTGCCCTACATGGAAGCTAATGTTAAGCACCGGGTCACTCCTGCTGCCTCAAGGATGCTCGAACATAGCGACCCTCTTCAGCCCTCTTGAGTGTTGGGCGTATGCTCCTCCATAACACTCTTTTCCCAGCTGCCTGCCTCCACTCTATCACATTGGCTCTTCTTTGCTTTGGTTCTTTCCTTTTTACATTTAACCGCTGACCCTTTCTCTTGTTTCCTGCCCAGGCTCCTCTTTTAAACCTCCTTGGCATGGTGTCACAATTACAAGCCCACAGAAAGTCAGTGAGACAATTGGAACTAATCACACACTCACGTGCAAGTGCGATCAGCCCCAATCACCCCATGTAAAATACTGGGGTTGAACAAGCATCGTTTTATTTACATAAAAATCTCACATTGCCACAAACCCTGGTATATATACCACTGCATGGTTTGGAAAAAAAAGTAAAAGCAGATGATTTGATGACTACCAGCAAGAGGACACTCAAATGTTAAACTTTTAAATACTTGGCAGATAGTAGCAACTGGGTGTTGTAGCGCTCTCTTTCTTATCATCTGGCTTGAATGCTATTCACAACATTTGCCCAATAAGTGATACAACATTATGCATACACCAGTGCATAGTGGATACCCCCTCAGACTCCATGAGGCAGGAGCGCCTCCAGACCACACAGAGAACCTCATCAGCCCTCCACAAAGCCAGCCATAAAAACATATATTACATTTTTAAAAACACAGAAAATATTTGTGCATTTTTGGTTAAACAAAACAGAAGCTGCTATGTCCTGTTGCATGAAATTACAGGCTAAGGAGGGGCAGGCGTAGTACTACTTGAAATCTGTAGAAGTTAGTGACTAAACAATGAAGAGTTGCATTATGATAAGAAAAAGAAAATAACTACACACTGCTTAAAGCAAGCAATTGGCACAACAAACCATTGCCAAACAATACGTACCATAACAGCTATGGTTAAATCATCAGTGGAAAACTGAATTATCATAACCTAAAATTACAGTATGTCAGGGGGCTCAAGCATCACAGCGAGCTCCACACAAGAGGCTTCTTCTTCATCATCTGCATCATTCTCTGAATCCCATTAGTACAGGTCTAGGTTTGCTGTATTTATTTTTTAAATACATCTTACTGAAGTTTTCATTATGATTAATATTTATGATCAAATTTGAAGAGTCCTAATTTGGTCTGTTTAATTTGTCCACTTATTATTGTGATTTTCGTCATTTCAGACCTTTTGTCATTTCCTTTTCATGAACACCATCACTGTGCCATTGTTAAACTGATCTAATGCTTTTGGGGAAGTGTGATTGGCAAAAACGATATGCAATCAGAACATTTCCAAAAAGATTTCTACTGCTCTTGTTAATGATTTTTTTTCAAGGAGAGACCCCATACTTCTCTTATTAAGGGAGGACCCATCAATTTTGCCCAATGCCAGTGGCATTGACCCCTTTTCCCCACTTTAACCAAAAAATGTAGTCCAACAGTTGTAATCGTATTTTCCACTTTCTCTCTGGACTTTACATTTCAATAAGACCTTGTTCTGACAATCAAATCGTATCTCATAATCTAAATACAATCTAAAATACCTGTACATGCATGTATTAATAATGCATGCTAAAACAATGTGTACAATAATTGAGTACTAATTAACTATACTGCATTTACCACACACTACAGATATGCTACAAGCCATCCTGCCTAAAGTTTTCTCTTTGGGAGGCAAAAGTTCCCAGCATTTTCACACTCTTTAACAATTTACGTTTCCCACAGGTATCATCCTGGAACTACATTCAAAGTTGAAAGAGTAAAATTGGGTTAAACCAACTGAACAACTGGAGCCTTGCAGAGAAAAAAGAGAAGTTTCAGTTTTCTATTGTTCTGTACTCAATGTGCTATTTTTGTATTTGAATATTTTTTTATCCTTAGTACTTCTTCTACAAACAGGTGCTTGACTATGTACGTTTTAGTACATCCTGTATATCAGCAAGCCATATCAATATAACTGTGATAAGAATTTTCTCTGACCTGAGACATGTAGAAGATGCAGCCTTGCTCTCAAGATAAAGAGGGACAGATAAATGGCTACAACTGTGAATGCTTTCCACTTCTCTATGTCCCTCACATGGATGATCAGTTAAATATATTTTCTTTTAGCTGATAGTGCATTGTAACACAGTTAACTTTATCATGGGTTAATTCCAATATGCAATTTCCTATCTAAGGCACAACTCAGTGTCCTGTTTTTTTTCTGTCCCACAGCTGAATCCTTAAGTGTAGTGCTTTCTCACTGAAATAACAAGAAAAACTATGTCTATTAATCTGTTTTGTTATATTGCATTTTGAGATTCCTATATCCTTAACCATGAATAAAATGCAATGACTAATGTTTTAAGTTTTAAAAATTTAAGACAATGGGTGTTAGTTATAGTGCTGTTATTTAGTTAAGTGTATCAGAAGTATTATGTAACTAACTAAGTACTTTTCTGTATACAATGATTGTAGTTTCCAGGGCTAATTATTGGCAGGCAGTATGGTATAAAGGTTAAGGCTTTAGACTTCAAACCCTGCTACTAGCACTGTGTGACCATGAGCAAGTCACCTCACCTGCCTATACTCTAATTTGAAAAATATTGCATTTCAAATACTGTAAGTCATCTTGAATAGAAGCATCAGTCAAATAATAAGTAATAATAATATTATCTGGAGCTGCTTACTTTTTTACAAAAATAAATACAGTAAAACTACAGTAAGGGTTCTTTGTGGACTGAATGCTAAATTAGTACATGTCACAATTTCAAATTTTATAGTGTAAATAGTATATGTTCTATATTTGTCATACCCTTTCCCTATCTAACATGTTTTTTCTTGCAAGATTATGACCACTTTCCTAGAAAAACTCACACATTAAACCTATATGGCATATATGTAACATATATAAATCTAAAACTAAATCTTATGAAATACTTGCCATATAACTACATAATGTACTATACCTTGTTTGTAAGATATTTATATGATTTTTAGTATGGAATTAACACGTCTCATATAAAAGACCATATAAGCATTAAAGTATGTTTTAACATTATTTCTATTAGAAAAAACTACAATGTTGTAAGGACATCATTAATACATGTTTGGGTCTTAGCCTTCGATGTGGTTGTAGTGACCAGAGATATTTTAATTTGGGTTAATAGAGTTTGAATCTCAATGTCACAATTGAAAATTAGATATAACATATTACTGTGACAGAAAACACATACAGATCAAGTCAGATTTTGATAATATTTCCTAAATACACCAAATCAGACTCCTCATTCTTGCTAAATTCTGTTAGTAGGTAACTTAATTCAATCAAAGATCATAGGAAAACAAAGTAAAAAAAAATAGAAAAAAAATACAAGAAAATATATAGATTAAATGATATATTTCAATAATGTGTCTCTGAAAGAGGCCTTAGACTTAGTAGTTCCTTTCAACCAATAGGGAACAGAGAATAAAAAATTAACATACAGTACATTAATGATTGCAATGTCACCCTTTAATTGAAAAGCTAGAATGTACATTGAGAGCAACAAAATTATGGGTCTTCCAGAAAGCACTGACTGACAGTGTTATAAAGTTTAAAAATGGTTTTATTCCTGCCAATTTTGAAAACTTTTCCAGATTAATAAAAGAAAGAAGTACTAACATTCTTATGTTGTTTTAAACAGTTGCTAATTTGACAAATGGAAAACCCCAGGAAAATCCTTGAAACATTAACACCACAGGTTTTAAAAATTTCTTTAATGTTTTAAATAGATAACTTAAGACTACAGATCTTAAATATCATTTCAGAAAATTAGTATATTAATACTAATAATATCACCATATACAAAAGGCTATGTAATTTTGCTTAATTTACACTATCAAAAATTTCAGTTCTAAAATGAAACACACTCCCTGTTAATTAGGTCCAAACTCAACATGACTACCAAAAGCTAAATTATAATATGGGCATAACCCATTATTAGCATTTTCAATAAATCTGTACTAACTTGGCACAGATCCTAAAGCATTGAATTGCTATCATTACATCATAATTGACAAAAATCAAATACAGATTCAAATGTGCTTTTTATAATTTCATTTAAAAATTACGTGTTCTTTTAGAACAGTAGCTTCCTAGTTTCTGTCTCATCCTACTCATTGTTGTGCCAAGAATGAAAATGACAAACTACAAGTGCTTGATAAAAGGGATCAGGAAGTTAGAGGAGTTGTACACATTCATATGATTTGGGATTTATTACTATTTTATGTGTTTATTTTAAACATTTTAAGTGATTGGGGACTCATTTTGGGAGTTTTTTTCTGATGTTCATTTTCCATTTATCCATTTACTTTATAAGTTGTGTAATATTTTGGGTTGCTTTGGCCACCATTTTCCATTTTAAGCACATATCATCATTACAGTATCTTGTGTTATTAGAGGCATATCCTCAAAGGCCTTGACCCACAGAAAATTGACGCAATAGGCCAAAACATTTACAGGAAGTTCACTTCCTCATCTGAGCTGCATATTCAAAACACCTTCTTGCAAAAATGTTTGTTTAATTAAAACTTTATCTAATCCTTTTGGTTCAGACATTTTTGCAAACTTTGATTTTTGCCTTACATTTTGGCTTGTTGATAGTGTCTTTTGATCTCTCACTTTTGACCTTTTCTGTCCCTCATCAATCTTCTGGTTCTCACTAAATATTCTTAGTTCACTGACATAACACATGTAGCCAATAGTCAAAATTATGAAGCATAAAAAACAAGAGCCAAAGTAAAATTAAATCCTAATTCAAAGCCAAAATGAACAGAAACTGGATGGGACATTTTTAGTACACACAAACACACTCCAAAATACTTGCAGTTTCTTTTTAGGAATATCCACTGTCTCAGACAAGTCTCAACTGGCATCCTTTATACCTTTGACCTCAAATATCACGTGATAGGTAACCCTGGCCATCACCCATAGCATCACCCAAGCTATCATCACAACAAAAAATATGCTCATGATGGCAGTGTCTAGGATTAAAACGCATCACATTAATACCCAAAATATACCTCTAAAAAAAAAATAACACACCTCATAGCATTCATTGCATGTCACTTGATTTGTTTCTGTCTGCTTTTTGCACAGGTCACTTTTTAGATTTAAGTGCAGCTTTTGACACTTTGACCACAATATTATTTTACACAGACTTTAAAATTCCGTTTGACTTGTGGACATTTTCCTTGTCTGGTTTATTTCATATTTATTAAATCAACTTCAGTATGTACATAAATATGATGATAGCGCTCTGTCATTATATTCTCAAGTTAGATGTGAAATCCCCCTTGCCTCAGTACTTGGACTGTTACTATTTTCACTTTACATTCTGCCTCTGGGAAATATAGTTAGCAAATAATATTCACTTTTACTTGTTTGCAGGTGATACTCAACTATATCTTTTCTTCAGTACAAATGAAATTTCTTCCATTACATCTTTAAATAATTGTGTTATTAAAAGATTGAATGAGTGATAATTACTTGTCATTCAATACAGAAAAAACACAAATATTATTAATTGGTGTGAATGACACACCAATGGACTGTCAGTTTTTTTAGGTCAGTGGACCTACAGTGGTGTGAAAAACTATTTGCCCCCTTCCTGATTTCTTATTCTTTTGCATGTTTGTTACACAAAATGTTTCTGATCATCAAACACATTTAACCATTAGTCAAATATAACACAAGTAAACACAAAATGCAGTTTTTAAATGATGGTTTTTATTATTTAGGGAGAAAAAAAAATCCAAACCTACATGGCCCTGTGTGAAAAAGTAATTGCCCCCTGAACCTAATAACTGGTTGGGCCACCCTTAGCAGCAATAACTGCAATCAAGCATTTGCGATAACTTGCAATGAGTCTTTTACAGCGCTCTGGAGGAATTTTGGCCCACTCATCTTTGCAGAATTGTTGTAATTCAGCTTTATTTGAGGGTTTTCTAGCATGAACCGCCTTTTTAAGGTCATGCCATAGCATCTCAGTTGGATTCAGGTCAGGACTTTGACTAGGCCACTCCAAAGTCTTCATTTTGTTTTTCTTCAGCCATTCAGAGGTGGATTTGCTGGTGTGTTTTGGGTCATTGTCCTGTTGCAGCACCCAAGATCGCTTCAGCTTGAGTTGACGAACAGATGGCCGGACATTCTCCTTCAGGATTTTTTGGTAGACAGTAGAATTCATGGTTCCATCTATCACAGCAAGCCTTCCAGGTCCTGAAGCAGCAAAACAACTCCAGACCATTACACTACCACCACCATATTTTACTGTTGGTATGATGTTCTTTTTCTGAAATGCTGTGTTCCTTTTACGCCAGATGTAACGGGACATTTGCCTTCCAAAAAGTTCAACTTTTGTCTCATCAGTCCACAAGGTATTTTCCCAAAAGTCTTGGCAATAATTGAGATGTTTCTTAGCAAAATTGAAATGAGCCCTAATGTTCTTTTTGCTTAACAGTGGTTTGCGTCTTCGAAATCTGCCATGCAGGCCGTTTTTGCCCAGTCTCTTTCTTATGGTGGAGTTGTGAACACTGACCTTAATTGAGGCAAGTGAGGCCTGCAGTTCTTTAGACGTTGTCCTGGGGTCTTTTGTGACCTCTCGGATGAGTCGTCTCTGCGCTCTTGGGGTAATTTTGGTCGGCCGGCCACTCCTGGGAAGGTTTACCACTGTTCCATGTTTTTGCCATTTGTGGATAATGGCTCTCACTGTGGTTTGCTGGAGTCCCAAAGCTTTAGGAATGGCTTTATAACCTTTACCAGACTGATAGATCTCAATTACTTCTGTTCTCATTTGTTCCTGAATTTCTTTGGATCCTGGCATGATGTCTAGCTTTTGAGGTGCTTTTGGTCTACTTCTCTGTGTCAGGCAGCTCCTGTTTAAGTGATTTCTTGATTGAAACAGGTGTGGCAGTAATCAGGCCTGGGGGTGGCTACGGAAATTGAACTCAGGTGTGATACACCACAGTTAGGCTATTTTTTAACAAGGGGGCATTTACTTTTTCACACAGGGCTATGTAGGTTTGGATTTTTTTTCTCCCTAAATAATAAAAACCATCATTTAAAAACTGCATTTTGTGTTTACTTGTGTTATATTTGACTAATGGTTACATGTGTTTGATGATCAGAAACATTTTGCGTGACAAACATGCAAAAGAATAAGAAATCAGGAAGGGGGCAAATAGTTTTTCCCACCACTGTAAATATCAGTTATCTCAGTTAATATCACTTTATATCTGATATAATCTTTGGTAGCAGTCTACAGTATATGTTGGTATTAAGTAAGCTAGTACTCCTGCAACCAGAAATATTGGGGGCTTTGAGATTCAACAATAGAAGGAATTAATCTTTTTCCTACTTCACTGTCAAACACATACTTTGTTGGAGGGGAAGTGTGGCCATTTGGCCTATGTCAGCTCAACTGTGAACTTGCCTAACTTTGACTATGGTTTTGTCTATCATAACCATCTGTGGACCCCCCCAAGAGATTGATCTTGTTCTGTGAATATCCATTGAATTGATAATAGTTTTGATGCTGTTTGTAATAACCAAGACAATAGTAGCAAGCCATGTGTTACTCTCTTTTGTTTAGAGCTTTTCACTTGTGTTAACAATTTTTCTGCATCACTTTTTTCTAAACAGTCCCCAGGCTGATGTGACTCAATTATATTTAACCTCTTTTGTAGGTTGCTTTAGATAAAAGTGCCTGCTAAGTGAGTACTTGTAAATGTATTTTTTTATTGGTGACTATGTTGGCAGAGGTGGAATGGACCAGTGGCAGTGAGAAACGAAGATGGCACAGGAGAGTGACAGTTGCCAACAACATAATGAGGAGGCAGGAGTAGAGTAGCTATTGGTAGGCTGGTGACATTTCTGGAATGGTTGAGTTGCTGTGCACACCCTTTTAAACTCTATTAAATAAATGCACACACATTTAGTAAATCCATGAAAAGACATCCCCTACCCAAGTAGTACAACCCCCGCTTCACGTGTAGGAATCCACTCTAGGCAATAGAGGATCTGTTGGTGACTAAAAATTGTCCTGGCTGCAGCTGGATACTTCTCATTCTAGGGGAAAAGGAGATAACCGCTACCCAAATAGTACAACCCCATATGCATGAAATTTCATCTATCTGTCCATTCATTTTCTTATCCCACTCATGCAATTTATTTTACAATGGACACCAGAAGTTTAAGAAATTAGAAAGGCGGTGCTGAGAAAGCAAGAATTAAGCACAAAAATTGCACTGGAGAAAGAGGCAGCATAATGAACGAACATGTCAACTTTATTTAGAACAGGTAAGAAAACTTATCATTTGTTAACTGACAACACTGCATTGCTGCGCAGCTTCAGTAGGACTACGTGGAAGCATAGTAGCTAACTGGCTACATTAGCAAATGTGGCTGTCCAATGAATGCTCAAAACACGCCTAATGGCGCTAGATGCCTGCCCAATTAATTCTGTGATTCGTAAGAAGGAGTTGCCTAGGCAGGATACATTAAATCGACATATTCTTTGAATATTAACATAAATCAGCTATGCCCTTAAAAAAGTAAAATAGAAAAAGCCTATGGAGACAGGGGCAGGAGGTCATAAAGAAAGAACAGCAACAGGTATGTGTAGCATTAGGGTGCTGTGGTGTGATGATAGGGTGGAGGTTTGAGAATATTTTTCCATTTTACAGAAAATTATATGACCACAGTAAAATATTATTATGACTGCAAGATATGAAGACATTATCTGTGGAAAGATATGAAATAATATATTATAGCTATAAAGGTATCGTGTTATGTATTGCAAGGTTATAATTGTCCATGGTACATAGTTGAACAGTTATACAGTAGTAGTCCTGTTAATGATTTAATGTCTTTGTTATTAAAGGTGAGGATGTTGGAAGTTTGGTCAAGTGCAGAATCTATGCCAGAGACATCAAACAGTTGTACTTTTGGGTACATGACAGAGACAACAACAGATGATAAAGAATAGGATAAAGAAACAGATACTCCAGCAGATTATAGGAATGTAGAGAAGGCTGCTACACACATTGATTACTTTACACATCACCAGTCCAAAGATCTTGATCTGTTTTTCTGCTATCACCTCTAATAATCCCCAAAACAGAGCATGTTGCAGATGTAGCATAAGGGATTGGAAAGAATTTAAAATAAATAAATAATTGCCATACAGTTTTAAAAATAAGGTTATGTCTGGCTATTAAAACACTTGTCTAACATTACACATATGTTATATAGGCCACAATTATTTGAACTTGACAGATTACTTTGTATTAATACCAAGTCTTGAACTGGATTACAGATGGGTAGAAAAATATAGAAATACTGTATATTTTACAAAGGAGGATACGTGATGTGGAGAACCATGCTATTTGTGTGGCAGAACAGTTTTATAACATACTAGGGGGTTCCCACCTGCTCACTTTGCTCGCTAATCATCCCGGCCTGCGCTATGTGCCAGCTACTTTGCGTCTCTGCCAAACGCGTTGTGAAGAGGGGGGCTGAACAGACCCCATGGAGATGCGGTCGCTTCTCCAAAGCCCCCTCTTAAACAGTGATACATTGGGAAATAAATACAGTTTTTTTTTACCTCCTCTTTTCTTGATCAACTGCTGGCTTGCTGCTGCTGCCATGCTGCATGATCTGCATCTTGCGCAGCGCTTTGAACATTTAAAAGCCTGTACAGCAGCTGTCCTACTCCTACCCCCGGCGTGGTTAAATCTTTTGGCACAAAGTCTTGTCTCGCAGGACATGAGTTCTTGATACTTTTTAGTTTATAATTTAAAAACGGAATAAGAATTTGAAAATCTAACAACATCACATAAAATTGTTGCACTTTTAGGCTTAGGATTTTAGATATACAGAGTAGATTGTAATACAAGGTAACTGTAAAGATCAGCAGTTATTTACTGCATATTGAAGATGCTAATAGTGCTTGCAAGCATCACACTTTTAAAAAGAATGGTTCTTTAATGGCATGTTACTGGATTGTGTGGTTCTTTACATATAACCTGGTAGCATTCTTTACATACAGTATAACTTGGTTCTTTCTATGGGCAAAGCAGAAATTGTTAATGTATAGTAAGCTACCTAAACAAGATGCTGACAGATCAAGAAAACCCAAACTTAGCCCATGTTATTGTATGCAGCAAAAATCCTTTTCAAATCATAAGCCCATTGCCGTTTAACAAATCTATTATTATCTCTTCATGAGTATGTATGGAACCTGTTACGTACTAAATAAAAAAGTTTCTTTCTGAAACCTTTAAGTGGATGGTTCTTTTGGGAACATTTGTTTCCTTATGGTATCACTCTGAAGAACCACTTTGACACCTTTATTTTTAAGAGTATAGGACTCAGGAGAGGTGTTTGTTGAAATATTCAAATTTATGAGCCAGAATCCTCAGGATGATAGGCCTTACAAAAACTAACTATAAGTAACATAGGAGTTGGAATGATTCTGTCAGTTCAGTTTTCACTGATAATTTGGTGCCGAAGGATTATAAGCAGAACGGTCTGTGTACAACACATTAACTGTTTAAAAGCTGTGGAAGCTGAGAGGTAGCAGAGGTGTTGTCCGAGAGCCACTGACTCAGTGAGTGCAGCACAGAAGAGATTCTCAAACGGGAAGCAGGGAACAGGGAGCCTCACTTTGACACCTTAAGACTAAAGTGATAGTGGTAGACATCTCTTAAGGCTATTATATTGAGGGCAACTGTTTGTTATAGCATTGGGTTGTAACACCAGAGCCGTAGTAACGGGTCATCCAAAGCCGTAGCACTGGGAGGAAACATCTATTTTAAATAAACAGCAAAACTGACTATTCAATCAGTTCAGCTGTATGTGTCTGTTTTCTTTCACTGCACGCCTGTGGTCATTACATGAAATATTTAGCCAAGGAAGATCACACTCACAGCTTGTGTGCTGAGATTCTTAAAATATTCTTATAATATTAGACACATCTTATTTGACCAGTTTGTTTTATTTATAGATCAGTCACCACATACTCATTTTGTGATTCTTAAATGTTAAATAAAGTTATTTCAATTGGGGAGGACAGCATATAATTTTAAAACAATATATACAGTATGCATGCATGCGTGCTTGGGAAATTAGGTATGATCATCAAAGTAATCAGATAGCAATTTGCTAAGAGCTCTAAAAGAACTCATCTACTGGGTGAAACATAATCTGCTATCTTGTAGTTATCATTATTTGTATTGTTTGCCTGTTCTTGCCAAACCAGTCTTCACATTTGCTTCTTTATTATTTGAGTATGTAGAAGCTAACATTTTGTAACTGCTTATATCTGGACTACCAAAGAAAAAATGTTTATTTTTGAGTACCAGTCTTTGTCAGAGATTATTTAAACAGCAGCAGAAGCTGACTCAAATAATTAGGTTTAGATTCCACACCTGTTTTTCAAGTGTCTCAGAATTATTTAAGTGAAGCAAAAATAAGCTGTAATCAGGAAACTATTACTGTTTGAATATACTAAATTATATTTTATTCGTTATCTGTCTTTCAAGCATACCATACCAATTATAAATAAAAGATAACTTCATTTTTTTTATATAAGGCATGTAGTGATACACTTTTCTTTAGTGGCATGTTATAAATGAATTGAAATGAATCACCCATACAAGCTTAGAATTTTATTTCAGCTTTTTTCACATTATACTGGATGTTAGGTTAAAAGAGAAAAATGATAAAAATGTGGCTATTGTTCCTTTGTGATTGTACTAATTGTTCACAGTTTACATAAGATATTTAAAAAGATCAACTTACATATAATATGTAAAAGCGATTAAAGGAGGAGGTTAACTTTACAGTAACAGATATTTTAGCATTCAACAAGTCTATGAGCATATGATGTCCTGGGTGCCAGCAGCCATGAGCATCTTCTGTTTCCTGGGAAATTGATAGTCATAACCGAGAATGGACTTAGGGCCAAGTCAGGACACAGCAGCAGTTATGGCATAAAACAGTGCAAAAGTTCATGTTTATTATAAACAAAGAAAAAAATCAACATGTTATTGTGCAGTACAAATAAATATACTTCAATAAATTGATCCTTGAAACAGTGCTTTGCAGAATAAATAAATAAATAAATTGCTTAAAATCACAGTTAGGCATAGTTCCTTCCTCGCCAGTGAACCTCCCGTCCTCTGTGCTTCTCCTCAACAGTAAATCAACAGACTCGAGACGACAAGGGTAAATGTCATTTTGGCTTCCACCCAGCCACCTTCCTCAGAGCCCTATTGCTCTCCATCTTCCTTTGCTCTTTTCAATCAATAGAAGGCTTGATCCATCTCTTTGGAATGACACTTCTTACTCTCTCCCCACCGGTGACATCCACCCAACTGGCCCTCTCTCACTCAGGCTCTCATGCTGGTATTCTGGACATATTCTTTGTGTTCCATTTTTTCTTCCCTCTCTCCCTATCCTCATATCTTTTATATGGTAATGTAGGCACTGCCCTACCAACACCTGGAGCTATCAATGAGGGATGGCTGTGCTAGTCTCTCAATCGCAAATGCATACTTAATTAGCCAAGTCCCCCTTTAACTGTCCAAACCAGCCTCACCTACACTGCTGAGCCAAGTTGTCACTGCCCTAATAAAAACTGCAATTGGCATGGCTCTGTGACTGAGGTATTTGTATCTCTGTACTGTTTATAAGCCACTTTTAAATAGGTCTACTGTCCATTCTACTCAATCATCCATTTTCAAAACTGCTAATCAAATTCGGGGTGACATATTGCAGAACTGTTGCCTGTCTCAGAAGCATTTGATTCAAGGTGAGAAACAGTTCAACTGACAAGCTATTTTGCAAAAAAAGCATGGAAATAAATAGATACCTTTTCTGGTTATCAACATAACCCAGGCCACAGAACATTAAACATATTTTAAAAGGGGGAGAAATTGAAAAAAAGTCCACAAAGAGAACGTGCAAACTGTACTCACGGAGTGGATGTGTGAGTTTAGATTAGAATTAAGGAATGTCATGAAATGAGGCAGCAGAGCTAACCATATCTAAAAGGCATGCAGGCTGGGCTGGTGGCTCCAAATTGATTCAGTACGTCTTTGTGTAAAGTGATGGTCTTGCTCTCTGCTCTTCATTTGATGTTTCTGGGGAAGACACCCCTATAAACTCACAGACATTCTGTATTGGCATAACTGGCTTTGGAAGATTGTATTATTATGTTCATGGCAAGTGTGATATTGTTGCATGTGGTGAGTGTTCTTTTTTAAGGTACACTACAGGTCAGGTCAAACGTTTTAGAACATCTCTGTTTTTCCAATTTTTCTTCAAATTTAATGAGCTGAAATGCAATGAATGACCTAAAATGGTGAAAAGGTAAAGTGGTAAACTGCCAGTGGTTTAAATTTAAAGTTTAGGTTAGCAAAAACTGAAAAAGATTAAATTTCAGAATATTACATATGGGCCTTCTTTAGGGAACAAATAATAGGTTACAACCTACAGATGTCCTGCAGCAAATAAAGTAAATTAAGCCTTGCAAGTTGAAGCAAACAATTTACACAGGTGTCCCAACTGCTGTTGATTACTTAAAACCCTCTGTCTGTCATAAAGTAGAGTTGGACTTGATTGTATTACTATACACTCTGAAGTATTACTTGGACAATACTACACTGTAGAAAGTTGTAAATTCCAGAGATAATGATAACAAAATGGTAATGAACAAATGAAATGAGACAGAGCATTATTACCCTTAGAAGCGTAGGCCTTTCATTTCGAGAAACTGCAAAAAAACTGCAATGTGTCAGTAAGTATGGTGTCCTACAAAGTCCAAAGACAATTGTAAACTGGAAGAAACTCTGATAAGAAGAGATCTGGCAGACGCAAAATCACAACCCAATCAAAAGACAAGCTTCTGAGGGTCACCAGCTTCAAACACAGCTTAACAGTGGTCGAATAAAGCAAGTCTCAGTTTCTACTGTGAAGACGAGACTTTGTGCTACAAGATTAACAGAGTGTGCGGCATTAAGAAAGCCATTCCTTAAAGAATAAAATAGGACCTTGAAATACCAGATGTGGACTACAGCAAAGTGCAAGAAAGTCTTATGGACTGATGCATCAAAATTTAAAATCTTTGGTTCATCACACGGGGTGTTTCTACGCCATCAAATTAGTGAAGGGGTGGGTCCTCAGTGTGTGACACCAACTGTCAGACATAGAGGAGGAAGAGTGATGGTCTGGGGTTCTTTTGCTGGAGGCAGAGTCGGTGACTTGCACAGAGTGACTGGCATTCTGAATCAAAAGGGTTACCACAGTTTGGCTGTTATATCAGAAAAAGGTGGCTACTTTAATGAATCAAAAATCACTTAATGATTCCTTGACTTATTTTTAGTTGCCATTGTTTATTTGTTCTATGTCTTGATTTCATGAAACATTAAGACATTAAACTGTGTGCATTTTCATAAAAACTGAAACAACGGAGGTGTTCTAAAACTTTTGACTGCTAGTGTATATTGTAAGGATTGACTGAATGTTGAATAGTAGTTGTTAATTGTAATGATCCCGTTTTTTGATAAATTGCATGGTTCTGAATCACTTTGTATAGCAGCCGAGCATGGAATTCAATACAGATCAGCACAGAAAAACAAGTAGGTTATGGGATCATCCAAAAATCAATGAATATTGCTGAAAGAAATATTTGCCCTGTGGGGGGGTGGCACTCTGCCCGGGGTTTGTTTCCTGCCTTGCGCCCTGTGTTGGCTGGAATTGGCTCCAGCAGACCCCCGTGACCCTGTAGTTAGGATATAGCGGGTTGGATAATGGATGGATGGATGGATGGAGATATTTGCCATGGGCACTTTTGAGAATCCACTTTTCAGTAAAAAATGACAAATATCAGCTACTTTAAAAAAAGTTGAAATTTAGGCTTTGAAATACCAAAATCTAAATCCAAAGTCTGATTCCAAACACATTATAAAGCAAGACCATTGAGACAAGAAGCATAGCCTAGTGACTAAGGCCTTCACTTTAAGCCATCGTAATCTACCTGCTACTAACTCAATTTACACACCTGAGCAGGTTGCTTATCCTACCTGAACTCCAAGATGTAGTACGTATTATGTTATTATTGGGATAGTGTTTGTAATAGAAAGCCACTACAAAAAATGACGCCCTTTTGTGTATCAACTTAGGAGTGTCCTGTGAGATAATAAACCATTCAGAACTGGCAGTAAGTGCACTCTTTACTGTTTATATGGAACATAAAACCTTTAACATCTACACTATAGCATGAAAAAAAAAAAGCACAAGCCTACATGAAGATGCTTCGCTGTCCAAATGCTGATATCATTCAGCAAATGCAGCCCCATTCCCCTTCGGAATCCTGGCATTTAAACACCTAGCAGCTGCAAGACAGTTAACTCCAGCTGCACGCCAGAGGCTATGGAGACCATTGCAAACAGGAACCAGAACACAAAGTGCCTTGTAATGCTAATGTGCTGGCTGGAGAGAGAATTTGTAAGAGGAGCAGTTTATTCCTAAAAACAGAACACTTCAGACTTTAGTCAAACAGAAGCAGCCTCTCCTGCAGGTACAATTGTAGGGATACCATAGATTCTGCTCAACAAAAAGAAACTCACATTTTCAAACAATATAAATCATGACACCCTTTGCAAAAGACTAAAGTAAAACTGCTTGAAACATGAAGTGATTTTCGCTGTGGGGACTAAACACAGCCTTTACTTTGACATAAAGTCATTATATGCTGAAATGCATTCATAGTGCACATTTATATTTTACTGTTGATACACAGAAAGTTGACTAACTCAGCCTATCAGAGCGAGACATTGGTGGAGATCGAACTATAAAAATTACTTATGACTTACAAGTAATTCTGACATAAATATTTAACTGTGCAAAAACTTTACAAAAAAGAAAATACATAAGTATTCATAATATTCATAATCAGTTTCATTTCATACAAATAATTACTGTTAGTATAATAATAGACAAGTGACCTTTTAAAACATTTTGAAAATTATTAACTCAACATCTGTCATATTATTGTGTTCTTTTAGTACATATTCCACTATTGAGCACAATCCATCCATCCATCCATTATCAAATTCACATAATTCAGTTCAGGGTTACAGAGGCCTTGCCATCTCCCAGCAGTACTGACGCAGGAAAATAATCATAACAGACTAGGCAAAAGATCACAGGGTCTGTTAATACATGACCAATTTAGCGTCATTATTAATATGTCATGAACTACTTTTACATGCAGGAAATAAAAAGGAAGAAAACTTAACATGGGAAAAATATGTAAAATTCACACAGTTGTGGTCATGCTTAGGGTTAAATCCACAACTCTAGGACTGTAAGTATTCAGCAATGTGCCACCATGCCACCTTATTACGGGACATTTCTAAAATGATAATAGCTATGCATAGGGTATAGAGATATTAATATTGCAACAGGCTTTAGACCTGTCTTTAAAATTTTTTTTTTGGTAAATGCAACAGGTCTCATAATGCTGTATTGTATGCTTTATTTTATGGTTTATTAAGATGTTTGTACCAGTGTTTGGCCAAGACTGTTCACATCTCTTTGGTGTGATAAGTATATTTGTAACATTATTGTTTATATAGAAATAAAGTGCATGCTTTCAAAGATGCAACTCAAACTTGAAGATTCCGGGAGTAGCTTCTGGTGTACATGACATACTGAACCATGGCAACGTTCCCCTATCTGCATCTTCTGTCGGGCATAAAAGGCACTATATGAGAGCAGTAAGTTGACAATACTGTAAGCTTGATTTCAAGCATCGTGTAAAAGTTTGTAATACTGTAACTGTAAGTATTGACTCATGGAATAAGTTACCAAGTAGTGAGGTACAGAGTTGGACATTCTAAACTCGAACTGATGTTATTATGAAGGAAAACATGGATAAGCAGAATGACATGTTAGTGCAATACTGTCACACATACCAGATTATGACAATTTTT
This sequence comes from Polypterus bichir lapradei, assembly GCA_026402145.1. NCBI lineage: Eukaryota > Metazoa > Chordata > Cladistia > Polypteriformes > Polypteridae > Polypterus > Polypterus bichir. The sequence goes on along the minus strand of JANRMT010062792.1, from coordinate 81,446,569 downwards.
TGTTTGATTATAATTAAGGATTGGCAATACATTATCAGCATGTATATAATATAACATCAGTAGGATGTTTATGTTATATTTATAAAAACTGAATTATCTCAATCAAACCATGAATTTATTCACCAGCATGACAGTTACAAATAACTGCAAAAATTAAAAAAAAATTCTGATTATGTCTCCAGTGTACATTTTTTTGTAGTTTCTTAAAGTGCAACACTTCCCTGATGCAGTGAGCTAATATAGTCAGAGGCAGATCAGCCTTCTTCTAGTATTAGGGATGCAAAGGACAGAATAATTGACTGGAGCTTTGATAATAGCCTCTCATTTAGGACTTAGAAATGAAACTATATGGGATGTTGTTTTTTTAAATATAAAGAGTACAGATTGACTAAAAAGACTTAAATATCAAATTCTGAAATACTAAGATCATCTTTAAAGACACAAAAGTCAGATTCTAAAACAGAGACAATGTATCTTTGAGCTCTCATGACTTGAGGTGTGTAAAGTAGTGTTAACTTTATAATGCAATAAAGTCAATACTGGAAAACCTAACATCTCAAGTGCATTTTGTTAAATTATTAAAAAGCAGCATAACCTGCTTTGTCAAGTGTTTTTTTTTAACTTTCATTTATGCAGAATTTTTTATCCGCATTTTGTAGAGCACTGCCATAGATTTTTATGTGTCTCTGAATAAAATCTCCTATTGATTTAAAATGAATACAGTATACTATATTTAATTTTATGCTACTGTATATTATCTTTGAACAAAATTGCATTGTTCATGTTTAATTTTCATGACTTTTAAATAACATTTTAATATTACTGAGAGAAATGTGACACATATAGGCTTTCTATTATATAACATTTGTGCTGGAAACCAGGGCATCAGCAAGCCCTAAACCCCCAAACACGATCGTACCAAGAGTCCCAGGTTCAAATAAAGGATGGTTTATTCACCAATTCCTCCTCAAAATAACAAAACCACACAATATACAGGTTTTCCCTCTCCACAATACCTCTCTTCTTCCCACCGCACTGCCCTCCTCCACTTGAGCATTGCCCTATGTCCTCCCAGCTACGACTCGCCTGGGTAAGGGAGTGTAATCCCTTTTATTATGGACCTAGGAGTACTTCTGGTGCCAGGGCAATTGCCCGATGGAAGTACTTCTGGATCACATGGAAGTCCCATAAATTAGGGAGCACATCTCCCTACAGCACCCCCTTGCGGCCCCCATGGTCCCCAGCAGGGCTGTATTGCCGGACTATATCTCCCAGCATTTCCTGCTGGTTCCCAAATGGGCACCTTCATGGAGGGCTGCTGCCACCTTTTGTCTGGGGGGAATATCAAGTGCCCTGTGACCTCTTCTATTTTCGGTGGGCTGTCCATCCATTTATTCTGGCCATCCCTTCTGTTTCTGGTTCCTCTCTCTCTTCCCTAGTTGGGATGCATTTCTGCTTTCAAAGAGCCTCCGGTCCGGGTAAGGAACCATCCCCTCTTCTGCCTGCAATGCTGGTCCTGCCTACATTTTATTAATAGATTATAATCTGTTCCCTTGGAGGAATTTTCAGACTATTAACTAACAAAATAATAATTGGATAACAAACACAGAATTAATACTTAATGGTCACTTTTCTAGTAATCCTCAATTATTGTGGGGATCATTTCACAAATAGATGCAAGTTTTACAATGGAAATATTCTAAATATTCACCACATACCATCAAAATATTCACAAAGGTAAAGCTCTTACATTAATTATGTTGCTTTTCTAATATAATGCCTTTCACAGTTTACACCATTATCTGTCCTAGAATTAGTGTACTGTATGTTCTAAAGATGGTGGGGAGTTTATGTATCTCAATCATATCTGTGTTGTCTGTAGATATGCACTTCTAATATGGTTATCCATAGTCTAAAGTGAAGGATGAGACAAAGAACAATCCAGATTGACTAGGAAAAGCAAAAATGATTATGATGATCATGAAGCTGAACTATTGTGATGTGTGCATGAAATAAAACTGTATCATGTAAAACATAAGAGACATAGATCAACTTTCACATTATATCACAACCATAACATATCAAGATAGAAAAACAGTATATCTAAAAGCCACACAATGATGGTAACTGGAACTCAAAGTCCTTGTCGGTGGCACATTAGCCCTCATGTTTTCGAATGCCTCACTCAATTAAGATGGTATTATCTGATGGCTATACTTTTCACAACTATTACAAAAGACTTACTGAATATAATTATATTTCCCAAACTGGTTACATTACCCTCTGAGCACTAAAATTAGCCTAATATAAAACCATTCCTTTATTTATATTTCAATATATTGTAGATTTACTGCATAATTCACAGTAATTAAAGCCTCAGAGTCTGTAATTTTATATTCAATTAAAAGAATTATGTTTTCATGTAATACTAACCATTCTTTGTAGCAGAAAATAGAAATTTTTTAACACAACAAGATCAAGACATCTGATGAATGAACCATTCTATATTTCAGTTAAGCCCTTTGACATTTTAAGATAACATTTAAGGCATTTGTCATATGAATATTATTTCAAAGCTTGACTATGCAAAAATAACAAAAACAGCCAATGTCACAATTTTGCAAGTCATATTAGATTTTACAGAATCTAAACCGGGTATTACAGAATTTAATTCTAATATCATGATACACAAGAATGAAAGAAATTGAACAAACATTCTATGAATGATCATTTCATGATTCATAATAAATCTCTATTGTATTGTGAACTTAAAAAAACATTTCAAAATATGCTGTTTTGATGCAATTTAATTATTATTAAAGAGGAGTCTTCTTGAGGCCATTCAAGCCTGAAATAAAGTGCCAAAAGAGTGAAAAATTGTCAAAGAGCACAATGCAATGTTATACTTTACCAAGTCTCAAGAGGAAATTACATTGCCAATATTGCTGACAAAAACCCTAAAGAAATAATAATCACTTCTATAACTCTGACACATACACTCATCAAGTTATGTATCATTATGCAAATTATACAAAGCATGATTCTAAAAAGACAGTGATTTTCTTAAATGCATGAACACTTGTAGTTAAAAAGATTCTCTCGGACCTCTATCATGGTCTATCATGGGGTCAGGGCAGTGCTTAAAAGCACCCCATAAAGAAATATACATTTACCATTATGAGTGTGAAATCCATTTTCACATCTAGCTAAATAAACACATTAAATCATATATGGTAGACACAGAAAGAATGTCTAAATATTGCTTGGATCACTTGTATGTAGAGCTATCCCTAACCACTCTGTTCTCAAGACCATGCAGTTGAAGGAGACCCTGTGAGGTATGCTGCATTTATATATTTCAACAACAAAATTAATTAAGATTAGCATTGTTCAACAATTTATAACTGAAATTGAAATGGCATTACAAGTGTTGTAATTGAACCAAAAAAAAAAAAAAAACCAATGAGATTAGATTAGGAAAGAAAGCTCATATTGTTTGCAACTCACTTTAAAATTCTTGCCTGTTGCTGTGGATTGCAAGAAAGCAAATTTAGTACAGAGAGCAGAAAGAGGGGGTCTGTCAGCAAAATTTACAGGAAAATCATGATTGCATGACAATCTTTACATGTTAATCATGAAGTTGGCCTGTTAGATAATAGAGACTGCCAAGCACTTCAGGGTATGAGTCAAGTGCAGCTTAGAGGTATAATGCAAGTTGGAGCTTTATTTACTAATAATAGATTTCCTATAATTTATCTATATATAATAATATAGCATGCTTCTTTACCTGTCTTGCACTTTGCCACTGTTTGATGAAAGCCATTTGACTTTACATGAGATGATTTACACTCATGGAACAATATGAAATTACTTGAACTTGAATGGAATGAGGCAACTCCTTTTATAGAGCACCCAGCATGGCTCCAGGTGACCCATAATCTAATTCTGGGCATACTTCCAGGTGTGGTGGCAACTCTGCCATTCCCCATTCCACGGCCCCAACAGGATTGAGCTTCCATGCTGCAAACCCATAGCACCATAGCAAGCCAGTGGGACTGCCCTCTGTCATTCTCTGTACTGTCCTGTGCAAGCTCCTTCCCCCGATCCTTCCCTTAAGAAGCCATCCTGGCTGGATAAGAATCACGGCTGTCCATTGCAATACACATATACATTTTTTTTCCCATTAACATCTGATGTGTTTTCAAAGTATTCCTTTAATTTTTTGACCAGTTTATATAGTAATAAACAAAGCAGCAACAGTAAGGAGTGATGGGGTAGCTGTAGGAAAACTGGAATATCACATAAGAAAAACAAAAATGCAAGTAACAGCATTGAAAGTATCTTTTCAGATGAAAGTCTGGTTCTGATGGCCAAAGATGGTGGTTCTTCCACTTATGTTTTTTTGGTAGGAAGAGGTGGATACAGGTGGATTGCCACCAGAAGTGACACCAGTGGGGGGAAGCCATCAATCTTCTGGTCTGCAAAGGAAAGAAAAGAAAAGGTATATATCACAGAGTGCCAATCCTTGATGCGGCAGAGAATTACCATCATCAGAGCCCTTAAACTTTTCCCTATACACACACACACAACCATGCCACATTCAAAGTCACTTACAGTAAATCACCTTTCATCCCCATTCTGATACTCGGTGTAAACTTCAGAATTTCGTCTTGACAATGTCTAAATGCCTAAACGCATTGAGTTGATACCATGTGATTGTCTGATTAAATATTTGCGTTAACAAGCAATTGAACAGGTGTACCTAATAAAGTGGCCGTTGAATGTACAAGTACATAAAAAATAAAAAAAAACTTTTTATTTAATGTAAATTTGGCTAAACACTGATTTCAATTAGTTTGCCTGCAAAATAAATAAATAAATAAATAATATATTAAGTGTTTGGCTCCAGCAGACCCCCGTGACCCTGTAGTTAGGATATAGCGGGTTGGATAATGAATGGATGGATATTGAGTGTTGCTGAATAGTCTACCACTCTGTTCCTAATCATAGCTGTAACATTTTGCACTCCAACACCTGGCTCTGTGAGTAAGATATAGTAATTGAGAGGAATTTCAATATCACAACTGACCAACTAGTAGATTGCTCAAGGTGTACCTCTAACTTGTATAGATTTAAACTGGTTCACATATCGGATCAAAGTGGCTTATCAATTGACTTCAAATTTACAGTTATTTATAGGCAGTACAATGAGAAGCTTACTTGCATGTCTCGAATGAATGAGTGACAGTATAATGCCAAAAACAGACAGTAAATACAACACTGTACATTAAAAACAACATCAGAAATACATAAGAATGAGTTGCTTTTGAGTAGCCCTATGACCTGAGAATAGAAACTGTCCCTAAATCATATTGTGCATATATAAATGGCCCTTTATTTAGCCGTATTGCCTCATAAGGATCTCAACCTACCCATAGCAAAGGAACGTACTGTTTAAAACATTTATTTTCTTCATATGCTGGCTTATGTCATTTTTCCAACAAAGAAGAAGCCCGCCACTTTCACCTTACTAGTAATTCAGTGTAGGCTCTTTCTTGGCTTTTGATTGACTTCAGTAACATAAAAGAGGAGTTCTCAATATAAAGAAATGCATGACCCCTGTAGGAAAATATGATTTTATTATATTTTTCATGTGTTTTAAATAGTTAAAATCATTAGAGACAATATTTCATCGTGTTAAACTGTATGTTAAAATTGTATGTTCTTTTCTGTTTAATTTCATCTTTTGATCTCTGTAAAAGTAGTTTGTCAAAACCACAGAAACAGTAAATGTCCAGCAGAGAAGTTAAATCTAACAAAAATGAAACAACTGTGAAGGGCAGTGTAGGTGTGTTTATCCAAATTTACCAAAGTTCTACAGCTTTTGGTTTGCTTCATAGGATGTTTCACGCGTCAGTGTGACACATGATCAAATAATGCCATAGTCTTCGTACTAAAAATCCAAGGTAAACATTTCATACAAAAATAGAGAAAAAATGATATAGCAAAGAAAAGTTCTTTTTTTAGAAAGTTCTGTTTAAGGCTTATAAATCTTGTTTCATTTCTTTAAATTTGGTCATACAGTCGTAATCGAGGCACGTTAGACACATTAAACACAGTCAGAAAACTGTATGCCATCTCCTGTTTGCAAACATGTCTAATAGTCCATGCTAGCAGTAAGCCTAACTGACTTAATTAACACTCTGCTCAAGGGATATAGCAAGAAAGCTCTATTTCATGTTAACTTACCAGGGGGTTGTAAAATGCTATACTATATTCTAGGTAGCTTATATATTATATGAATTTAACAACAAACATTAACTTTGTAAGATTGGCTCTTACAGGCAGTCTGGCAAGATAAAACGTCAGAACCTTAAATGTTTTCAGGGTTTTCCAAATGCGTAAAAGCAAATCCGTTGAACCATTAGTGCTGCCATGCTCAGCAAGCATGAGATTTCAGAGGATGACTGGAAGAAAAGAACTTAGTCAAAAAAATAAAGCAAGGGATCTAACCAGGAGAACAACTATCAGTAATCCATAGAATCACAAAACAAGTCAAATTCAAAAAGGATTGCAGAGAGTGCAAAAACCAGGGTAACAGAACAAAGTAAACATTTTGGAATGTTAGAAAGGTTTTGAAATTTGTGTATTTGGATGAGGATGTATTTCATTTGATGACCTTTTATCCCGTTGTGTTGTGATTGACAGTGCCATGACCTCTGAGGACACACCCATTCCGGGACAGTTCTGGCAACAGGAATCAACGAATGCTCCATTGGAAAATGGCAGCAATAAAATGACCCAAGACTAGGGTTGCCAGACATCCCTTACAGCCGTGCTGCTGTGCAGTTCTGTATCAGCATTGCAACATACAGTGTCAACAAAGTGTGTTGTGACTACTTGCAATGGCCCACTTTTTTCTAACTGCCTGTATTAAATAATAATAATATTTCTCTATTGCCTGTATTAAATAAATATTTTCAAATGATTTCACTTTTACAGAATGTTTTTAGCTTGTATTAAATAATTTTTAAATGTTTTTACTTTTGTTTTCCTCATAACCAATTAAAATCCTTGCTTTCTGTTTTTAACTTATGTCTCTACATTTATATAATATATTGGTCTGGGTGTGTAGGGGGCACGCATAAATTTATATATATAGTAATATAGTGAGAGATTTTAAGAGTGTCCTGTATTTCTAATTTTCTAATCTGGCAACACTACCAAGACAAATATCAAAACTATATCCAGAAGTCTGTGGTAAAAAAAAAGTCCCAACATAGGAAAAAGTGTACACAGAGAACCCCTAGATGAAATGCAAAAAATATTCAAAGGAGACTCTGCCATATGCATGCATACCTCACGGGCATGTACTAATGTGGTCTGTAAAATTGACTTTGGACAGTAAATGGACTAGAAGAGTTGAGAAGCTAAAAGAAGGGGAAGGAGGAAGAACATGGCCAACAAGAAGATACCATACCATGAGACACAACATTGTAACCTTTAGAGACTGAATGCCAAACACTCTGGATGTGTCTGCCAGCATTGTCTATGACTGCTGCTGAAATATCCAGGCTGTATTGGTGATTTGCCATATCCATTTGTTTTGTCTTCTGCTAATTGCACATTAGGAATATTGAAGCATGTTAAAGTCGATAATAACTGAATTAGTAATTTGCTCTGTTTTGCAGTCTTGGGTATAGAGAAAAGTAGGAGACATGCTCTATCAGAAGAAGTAAAGTATACTGACAGTTAATTCTGGGTGAAGTTCGTCCATGGGCCAAGTTGAAAGTGTGGGATTTGTCTCCTTCTAGGGTGGGTGAGTACCATTATAAGAGAACAAGAGCTGGGGTGGAGGACATATGTGTAACTCTACATAACAAGAAATCTGATTGTAAGAATAAAATAATTCTGTGTTTTAGGACAGGGTCACCCTAAAACCTTTCTGTGATAAAACAGCATCCTATGCAAGGACACAGCTTTCCACCTCTTGATCCTACTTTTCATTGACTTTTACAGAAAATCTCCAACAACCAATGTGGGTTTTTATTACCCATGTTATGGCACTAGTTGATCCTAATTGTTTTACCGTATTGCCATTTATGCCTTTGGTATCATTATAGAAGTTAAAAAGCTCCTTACAGTATTTTACAGGATTTAAATACTGTAAAATATATATATATATATATATATATATATATATATATATATATATATACAGCACTTTTTGAAAACCATGCAATAGTTGACTTGAATCTAAAACATTGGATCAATGAGCATGTTATTTCTTTATATAAAATGTATTTTTAGTGCTGCTGTTATATTGAAAAGTGTTACTTAATATAGTTTAAGGTACATTTATAAACTGCATTTTTCTTATTTAAAATCTGTTCTCTAAGTTTAAAAAAGACTTAAAAATTACAACTGAATGTTCCTAAATAAGACAAAAATAATCAGTTAAAAAAATCTGTTTATTCCTTTTTTGTAATTTGTGGTATAAAGCCTATGCTACTATAGGATATGAATCAATATTAGTGCTTATTTTAGCTGCATGTGTCTGTATACTCCATTGACTTAAATATACAGTTATAAAGTTTTAGTGGTTCTGTCAATATTTCACTTTATTTCTTCTTACACTGCACATGCTTGAATAATTTATAGACTTAATTTCTGAAGCTACAGAACTCAGCGTTGTTTACTTTCTGCCTCATATTTTTAATAAACATGTATCAGTGCTTTATTCATTTTTTCTTATATATGTATCCTGACAAAGGCATTCTTAAAATAATGGACTAATCAATTTTTTTGGATTAAGAGGCTGAGATAAAGTATTGGAAGTCTAGCATGTGGAGTGTTTTTCCTTTATATTGAGTAGATTGTTAAATGTGACGATGATGTAATGATAGGACACAATGCTCATCTCAGAAGAGAAAATAGGATCTTTAGAAGAAACAGAAGACCCAATTAGTAATTGTGATTGTGCAGCATGGTACTCAGAACAAGAAGTTTTCTCTAAATTTTAGCCCAAAAGGGTGGCAAGTATTAATTATCATCTCTAATTGTATTCTCATTTTAACATTCTGTCTTTTCCTCATTCCACTGAATGTAAATTTAATACTTTACAGATTCTTTCAAAAGACACTTTTTTCCAGACCTTCTGCTGCCAAGAACCTAAACTCTGATGTATGTATATTATTTACGCTTCCCTGCACAATCCAAGACACCATCAGTAACACACTGGAAAGGTACTGTCCGGTCAGCTCAGTAAAAAAGCTGGCTCTTGAGCTGTGATCATGGTTTATAAAGAACACTGCTGAAATACGCATTGTTTTATAGACATCCTGTGCTGTGCATCCTTGCCAAATTGAAGCCTTAAGGAAATGCCAATATTCTGGAAATGAGTGAGTGGGAAATTAGACAAATAGTGAGATATTACTTCTAAACACTTCTGCTTTTTTATTTTAAAATATGTTATGATAGAGTGACCATCTTAAAAAAAGTATTCTTAATACAGCCCCCAGTAAATTTTCTGAAAGATATTAAGTTAGCACAGCACACATAGCCTCTTAATTGAGTATTTCAAGCTGGAGAAGTTCTTCCCTGCATACAACTCATGTGGGGTCCTCATAGAGAATGCTAGTCCTTAATGTCTAGCTTGTTACAGGGTAAGTCAGTGTCCTAGGAATGAGGAGAGAGCAGGTGTCAGGTGCGTGTTAGGTTCATTTTCTTTATTTTTTTTTTTTAATCGTATCTGGTTTCTGCCCTTGTTTTACTTGCATTTTAGCATTGTCAGTTCCATGCATGAACTCTTACAAGGGACATCATTGGCAACTTTGACATAAATGTAATTGGATACTTTTAACTTCTCACTGGTGTTTGAAGAAAAAAAAAATCACAACTGTGTTGCAGAAACGAGTCATGTCAAACACTGCAAATCATTAATGTTATGGTAAGTGTTAGGAACACGTAACATTTATTTTAGAAAGGAATGTTACACTGGCTTACATTAATTAATAGGACATCAAAATTGTATTAAATTAGCTGCATCTTTGAGGTCAGTTTGCAGCCTCCACTACTGCCAACATATATAACAGCCTCCTTCAAGATCCAAGGTACTTGTACTTTTACACTGCAACTTACAGGAGAAAGTAGGGTGAAATGACACCTTTTATTGGCTAACTAAATAGATTACAAATGCAAGCTTTCGAGGCAGCTAAGGGCCCTTCATCAGGCAAGGTGTAACCTGCTTTCTCCTGTATCAATCTATGGCTAACACGGTACAACAATCTACTGCACTTTACAGTATTTTTCAGTCAGAAATGATTTTCTAGGATTTATATAGACTGTGGTTAAGTGGAATGTTCCTTTGCCATAGGTTTATTTTCTTATACTGATTCTTTTCCAAAAATTAATCTTTTCAGTCTGCCTTTTAGCATGACCCTATATCAAATAATTCCACCAGAAAATAATTCCACCACAATACAGAAATAAATGCATATTTTCACATTTGAATCACTGAACTGTTAATTTACTTCAAGGTCATACAGCGATGAAGGCTAGAAATCTAAATTCATATTAGGCCTCCTCCCCTAACCATAAGGCACAAGATATTCAATAAATGCATGACTGACTGACAGAAGGAACTTAGAAGTAAATGGGACAAATCCTAAACAGTTGGTAATAAAATTAGCCATAAAAAGAAAATCATCTGTAATATAAAAGTACAAAGAAAGGTGCCCATTAAATAACAAAGTAAAAGGACAAGACAGGATAAATTAATAAATTATGGGTATATCTTTCAAAAATAACAGGATAGGTTAATGCAATATACCACACAGATAATAGCTCTACTAAGTGAACAACAAAGAATGTTGAAGTTTAGGGACAACATTATACAACATTGAAATGGTTGGTATTAAGGCAGTAATTGAACAAACAGGCCTAAGGAAGTGAGTCCCAGAGATTTGGAGCCTCATAGGTGAATGCGTGTTTGCTAGGAGTTGTGTCACAATATTTCAACTTCTAAAATGTAGAAAGATATTCTGGAATTTAGAAACATTTTGAAGACAAATCCATGTCCAGTGCTTACAAACCAACATTAAAAATGAGATCATATGACTTGTGACACAGTATCACATTCTTAAAACCAGAAGGCTTTCTATTTGAATAACCGAGAACTTGACTCTCCATTGATTATACCAATGTGATACTGAATTTCATTTACAGTACAGTACATAATTTGCAATACAATATAATTGTATCTTTACACATTTTGTTCTTTACAATTCACAAGTGAAAAAATATTGCCACACTGTTTGTACATGTATACGTAATTACAACAAGGTATATGTATGGTGTAACAAAGTAATATCAATGTTCTGAGCTTGTACTGATGATGAATAATACTATTAATCCTTGTCTGATAACCTATTAATGTATACAGTTTAATAGAATGTTTTTACATATTGTAGCTGCGAAGAAAATTATTCTTGTTGACAGATTTTATTTTTGGCAGCTTGCACAGATTCTTCAACAGCTTACACAGGATCATTTTAAAATATATCCTAGCATTCTTCATTAAGGATATGCAACAGTGTGCCCTTTTCTTAAACTCCAAAAAGGCAAAATACATACAGTGGTGTGAAAAACTATTTGCCCCCTTCCTGATTTATTATTCTTTTGCATGTTTGTCACACAAAATGTTTCTGATCATCAAACACATGTAACCATTAGTCAAATATAACACAAGTAAACACAAAATGCAGTTTTTAAATGATGGTTTTTATTATTTAGGAAGAAAAAAAATCCAAACCTACATGACCCTGTGTGAAAAAGTAATTGCCCCCTTGTTAAAAAAGAATCTAACTGTGGTGTATCACACCTGAGTTCAATTTCCATAGCCACCCCCAGGCCTGATTACTGCCACACCTGTTTCAATCAAGAAATCACTTAAATAGGAGCTGCCTGACACAGAGAAGTAGACCAAAAGCACCTCAAAAGCTAGACATCATGCCAAGATCCAAAGAAATTCAGGAACAAATGAGAACAGAAGTAATTGAGATCTATCAGTCTGGTTAAGGTTATAAAGCCATTTCTAAAGCTTTGGGACTCCAGCGAACCACAGTGAGAGCCATTATCCACAAATGGCAAAAACATGGAACAGTGGTGAACCTTCCCAGGAGTGGCCGGCCGACCAAAATTACCCCAAGAGCGGAGAGACGACTCATCCGAGAGGTCACAAAAGACCCCAGGACAACGTCTAAAGAACTGCAGGCCTCACTTGCCTTATTAAGGTCAGTGTTCACGACTCCACCATAAGAAAGAGACTGGGCAAAAACGGCCTGCATGGCAGATTTCCAAGACGCAAACCACTGTTAAGCAAAAAGAACATTAGGGCTCGTCTCAATTTTGCTAAGAAACATCTCAATGATTGCCAAGACTTTTGGGAAAATACCTTGTGGACTGATGAGACAAAAGTTGAACTTTTTGGAAGGCAAATGTCCCGTTACATCTGGCGTAAAAGGAACACAGCATTTCAGAAAAAGAACATCATACCAACAGTAAAATATGGTGGTGGTAGTGTAATGGTCTGGAGTTGTTTTGCTGCTTCAGGACCTGGAAGGCTTGCTGTGATAGATGGAACCATGAATTCTACTGTCTACCAAAAAATCCTGAAGGAGAATGTCCGGCCATCTGTTCGTCAACTCAAGCTGAAGCGATCTTGGGTGCTGCAACAGGACAATGACCCAAAACACACCAGCAAATCCACCTCTGAATGGCTGAAGAAAAACAAAATGAAGACTTTGGAGTGGCCTAGTCAAAGTCCTGACCTGAATCCAATTGAGATGCTATGGCATGACCTTAAAAAGGCGGTTCA
>JANRMT010062792.1:81367362-81403692 GCA_026402145.1 Polypterus bichir lapradei | reverse complement strand
TGGTCATGAAAATAAAGAAAACACATTGAATGAGGAGGTGTGTCCAACCTTTTGGCCTGTACTGTATTCGTTTATAATAAAATGTTCTACCATTAAAAAAAAACCTTTAACAGTGGAATCAAAAGTTCAGAATATGAAAATGTAAGCACACTAGTCAAGAAATACAATTTGATTGGTTATTCTGCACACATAAAAGAAAAATAAACTATACATCACTATCTCAGTATGCTTGTGTTTTCATGCTTACTTACAAAAAACAAAAAACTTAACTGCTTACTTAACAAAATTAATGGTTACTCATTTTCTGGGTGTGTTTGCATAGAGTAGTAAGGAACACATACTGTGATTGCCCATGTCTGACCTTCTATCTGTCTGTCTGTCCTTTTACATGAAACAACTCTGCTCCCGGGGGGTGATTTTGCCGAAATTTGATACAGTTATTCTTCAAAGATATTTCAAAAGTTCACATTGAAAAGGATTGGTGAATTTATGAATGTGTCTGTGTTAAAGCATAGAAAAATTCTGTGTAACTTCAATTATGGATTAGTTTGCCATTTTAAATTTAATTTGAGAGAGCTCACTTCAACTTGTATATTTTTTAATGTTTTCCTTTTTCACTAGTCTGACAGACACTTCTAATAGCAAAATGGATTCTCACCACAAATTAAAGAAAAGCTGGCGGAGACTTGTGTACACAAGCCACTCATACAGCAACTCACTTCTCCTGCTGTTGAGGTAACTCTTAACAGTAAAGCAAAAAAGGCAAAAAAGTCTAGAAATTATAGAAAGAGGAAATGGATGATTTAAGTGTCACTCTGTAAGCATAGCGCAGACAAATATGTACTCAGAATTTGTTGTAAGCTAAAACAAGATTATGGCATTATGGTATTATCCACCCAGTATAGTGATTTGCTATTTCTCTGTCACTGTAATGTGTTTGCAAAACCCTTACATCTTCTCTATGTCTAAAGTAGCCAACAATTTTACCATAGTCCTTAAACAGATATTTTAACTTTACATTAGTTACTTCTTTCAAAAATGAATATTTACAACATGTGAACTACAATTAGTTAAAGACCTTGGCTCTAAAAGCTGAAAAATAATTGATGTATTATAAATATTCTTTATTTTACTTTGCATAGTTAAAACATTCAGAGTAAAGATTTCAATTACTTAAAGTTTCAACAGTGTATGCGTTTCTTTCAAACTCTTCCATCTCACTGACACTTTAAAGACAGTCAGACAGTCATTTTTTAACCCGCTTAGTCCTGAACAGGGTTGTGGGGGTCAGCTGGAACCTATCCCAGCTAACATAGAGTGCAAGGCAGGAACAAACCCTGGACAGATACGGTGAACAGACACCTACACACACACACACATCCCAACCACACACTATGGCTAATTTAGAATTGCCAAAGCACCTAACCTGCATGTCCTGGCTACTGTGGGAGGGAACTGGAGCAACTGGAGGAAATCCACATAGGCATGGTGATAACATGCAAACTCCAGGCAGGGAGGACCCTGGGACACGAAACCTGGTCTACTTACTGCAAGGCAGCAGAGCTTCCACTGTGCCACCATGCCGCCCTCACTTAAATATAAAAAGGTTTATCAAGTCAAGCTGTTTTCACAGTGTCTGACTGAAACACATACTTCATCAGAAGTTAGCCATCTTTCACTTTCAAGCTGACTGCAGGATGATAATCTTTTTTTAGGACTGATTTCTTGTTATGAGTGTATGACATTTATTAAAATGCACCGGGGTGGTGTAAATGTGTGACTGTCCAACATAGCAGTGTAACTGGAGGGATGATCTGAGAATTATCTCCTATTTTTATAAGCACCCTGAGTGCAATAATGACATGTAATTGTAATGAAAAAACAGATGTTATTTTATTCATTTGTTTTGAATTTGTTATACAAAACATATAAATTAATATTATATACATTTTATGAATACACTTGAGGTATTAAAAAATAACTGAAAAACATTTATGCTCTGTTAAGCTCAATGCTTTATGAGTGGGTTTCTTCAGTAGACAAACTAAGCAAGTGATTTCTGAAAGTCAACATAAGCCTCTTTCCAAGTTAATCCATGTAGTGTGATACTGCCATTCTGAAAGGAAAAGGGATAACCTGGGATGAAGTCAAGCCACGATCTTATGTATATTTAATAGGGTAAAACAATGTGTGCATGCTTCATTTAAAAAGTAAAAATAATAGCAAAATAAAATCACTGGATATTCAAAGGAACAAAGAAAGAGAAAAAGAAGGGCTCATAGAGTGTTCAACCTGATGTTGGTTTTGTACTAACAGTGAGAATGAAAAGGATCAGGAGATAACAGATTGTCAAAAATGTCAAGTTGACGTTGTTACCAGAAACAAACTGATCTTTTATCAAGTTCAAAACTATAATCAAATATCATAGAACTTCACGGCAAAAGCAAATTCATTAACCAGGAGAATTTTTTTTCAGAACAAGTCATTCACAAACACTGTGTTATCCTAATCCTACATAATCTAGAAATACATGGACAACCTTTATACTGTGACTGTGATGATCCCACACATTATTGGAGCTTTCTGGGCTGATTGCTAAAGCAACTAATAATGCAATTGAAATTCTGAAAATGGCAGCACCCATACCTAAACAAAATGGCTTTGTGGCAAAGGAATAAAACTTTTCTGGAACCTTTCTAGGTAAAAAATAAGGCCAGAATTGAATTCTTCAGATGAAACAAAAATACACACATATTTTGCTCAAAACACTTAAGAGAATCCTATAAAAACGTAATGAAAACCTCCAATTATAACAGGTTTGCAGTTTATTACACAGCTTCCAATCCAGTAATATGGCATTATCAAACAGTGTGAGAAAAGAAATATGCATGGTGCAAAGGCTTAATATCTGTGTTTAGTCCAAATTTTACAAACGTTTATGGTGCATTTTCTATTCTAAACAAAGAACAGTGGAGTTTCACTTTAAAATGTATTGTTCATTTACTTAGTAAGTGCATCATGAAAACATCTGATGACTATGCTATGTGTCTTTTGGTTTCTGAGCTTGAGTTTCTATCACATAAGTAAAAGAGTCAAACGACTTTCATAAAATTTAGTGTTTAATAAATCACTTAATGTGCACAGATTAGTAATACACTGGGATGGAGACCTACTATAAAATAAGCTGGAAAGAACTAAAGAAAATATATACAACTGAGAGAGTGAAAAAAGAAACTCAGTTGAGGCAAAAGTTGCAGCCAGTTTCTACAAACAGAAACACACAGCACATACAAAAATGAGTGGTGCATAGGTTTACACAGCAAATATTAAAGATTTTAGAAAATCAAATTACCTCATTAACTTCTTCCAAAAACTTCTTCCTCACTGGAAGTTAATATATGACAGTAGATTTAATTTGTTTTTTCTGACATTGATGAACAGAAAACAACTCTTTAATGTCAAAGTCAAAACAGAACAACAAATGCAAAGTGATATAAATTAAATACAAATAGAAAACATAAATTAATTGATCACATAAGTATTCATTCCCTTCAAGTCAGTATTTAGTGGCTTCACCTTTGTTAGCCATGGCAGCCTTGAGTCTGTGTAGACAGGTCTCTCTGTCACCTTTGCACATCTGGTCATTTTTCCCCATTCTTCTTTGCTAAACTGCTCCAGCACTGTCATGTTGCATTGGGAATTATGTGTGAAGACCCTTTTTAAAGTCCAATCACAAATTCTCAACTGCATTTAGATCTGGACTCTGACTCGTCTATTATTGCCTACACAGACTAGAAGATGAAATGCTATTGAAAGCCAAGCCTATATCCTTTAACCAAAAGTCTGTCTTATCATTACCACAGCTGAAAACTATAACCAAAAACCAAGCCAGAAGACAAAGAAAGAATTCAATGAACTCAAAAAAACAAACAGGAAAGTGTACACCTAGAAGGAAAGGCATGTTATCCAGTTGCAGATACCAGGAAGTGCATAGATTGCACTTTATATCCTTAATACCTGATGACAAGTGCAGGATGACCCTGGACATCAACCATTGCAATGCCATATGAACCGCTATAACAATACTGAACAAAATGATGGCATCCATGAGATACAAAATCGTGTTGTGAAAAAATATAAAATATTTTTAGGACCCTTAAAACAACATAATTCCAGAAAGATAATAGTGGAAATGAATACCAAAACCCTAAATAGAAAAAATGAATATAAATAAATGAGAAAACAAAGCAAAAAAAAAAATCAATAACATTTCCTGACATTGGCCACTACAGGACAATACATCCATTCCTGTGTAGCTTTGATTTTATGTTTGGATTTGTTGTCTTTGTGGAAAACAAATCTTCTCCCAAGGCACAGGTTTCTTGCAGACTTCATCAGGTTTTCTACAGCATTTCCCTGTACTTTGCTGCATTCATTTTACCATCATTAACCATCCAGTGCCTGCTTCAGAGAACCATCCCCACAGCATGATCCTGCCATCACTCTGCTTCACGGATGGGACTCTGTGCTTTGGATAATGTGCAGTGTTTGCCTTAGGTGAAACAAGTTGTTTAGTCTGAATTTTGATATCGTCAGACCAGTGAACCTTATTTCACCCTACTTTAGATTCTCCTACGTGCCTTCAGCAAATTCCAGTTGCGGTATCATCTCTGTTTTTGATTGACCGTGTCATTCTCTTTGTTTCCCCCATAAAGCTGTGACCGGTAAATCACCCAGGCACAGATGTTGTCTGCAAAGTCTCTCCAGCTATTCCTCTGTAGCTTGTGACTCCTTCAGAGGTATCATAGGTTTCCTAGTTGCCACCCTCACTAGTCTTCATTCTTGCACAGTCACTCAGTTTTTGTGGATGTCCTGCTGTAGACATATTTACATCTTGTCGTACTCTTTCCATTTCTTAATTATTGATTTTACAATATGCCAAGAGATATCCTGTGACTTTTCTTGTACCATACATTGATTTCTGCTTTTAAATCTTCACTTCACCGAGTTTCCTGGAATGTGGGACCTTCCAGATAAGGCACAGTTTTACTACAATCAATTGAAACCCCTTGGCTACAGACAGGTATCTCCCAGTGTGCTTTAGTGAACAACATTCTTCATTATTGAGGAAAATTTTCTAATTAATTGGATTGCGTACAAATCTTTGCATGAGTTCATTTACATTTGTTGATTACATTAAAACACAGATGGTATCTAAAGACTTTATTATTCAAAAATATATGATTTAACACTTAAGTTTTCTTTGTTAAGATGTTCACTGATCTACCCTTTGTAATAAAATTGGTATTGTAGCTTGGTTACTTTCAATATTGTTTTGGTGAGTTCACTAGAATATTTGCTTTGCATGTGTGTCTTGAAATTAGCATAGATAGAACTTCATTTGTTCCTTGTGAGAAATGTGGCTCTTTAAATAAATTAATGCATAAATATATAGATAAATAATGTGAGAGATTGCCGGCAGCTTATCCCAGCCAATACAGCCAGACCACTAGATGGAGTCCACCCTGCAGCATAGAGGTGTTCTGGATTCCCGCAGGGCATCATGGGAGATGGAGTGCGACTTCACAGCCCTGCTGGGTGCCGTGGGTGCCATTGGAGGACGCTGCAGGGAGACACAGGGATTTCTATTTTCCCTATAGAACTTCCAAGTCACGGGGACGAAAGAACAGAAGTACTTCTGGGCTGAAGAAAAATATGAATCTTCAACTGACCTGGAAGTGCTAATGAATCACATGGACTGGAGGACAGGAGCACTTCCAGGTCATGGACTATTTAAATGACTGTGGGAAGCCCAACAAGGAGAGCCGGAGTTGGGAGGAAGTGTAACGGAGCTGCTGGGTGGAGAGGAGGATTTATTGTTGATTATTATTGATTATTATTGTGTATTGTGGAGGTGGAGGTGCTTTATGCACATTATAAAAGAAATTAAAATTATTTCTGATACTTTTACTTGGTGTCTGGACGAGTTGACTGTGGGTTACATATACATATACAAACATAATTTGGTCTGAACATACCAGAATGACTAAAAAGAAAGAAAATTAAAAAAGAAAGGAAAAACTTTTGACTTGGCAGTCCAAGTCACAGTGAGGCATTATACAGGCATATTGAGTCCCAGCAGCATTTCTTGACACACTTCTGCTTAATAATTCATTGGCTGAAAGTAATCAGTGTCAGAGAGAGGATGTGCAGCATAGTTCATAATGAACTTTTGTTTTAATTCCCTCCTTTGCTACTACCTCTCGGGGTCCAGAATGTGTCCCATAACCAAGACTTTTAACTTTTTTAATTAATTTGCTGATTCAGTGGGCCTCTCTTGAAGTGATGTTACCAGCCCACATAGAAAATTGCACAGGCCATAACAGAGTTGTAGAGAATATGAAGGGTGTCATTTCCCACGTTAAAGGAACACAGTCTCCTAAGGAAGAAGAACCTGCTTTTCCCTTTCTTATGTACTGTAGTTTCTCTGTGTTCCCAAGATCAGTGCAACCTGTCATTTTGTTGCTTCAAAAGTCAGTAACCAGTTCTTTGGTTTTGGTTTAACTGCAGACATTACTTTATGTACCAAGAAACAAAATTCTCCACCTGACACCTATACTCTCTCTCACCCCCCATTATCAATAAACCCCATAAACGTAGAATTTCTGCAAGTGACATGAACTAGTGTTATATTTGTAGTCAGAAATGTACAGAGTGAAGAGAAAAATAGACAGGACTGTTTCTTGTGGTTCTCTAGTGTTGCTCACATCTGTAGCAGAAACACAGTCCTTGAGTCTTACATACTGTGGTCTGTCTGAAAGATAGTCCATTATCCAGGATACCATGGGCTCATCCATCTGCATATCTCTGAGTTTACCCCTTAACTTGAATGACTGGATAGAACTGAAGGTGCTGGAGAAATCAAAAAACATAATCCTCACAGTGCTGCCAGCTTTGTCCAGTTGAGAATAGGCCTTGTGGACTAACAGATAATTACATCTTCCACTCCCATCTCTGTTCAATAGGCAAACTGCAATTGGTCCAGGTGCTACAAGAGGACTCATATAGTCCAGGACCAGTCTCTCAAAGGTTTTCATGATGTGATACATAAGTGCCACTGGTCTGTAGTCATTAGGTGAAGAGGTGACTGCCTTCTATGGAACAGGAACAGTGCTGGATGCTTTCCACAGAAGTGTCTCTTACTGAAGCATTATGGACAGGCTAAACAGGTGACACAAGACACCACAAAGTTGGTCAGCACAGGCCTTAAGAACTCAAGGACTGACTCCATCTGGTCCTACAGCTTTTCAATGTGTGTAGCTTCCTCATTTGTCTCCTTACTTTGTCTTTATGGACAGTCCACACTGATGGTCAGAGTTGGACTTGTCATTGGCCATTCCATTGACATGTTGTTGATGTATAGGGATGGTGTGGGGAGACTGGACCTTGAAAAACGGTGGCAGTTGAAGGGAAAATCTATCAAAAACTTAAGAAAAGACATCCCCCAAAGGTATTCTCACATGGATCAGGTAATTCTTCTTCTTCTTTCAGCTGCTGCCATTAGGGGTTGCCACAGCGGATCATCTTCTTCCATATCTTTCTGTTTTCTGCATCTTGTTCTGTTAACATAGATGAGGTAATGAACAAGAAAAAAAATATTATCTCACAATCTGTTAACACTGCATCACATCTTTTCCAAATCTCTCCCACTTTCACTCTCTTTCAGGCTTTCACTACTTTCAGGTGAACTAGAAAGAATTAGGTAACAATAGCAGAGTTATCACACATCATCATAAGGGTGTGGATAAATAAGAAATCAAAGGCCTTTCATAAGGGTTACTAATGACTTACAACATGCATTCAAAGGCTGCTCTTGCTTATAAACATTTAAAGTGCTGAATATACAGGTCTGGCTCAGGTCCATCAATTTTTCATTAGATCAGTGATTAGCTCCTTATCATTTGAGGAAGAACACCTACATTAGTAATTATTTCAATTATACCTAAAAGTAACATTACATAATTTTGCTATGTGTAAAATATTTTTTCAAAACATACAAAGAGCAAAATGCTGTACAAAGTGCTTTCATCAGGTATATTTTATATCTGTCTAGCCAACTCTCAAAGTCCTTTAATCTGAACTGCTTGCTGCCCTTCTCAAAAGTAAATAACAAAGGCATTAAGCAACGGCAGAAACATGGAAAATATGACACAGGCTTAAAAAGTGCTAAAAAACATAGCTATCAGATGTCAGCCAGTGCTGCCTCCAGCGGAATAAAGTACTGAACACAGTAGCTTTTTTAAACCCAATGTATTACTAAATTATCAGTTATATAACAGCCATGACATATAATCACATATCCTTTTATAAACCTACTTCTAAAGGCAAGAATGAACCTCAGGTGAGACACCGATCTGTTGCATGGCACACATGCATATTCCTATAATCATTCATAATGGAGCATTTTAAAACTAGTAAAAAACTGAATTTGTTCTTGTAACGTGGGAGAGAAATTGTTATACCCAGGGGAGAAATCTGGCCATGGTGAGAACATTCAACCTGCACACAGACAGTGAGGGTCAGTATTCAAAGTGGGTCTCTTGGAACTGAGAGCTGGTAGTGTTATTCACTGTGCAATCCTGCTTGTTTAAAATAAAGTTCAACTCCAATAGTGTTGTCCAGTAGTCATCACTATTGCTTCACCACTGTAGAGTGCTGGCTTAATCTTCTTTTTTTTTTGCCTGTTTTACAAGTTTTCTACCATAACTTTCCCCAGAGGACTTTAGCTTTCTTAAACATTTAGGTTTATTTTTTACTGTACAGGCCAGGTGAATGTTCACAACTTTTTTTTTATTTTTTTTATCATGGACAATGATAGTCCATCCAGGGCAGGCACCTCCCTTATGTCCAACAGCAAGAACAACAACAATTTATTTTTATATAGCCCAAAATTACACACAAAATACCTCAGTGGGCTTTAAAAGGCCATGTCTAATTGACAGCGCAAGAAGCCTTTATTCTCAAAGATGAGAAAAAAAAACTACTGTAAAACCTTGTAGGAAAAAATGGAAGAAATCTTTGGAAGGCCAATTCAAAGAGAGATTCCCTTCCAGCTAGGTTGGTCGTGCAATGGGTGTAAAAAAAAAGGGTAATATATAAGTTAGAAAGCAAAATGCAGGTAGTCCTCTTCTCAGTCCTAGATGGCTGTGTATTAATTGGTCTCATTTTAAATTTTGATTGTTGTAGTTGTAGGGCAGTGATGGTATGATCTGGGATTGGTCTGCAGATCTTTCAAAAGAAGTCTTTTGTTCGTTTTGGCAATCACATTGGTCTTTGGCACACACAGCCAGAAGGACAGGCTTAAATGCTCTAGAAAGACTTTGGGGTATAGATTCCAATATAGCTTGAGAGAATAAGTACAGAGTGCATTAACAAAATTTGAGTTGACCATTCATTCAATAATATTATTATTTTTGAGTGTAATTGCCAGCCCCTGCATCCCGGACTAGGACAGCCTAACTAAAGGAGAGAAAGAAGAAAGATATCAGTCAGGTTCAGATGTCTTTCTGTTTCATTAACACCTCCCCAACACAGCAAAAGATGCAGCAATGTAGAGGTAACAGCAACCACCTCCCAGTTCCCAAATATATCTATGGCCCAGTTCCCAAATTTCCTTGCACCTTGATGTGTTACAAAGAGTTAACAAACATGTAGTTAATATATAACTATACTCTAAACTAAACAAATATATTTTTAACCTAGATCTACATATTGACACAGTGCCAATGCCTCATGTCTAATGGCTCCACTTAAGTTTTGAGTACATAACACTGCACAACAAAGTTTTTGCTTCTTGAACACTGTTGGGTGTTTCTTATAGATTTTTGGGTGCTGATCATGAATATCACATCAAAATTTACCCATCACGTACCATTTCAGTTTTGTCATGATTTTTTCTTATATTTGTATCCAAACAATTTTGCTACTGTAAGTGACTTATCAACAACGGTTTGTGCAGCCTGGGCATGTCCAGGCATGGAATCAGGCCAGTTTGGAAGCTGATCTGTGGAAGTTGACATCCTGGGCGTGCCTGGGTAGGTCTGAATGAGCTTGACGCTGTCTCAGCATGCTATAAAGGTAGCTTGCATACACCGATCCTGCTCATTTGGTTTATATAGATAGTCAGTGTGTATGTATAGTATCAGTATAGTAAAGTATAGTATCTGTAGCAATATAACAGTAAGTAAGCTTGATACTATAAACGTTTTGGTGTTGGGCGATATCTCCGCTATATCTCTGGCGAGTATATACTTGCGCCTCAGAGACGTTGGATGACTACTCTTGTAAAGAAAACTTATCATCTGTATTTTTCTGCTGCAAAATTGGCGATCAAGACAAGGAATGGACGCCTCACATTTGCTGTGCGACATTTGCTGTCAGTCTAAGAGCCTGGCTCAGAGGCACTCGTAAGACAATGCCATTTGCTGTTCCAATGATATGGTGAGAACAGAAAGACCATGTGACAGGCTGCTACTTCTGTTTGACTAATGTGCCTGGTTTCTGGTTGTAAATGACATTCTGATATCCTCTGATGAAGGAAACTCCACTGTAATTATGTTGTTAGACTTAAGTGCAGCATTTGACACCATTGACCATTCGATTTTACTGCACAGGCTAGAAAACGATGTTGGGCTTACAGGCCCCGTGCTCGCTTGGTTTAGTTCCTATTTATCAAATCAATTCCAATATGTACAGAAATGTGCTGACAGTACTCCATCATTATACACAGAAGTTCAATATGGTATCCCGCAGTGCTCAGTACTGGGGCCGTTACTGTTTTCACTTTACATGCTTCCACTGGGATCTCTCATTAGGAAACATAATGTTAATTTTCACTCGTATGCAGATGACACCCAGTTATACCTTTCATTTAAATCAATTGAAGTTTCTCCGATGTTGTCTTTAATTAGTTGTGTTAGTGAATTAAAGGAGTGGATGAATGATAACTACTTGTCTTTAAATACAGATAAAACAGAGATGTTAATTGTTGGAGGGAATGACGCGGATCACAACAATATTTTGTCATCATTTAACTCAGTTGGAATCCCAATTCATTTTACTGAATCAGCCCGCAATCTAGGAGTTATCTTTGATTCTAGCATGTAATTTAAAGCACATATTACAAAGTTGTCCAAAACATGTTTCTTCCATCTTAAAAATGTTAGGAAATTAAGGCGCCTTCTAAATAAACAGGATTCTGAGAAATTAATTCATGCATTTATCTCTAGTAGGATTGACAACTGCAATGCGGTGTTCACTGGCTGTTCAAACTGTTCTCTATACAGCCTCCAGTTAATCCAAAATGCGGCTGCAAGAATTATTACAAGAACAAGAAAATATGAACACATAACTCCAGTTCTTAAATCCTTACACTGGTTCCCGGTTAAGTTTAGGGCAGATTTCAAAATCCTCCTTTTAACATATAAAGCATTAAATGGCCAAGGTCCGACTTACTTGTCTGAACTTATCATGACTTACAAACCAGAGTGCACATTAAGATCTCAAGATGCCGGTCTGCTTATGATTCCAAGGATTAATAAAATAACAGTGGGAGGTCGAGCTTTTAGTTACAGGGCCCCTAAACTGTGGAATTGTCTTCCCGCTTCTATAAGAGATGCCCCTTCGGTCTCAGCCTTTAAATCCCGACTGAAGACTCACTACTTCAGTTTAGCATATCCTGACTAGAGCTGCTGATTAACTGTACAGACTGCATCTCTGTTGTTAGTCATTAGCACTAAAACATAAGTAACATGATAGTTATAATTGAATACTAACCCTCACCTATTCTGTTTCTGTTCTCGGTACTCAAATGTGGCAATTGGTGCCACGACCCACCTGCCAAGTTGTTTGCCTGCCTATGGTAAAGTCATCCCTGATGGAGGATCGCAGGAATCATAGGAAAGAGGGGTCCTTTCATCGGATTGGCTGGCCCAGCACTGTTTTAGCCGTGGAATGGCCAAATGGGGGAGGCAGCTTGATGGATGAGGTCTTCAGGACTCTAAAAATATCCAAATCTTATTATGTGATATCATCTACTGTTAAATTCTGCTCTGTACTTCTAAAATTTTTATTTTTATGCTGTATTAAGGACTGTTCTGTTCTGTGTATTGTATTGTATTGACCCCCTTCTTTTGACACCCACTGCACGCCCGACCTACCTGGAAAGGGGTCTCTCTTTGAACTGCCTTTCCCAGGTTTCTTCCATTTTTCCCTACAAGGTTTTTTTGGGAGTTTTTCCTTGTCTTCTCAGAGAGTCAAGGCTGGGGGGCTGTCAAGAGGTGGGCCTGTTAAAGCCCATTGCGGCACTTCCTGTGTGATTTTGGGCTATACAAAAATAAATTGTATTGTATTGCATTGTATTTCTCTGCCAAAAATAAGAAGTCATTTGCATATCCTAATCTGCCTTCAGCAATGAGACCCGTGCCACATGACGACAGTCTTCCAATTCCCAATCCACCAGAGGATTGAACCTTAGACGAACCAGATGAAGAAACTGCAATGCAGGGTACTGACAGTGACATTGACCCAGATTTTGAACCATGCTTATCGGGGCCTCATGTATAACGCCATGCGTAGAATTCGCACTATAACATGACGTAAGCACAAAAGCCGAAATGTGCTTACGCACAGAAAAATCCAGATGCAGGAATCTGTGTGTACTCCAACATCCGCGTTCTTCCGCTACATAAATCCCAGTCAGCGTGAAAACTAACACTCGTGCACGCGCCTTCTGTCCCGCCCCAACTCCTCCCAGAATTACGCCTCTTTGAGTATGCAAATCAATATAAATCACCCTTAAGCTCAGCCTTCTGTGAAAAGACAATGGGAAAAGCACGGGGGGAAATATAAGAATTTCAGTGAATACACCAAGTGGAGGCAAAGGAAAAATATACTATTTGTTTATTTAAACCGTGATATAATCAACAAAAGGAAGCTGATCGAGTGACTTAGCGTGTTGGAGAAACTTGAAAGCTCACGTTCACAAAGTCGCACAGTGCTGGAAATAAAAAAGTTGTCAGATATCAAAGTCGCTGTGAAAAGGCGAGTCGTAGCCCACTGTCTGAGTTTCATATGAAAGCTTATTAGGGTACAGAGAAAAATAAAGACACACAGTGGGAAAAAGCAGGAAATGTCAACTTCAATCTCGAAATTTCCACTTTAATCATGTAGTTTATTTTGTCATTAAAGTAGAACATCATAAACTTCATCTTAAAATCGTTTAATTAACCAGTTTCTCAAATCACATCGTAATTAAAGTAGCACGTTAAATGCTTTGTTTTGTATGTGATCTTCTATGTGCTCTATGTGTGTGAATCACTACTTGCTTCTTAAACCGGCTCTCTTCCTCCAACTGGACACAGAATCCATTACATTTGTGATATTACAGCTCTCTGAATAACTAAAATAAAGAGATGTATACGTGATATCATTTTCATGATGATAGGAGTTAAAGCACGTTATTAAACATGGGTTTCACGGCGCAGTGATTGTGCGCGACCTTCGATGAAATAATTTGTTGCAGCAGTACTCGGGGTGGCCCTAGGCTTGTGGTGGCCCTGGGCAGAGAAAGACTCAGTGGCCCCTTCGCCCGCCAATCTCAATATGGTATCTTATGCACGGTGGATGGCCACGTCTGTTGCGGACACTGTATAGCCACCTTGTGCTCATGACACAAGCGTTTAACTTTTGCCGAAATTTGCCGCTGCGTTTTTAGCTGTGTCATTATTTTCTCTTTCTGTTTTATATTCAATATATATTGGAGTGGCCGCCCCTGCAGTCCTTGCTTTTCTTTCTCCAAGTAACCGATCGCCACACAGTCAGCTCTGTAATAGACGTTAAGCCATCTGTATGCTTAGAGCGCCGATTCTTTAAAACATTTAAGGAACATTGAAATATCTTCATAGTACATGTTTAATTATTCTATCCTTCACGCCAGTAACAGTGAAGAATATAGATTATTTAAATGAAGTTAAAGTTTTATCTGTATACAGTAATATAATAAACATTTTGCTGCATTTCATCTTAAAAATAATATCGTCATCATATGTAAATACGTGCTTTATAAAGTGGCTCAGGTTGTGTAATATTATAACTGTAGTGCAAGTTTACAGTGGGGTGATTGTACTTATAAGTACAAACTGTTCTACAAGGAGCAATTGATTAAGTGCGTTTAAAATTCTTGGGATGAAACTGTTTCTGAACCGCGAGGTCCGTACAGGAAAGGCTTTGAAACGTATTGTTATGGCTCAGACAGCGTGTGCTTGATACTGTATACCGATAATTCTCTTTCCGATCAGCTGCTGCTGTGATTCCCCACTCAGATACAGTGATATAAATACTCCGAGTGGTGCAGTGAGAGTAATATGGAAAAAGATGATCCGCTGTGGCAACTCCTAATGAGAGCAGCTGAAAGAAGAAGAAGAAGAAGAAGAAGAAGAAGGTGCAGTTAAAGTAACAACACTAAAGCAGTTATGGTATTTGGAATACTATGGCTATTCCCTGAACCATTATATTGTTACAAGTTAATTACAATCAGATGCATTGCACTAATAAACAATATGAGGTTAGTTTCAGTGTCTTTATAAAGCCTAATCAGGAAAATAAAAGACCAACCACACAGGAACAGTAGCACTGCTTTGACGCTGGGTGCCGCCAGTCTGCAAAACCGAGCGGAGAACTTGTGTACGACAAGGTATGAGGTACCGTGGAAAAGTGCGTGGCTTTACGCCAAGTGTAGGTTTTATACATCGCGATTTGAACGCGGAAAAGTTCTTACGCAACATTTCTGTGCATACGCACCGTTTATACATGAGGCCCCAGGTGATCCATATCTGATAACACAGTCCGAATTGAATGATTTGGTCAGAGATTTGGGTCCGTCAAAAGCAAAAGCCGAGTTGCTGGGTTCAAGACTGCAGGAATGGTCTTTGCTGTTACCAGGTACGATAATTTCTGTGTTTCGAGGCTGACATCATGATATAACAAAATGTTTTGCACAAGTCGACAGTCTCTGTTTCTGTTGTGACATTGAAGGATTGTTCTCAGCCTTGGGTTGTGATCACAATCTGGAAGAGTGGCGTCTCTTCATTGATTCATCAATGTTAAGCCTGAAAGCTGTTCTGCTACACAATGGCAATGTTTATCCTTCAGTACCTGTTGGCTATGCGGCACACATGAAAGAAACGTATGAGAATATGGAACTGTTGCTGAAACACGTCCAGTATAGCAGGAACAGCTGGATTTTTAGTGGAGATCTTAAAGTTGTTGCTCTGTTACTAGGACTGCAGCTCGGCTATACAAAGTACTGTTGTTTCATCTGTGAATGGGACAGCTGTGCCAAAGAGTCGCACTATTCTCGACAGAACTGGCAACTCCATAAAAAGTTAGTCCCAGGACAGAAAAATGTGGCACATGAATCGCTTGTCGACCCAGCAAAGATATTTTTGCCTCCTCTTCACATAAAACTGGGACTCATGAAGAATCTCATGAAAGATCTGAACAAGGAAGGCGAAGGTTTTCGTTATTTAAGACAGATGTTACCAAGAATAACTGACGCCAAGATCAAAGAGGGCATTTTTGTTGGCCCCCAGATCAGACATGTTATGAGTGACAAGCGGTTTGAAGATCTGTTAGTTGGGCTGGAAAAAAATTGCCTGGAAAGCATTCAATGACGTTGACAATTTTCTGGGCAATTACAGAACCCCAAAATACATTCAGCTGAAGGACAAACTTCTCAAAGCAAACAAGACAATGAAGTGTACCATGTCACTTAAAATTAATTTCCTCCACTCACACTTGGACTTCTTCCCCGCAAATCTTGGTGCTGTCAGTGACGAACACGGTGAAAGGTTTCACCAGGACATTGCTGCAATGGAGAAATGATACCAGGGCAGCTGGAATCCGTCAATGCTTTCTGACTACTGTTGGACACTGCAACGTGATGCACCAGACATTGAATACAAAAGAAAATCAGGAGCAAAACACTTTTAATTCTGTTGAATTTAATAGCTTATGCGAAACATAAACATGACTAAATACATTATTGTCAGTAAACATATAAATGTCTATTTCTACGTGATGCAGTAAAACCAAAACTATATTTGTGCATACCCAGTAGGTACCTGTCACAATCAGCAAAAATATTTCAGGAAGTAAGACTTTTCAAAAAAATTGTTGTGCAGTGTAATGGTAAGTTTGAAAATTGATAATACTTTTCATAAGAAGGATTTAGGAGTCACAGTGGACTTATAACACTCAACCTCCAGACAGTAATCAGAAGCCATTAGGAATGCTAACAGAATGTTAGGCTATATAGCACGATGTGTGGAGTACAAGTCCAAGGAGGTTATGCTGAAGCTTTATAATGGTCTGGTGAGGTCTCATCTGGAGTACTGTGTGCAGTTTTGGTCTCCAGGCTACAAAAAGGACATATCCGTGCTAGAAAAGGTCCAGAGAAGAGCAACTAGGCTGATTCCAGGGCTACAGGGGATGAGTCATTAGGAAAGATTGAAGCAGTTGATCCTTTTCTGTTTAAAGAAACATGACTGAAGTGTTTAAAATTATAAAAGGAATTAGTACAGTGGATCCAGGCTTTTACTGGGTTCAACAAGAACACCAAGTTGGAAATTTGTTAAGGGTAATTTTCACATAAACGTTAGGAAGTTTTTATTCTGAAAGAGAAACATAATCACATGGAGTTAGTTACCAGTGGTGTGGTAGACAGAAGGACTTTAGTGACCTTCAACAGTCGACTTCATGTTAATTTGGAAGAGTTAAGTTTATAAGATTAGAGAGCTTTACTGGGCTGAATGGCCTGTTCTTGTCTAAATTTTTCTAATGTTCTAAAAATGTCCTAAACAAGAAATTTATTTTTGTGCTCCCATGATCTAAATATGCATTTTTGGAAATTTTGATGATAGAACTAGGGATGCAGGTTAATCAGATTCTTTGCTTACTAATACAGGGTGATTCAAAAAGATTAATCCAATTTCAAAATGATTTAGTTCACTTCTAAATCATTACAGAACATTGCAGTAAATTGGAAATGGTATAGATAAGCATATAGTTGATTATGTCATTTTACAAGTGCTCAATATGACCTCCTGCAGCTGTACAGAAAGCATCAACGCGATAGTCAAATTCATCCCATACTTGATTGAGCTTGTTGGGTGTCACTGTATCACAGGTCTTTCAATGTGATTTCGAAGATCATCCAGTGTTGTTGGGAGGGGTGGCACATAAACAGAATCCTTAACATACCCCCACAAAAAAATGTCACACAGAGTGAAATTTGGTGATCTTGGGGACCAGAAGTGGAGTGTCAAATTGTGGGCTCATTGCACAGTTATGACAGATTAACTCTTATTGAAGTGGAGAACACAAAATGCTTCCCAGCTCTGATGTTATCAGCTCCATGCAGACTGAATGGAGCCATCTTCCGGTGACATTCAAAAACTCTATGACCCCCTCTTTCAATTGGTATGTGATTGGTTCTTAGGCACCTCACGGTTGTAAACATATGGCACTTTGAAATCGGATGAATCTTTTTGAATCACCCTGCATTGCGAAGAAAAAAAGTGCATTGTGCTAAGATTACTGTTAAAATTTAATACTATTATGGTAATACTTTTTTAAGTAGATCAACAGTCATCTCAATGGAACTTTGCAGTCCTCTCGTACTGGCTTTCAAAATATTTAAAATGCATAACTCATTCTATACACAAATTTTACATTTTAATATTACTTCCCTGGCTGATATCTGTGGTATTTTTGACAGCTGGCTCTTGGACAACCTTTTTTAAAGAACATGACAGAAAAATAAATATAATTAAATGATAGTAACATGCCTATTGATGGTCAGTACGCTAGTAAGCTCTTGAATGGTCTGTCCAGCACTGTTTCTCCTAGTCTTACACCCAGGATTTACAAGATAGGCACTGGCCTTCCATCACCTTACATTGTATTAAGTGGGTCTAAGAATGTTATGCTATGTTATGAATTACAGTACTTGTGATCCTCTATTGGAATTAGTATCAGAATAAGCAGAATGAATGAATTAAAAATATTTAACATCATTACAAAACCTGTGTTGGGACGTTTTGAAAAAAACAGTATTATCTATCTACTTTATATTCACAGGATTAAGTTCTTTTTAAAAATGTCTGCTGTTAAGTTGCAAGGCTCCTTTTGGTTACATGAAATTGGTGATGTAATTGAAACTTTTCAGCATTTAGACCAACAGGATATCTACTTGTTCTGACAGTCCCATTGAACTTTTTGAGGCTATTACAGTAAGTTTTTGTACAATGTTCCTGCCCATAGACTATTGAGTAAAACACAGAATGCAAGGAAGTAGTAAAAAAGAGAATTGCTGACAACAAGAGAGGCTGTGTTATTCATTTAGGATTTACAGGAGCTGCATTTGAAACAGATTTGACATAACTTTTAGATATCGATACACAGCATTTTAACTTTTCAATGCTATATCCAAAATCAGTAAAGGGAAAGGCTAGAGACATTGATAAAGCCAACAAACTGTATTTTCTCTTTCTGTCAACCTGTAATTTAATGCAGGTAAAACCTTTACTAAATCTGTAAATAACCCTTCACCACTGCTCTTAATGCATATTTTTCTTTAGGCTTACTCTCTGTATGTCCTCTTTTACCCTATTACACATACTTGGGACATAGTGGGTCAGATATATTGACATTTTTTAAATGGACGCATACAAGAAAAGAGTAACTCTGTCTAACAAGAAGGAGACTTCACTCCATGTCTCCTTGTAACTGCTCACTTACTCTAGCTTTCACTTGAAGAAGCTTCAAATCCTCTTCTAGAGGCAATTCTGGATGAAGCCTGTAAACAAGTAAAAATACAGCTCCATGTCAACCATTTTATTTACAGATGATACTGCCATCATGACCTGTTCACCAGCTATGATGAGCCAGATTACACAGAACAGGTTAACTTTCTGACGCAGCGGTGAGCAAACACAAGTGTTTCCTTGGGCACTGGTTACAGCAGACAGACAATGGCCCATCTAGACTGGAGAGGTGTGAAGGAGCATTTCTTTATTTGTTATACTTTTCCTCTAACCAGTTCTTTTACACATGGATTTGCAAAGATACATTTCCTAATCGATTTTTACTTACACAGCTTGGAGTTCCTTGGCAGCAGCAGTTGTATTGTGTGCTGATGAGGAATGCAAAAGTGTAGGCAGCAGGTTTGTGTGAGACAATGTGAAACTTTTAAGCGAGTAAAGGCAACTGTTTGTGCCAACTGCTGTTGGTAGTTTCCTCCTGTGTTTACCACGCATAACAGAGTCTTCTAAATCAGTAGCAGCCCCCATATTCCTGCACTGGCCAACATCTTTATCCAAGGCGACTTACAACATTTGAGATACAACTAGTTACATTTCTTTTTTGTTTTTCCAATTGGAGCACAGGCAGGTCAAGTGACTTGCTCATTGTCAAACATTCTTTACAAGCAGGAAGTAAATCCATAACCTCAAAGTCCAAAGCCTTAACCACTACGCCAGACTTCACCCACTGATTGCCATTATTTTCTTTCTTAATGAAGGTTTTTGCATAACGTATCCCAAACTCAGCGTATCTCGGAAATGTCTTCACTCCAACTGTGATTTGCCACCCAGACAATCTGTTATATAGCACATCATTATATAGCACTACATTGACTAATTCACTTTATACACAAGTCACAATTTATCTGAAACTATGAATAAGAGAGGCAGTTTTTGAAGGCTTTATAGAATGTTTTATTTCAGCATTTAATCACTGGCATTCTTAGTGCATTTACTG
Source organism: Polypterus bichir lapradei (assembly GCA_026402145.1). NCBI lineage: Eukaryota > Metazoa > Chordata > Cladistia > Polypteriformes > Polypteridae > Polypterus > Polypterus bichir. The sequence goes on along the minus strand of JANRMT010062792.1, from coordinate 81,383,814 downwards.
GTGAGCAAATGATGCTCCTTCAGCAGAATCGGTAATGAATGAATGAATGAAATATAGTAGTGTTGACTGGTGTGGGATAATCAGTGGGATTCTCTGGATGGACTGTCAAGTTGTAAACTGTCTGGCATATAAAAAAAGGTTATTGTTTTGGTTTTCTGTTCATTCCATTTTCATGAGTAACCTAAGTGTGCATACTTTTTTAAATGTAATGTGTGTATTTATTGTGAACATGTTATTGCTAGGATTATACATCACCATCCATGAGAGCAAATAGAGCATGAGGGCTGCAACAACAGCTTTCCATTATTGCTTCCAGCTGAATGGCTGTCATATTTTAAAATTTATAAATGCAAGAAATAGCCGGCAAATGATCTCATGGGTGCTGACCTTCTGAGTGCAAAAATTTCACTGTAATTGCATTGAATATAATATAAAGGGTGCAAAGAAACAATTTTTTTCATATACCAGCTCTATAAACATCCTGAAAACTATTATTATAAATAAGCTTTTTTTTGGCATTTTTCTAATTAACAGATTTTTTTCAGTAAAATTTTAAAATACCACCCAGTTCTTCTGTATGACCTGTTTATAATACAGTTTCACACTATCAGCCTTTCTATTTTGAGGTTCACGCCACATTTGCAAATTTAAAACCACTTTTGACAAAATCATGCATACTGTAGGTGAAAACACAATTATTGTTTTGCCCAACACATGTGTTACAAGTTACAGAGGTGCAATGTTTAGTGCTGTTACCTCAATGCTTCAGGAGAGTGGGATTAAATCCTGGCCTGGTCACAACTTGCGCATATTCTACACTTGTCTTTGTGAGACTTAATACGTGAGTTTCTATTTTTGTCATACTTTCAAAGTTGCATTTAAATTACCAAGTGGCCCAGTGTGAGTGTACATGAATGACTCCTATGATAGAGTAAAGTCTATCCAAGATTAGACGGGATTAGCCGTATCTCATTGTGACCCTGTTGGCCTAAATGAGGTAAAGAATGGATGGATGGGGCCATACTGGGAAGCTGTTCCACTATATGAGGTTATAAAAATCTATAGCAGGTCTGAAACATCCAGTCAGTAAAATGTTTGATTATCAACAAACATCAATCAGTCTATCATGAGTACAAGGCAAAAGTAAATTCTAACTTCACTCTATGGCTTCTTCTTCTGCTTCTTTTGGCTGCTCCCATTAGGGGTTGCCATAGTGGATCATCTTCTTCGATATCTTTCTGTCCTCTGCATCTTCTTCTGTTACACCCATCACCTGCATGTCCTTACTCACCACATCCATAAACCTTGTCTTATATGATTTTGATTGTATTTTAGCAAGGCAAAAGTGTCATTCTGAAATATTTATATATTCACATGTGGTTTATGTGTTATTTTATAAACATAATATTTTATGACTGATTTTATTGCTACCTTGCAGTGAATTAATTCATCTTACCAGTTTTCATATAGCAGATGTTTACTTACACAAGAGCAAATTTAAAAATCTTCTTCTGTAAAATATTTTTATTTATTAGTGTTCTTTTATCAGTCAGGTTCAAGGGAAAACTGCTGACTTTTACCTACTAGGATTAGAATGATTCAGGCACAAGAGGACCATTTGTTCTGTACTAGCACCTCTGGATATTAGTTCTGCTCTATTACCTACAGTTCACTTACCAATAACACCAAGGAGTGTGAATTAAAAGCAGTCAATCAAATATGCTCATCAAAGAAAAAGCTTCAGAGAGCTCAAGTTCTGAAATCACCCCTTCTCCAAGCTGAACATTAGACACATCGTTTAATCGTTTGTTTTTATGTCTACAATGTGTTTTGTCAGTGAAGATGGTTTCAAAGTGGCCCCTAGACATAAATTAGAAATTGACAAAGGGGAGGGGTAGCCTTAGCTCCATTCTAGGGTGAATATAGAATACAGACCATTTCATGGCAGATTTTACAGTTAAGAGCATTTGAAGTATGTGAAATAAATAAACCTTGCTACTGCATAGTTTGAATAGAAAATTACATAAAATGAATAGTTTAACAATATCAATGATAGGAAAAATACGAAGGAGACATATAACAACCCTAGTTGTACACTCTGTAATTTTCTGTTTGCGTAACAGATTTTCTTCTTCTTCTGCTCCTTCTATTATAACAGATAAGGAGCAATTAATAGCCTTAGCTCTGATACATTTTGGTTTAAGATTCCTCTACGTAAAGATATATAAAAGATACATCTATTACACAATTAAACATGTTGTTCTGTATGAAATGAGAAGAGAGCATATAAACATGTTCTGTAGTGTAAAATAAGTAAAATCATTTTTGATTAAACTTGATGGATTAAGGTGAATCAATAGGCTAATTTCATTATCTAATTGATTAGCCAAAACCTTAAAAAAAGCTCAACATGAAATAATTAAGCACATTAATTACCAAAAACTTTATGAATCTATGTAATTTTATTCAGGATTATGTCAGTTCAAATCAGAAGAAGAAATGAAAGAATAAAACATGTCCAGAAGGAGCTGGACAAACAGGATTGAAAATGTGCATATGGCAACTTAAGAGACACAAACATAAAGGGACATAAGTCCATCACAAATTTGACAAGCAAGAAGAGACCATTCCTGTCTATCAAGGTTATTTATTTAGCTAATAGTTAAGCTGTCCAAATATCTTATCCAGATATTGTTCTTAATGGTTTTCAAGTTTTCTACTTCAACTACATGTCTTGGTAGTTTGTTTCAGAGTTCCACAACTCTTTGTGCAAAGAAGTGCTTCTTGGCTTCAGTGTTAAGTGTACTTCCCCTTAATTTCCACTGATGTCCTTGAGTACTTGATTCACCATTAAGCTGCAAGAATTCAGCTGGATTCATTTTATCAATGCCTTTGTGAATTTTGAAGACCTGGATTAGGTTTCCACACAGTCTCCTCTGCTTAAGACTAAACAGGTTTAATTCTCTGTGTCTGTCAGATAAGAACATGTCCTTAAGTCCTGGGATGCACCAGGTTGCTCTCCTATGGAAAGTTGAATGGCTGCTATGACTCTCTTGTACTGTGGTGACCAGAACTGCACACAACACTGTAGATGCGGTCTTACTAGTGCATTGTATAGTTTGAGCATAACATTCCTTGGATTATATTTAACAGCTTTATGATACAACCTAACATTTCATTTGCCTTTTTAATTGCTTCTGTACATTGCTTAATCAATTAACAATGGTTGCGTCAACACACATCTCTAAATCCTTTTCAGAGGTTACTTCCTGCATGACACTGTCTCTCTCTTGTATTTATAATTTATATTCCTTTAGCTCATGTGTAGCACTTTGCAGTTTTTTACATTAATCTGTATTTTCCAAATATTTGTCCAGTTCTGAAGGTTGTCCAGGTCCATTTTGAATTCTTTTTGCTGCCTCCTCAGTGTTTGCAGTCCCTCCAATTTTAGTGTCATCTGTGAATTTCACAAGTTTACTAACTATACGAAAATGAATGTCATTATAAATAATCAGAAAAAATAATGGTCCAAGAGAAGACTCTTAATGGACTCCACTGATGACCTCACTCCATGTGGAGTATTCTCCTCTTATCTGTACTCTTTGTTTCCTGCCAGTTAACTAACTAGAGATCCAGCTTTGTAGGTTACCTCTGATGCCTACAGCTTCCAGTTTCAGATTTAATCTTTGGTGTGGGACTGTATCAAAGGGATTTTGAAAGTCTAAGTAAATTACATTAAATTAAATTAAATTGTTCTTGTTTGCTCTATTTTTAATGTAACGTCTCAGTAAAAAAACTATTGACGAACCTAATGTCTCACTTGCTCCTCATTAACACCTCTGTTGATAACTAATTTAATTAATGACAACAACAAAGATTTAACTGCTGGAGAAAGCATCCAGTTTACACTCAATATCAGACACTTTGGCTACAGATATGAATTTTACAAATGTTTCCCTTAGCATCAATAGGCATTCTGCTAAAAAACTGAGAAATTGTTCTGGCCACAACTTATTATCTATAACCTAAAGCCCCAACATTTCCGTGTAACTTCAGCCACCACTAAATTACATTTATTCTCCATATTTTCAGAGCAAAATATGTGTTTCATAATTTTGTTTTAAGTTTATTCAGTTTAATGAGACCAAGGAAAAGCCATATTTTGTCTCCTTTCCTGATCATGGTTTTCATATGGAGGATACAAAGGGAACATCCAAGGACTGGCGAGTATCCAGTTGAGGAATACTAGAGATGGCATCTCAGCAGTCCTCTGAGCTTACCAGAGTGGGATGAGAATTAGCATTTCCAAATCTGGGATCGTGGCCCTATCTAGGAAGGGAAACAATTGACTCATTTTCTTCAGGTAAGGTAGTGAACATCTGGGTCTTTTTCATGAGTGAGAGAAGAGATAATGGTGAGATTAGAAGACTAAGGAATTGGTGCAACAATTTTTTCTGACATTGTACCAGACCAGTTACCAGTTAGTCTAAATGTATAGGTGAAGTTCATTGACTCATGCAGGAGAATAAGAGAATTGTAAGTTGGGTCCATCTAAGGACAGCAAATAAATGTAGAAAATTGAGTACAGACATGAGAAAATGGATTGATTGGTGTTAATCAATCAGTTAATTAACTTTGGCAATGCCAGTAACCAATTAAATCATTTGGTGATGCTTCCACTTTATTTTCCTTACCTTTTTCTGTATTAGGGGTTTCCAAGTATTACATTTTTATCAAGGTAATTGAAGCACACTCACAAGTTTGAATGCACCTGGTGATTTTTTTTCCTATTTGTGAAAAGTTTCAAAAATGGTTTCAGCTGCAGCTTACACATCAGCATGTGCCAGTACTTAAACTACTGTAACAAAGATATGAGCACACAATAGATGACATTTGACAGTGAGTAGTTCAATATTTAATGTCCACATGTGCTCTCTCACAGTGATACTATTGCAGAAACCACCACCCGTCTGCTTACCAGAGTCTGAGTTCACATGGAAATTCTTCTGCTTCGATGCCTGTGTCTGAGTCGGTATTCTTAATTCAGCACCCATATTTATCAAGTGACTCAGAATTACTCCTGCACTAAATTCATACATAAATAAGAACTTGTCCTACCTCAGAGCAGAACATGAGAAATATTTATGATGTGTCCTACACCCAGTGCAGCGGAGTGGTGGCTCTGAGGCCTAGAACTGCACTGGCAATCGGAAGGTCGCCGGTTCGAATCCCATAAATGCCAAAAGGGACGCTGCTCTGTTAGGCCCTTGAGCAAGGCCCTTAACCTGCAATTGCTCTGTCCTGGGTATGACGTTAATCTGCATCCATCCCTGCATCTAGGCCCTCTAACCTGCAGCGAAAAACCTGGAGGTTAGTGGCAGAATTGGCACTCCAGCCACCGTAAAAAAACCTCACACCGTTCCACTCCATCTGAACTAGTGTGGTGCTGAGGTGTCACCCATTGCATGGGTACACTCAGGTCCCAATCTGGGATACAGAGTTGGTTTTTCATGTGGTGGGTGTGGCAATGCACTGTATCAGCGTGTGCTCCTAACCTCTCCTCTCTCTCTACACCCAGTCACAGCTAGGAGTGTTATGTCACATTTGAGCATGAATGATGTTAAAACTTCATGGCATCTCAAACCTCAGATTGGGACTGATGGTGATGGTTTGTAGTTTTCTGTTACTAACATTAAGGGTTATAAAAAGATTCAAAGATAATAATAATAATAATAATAATAATAATAATAATGGTAAAAATAATAATGATAATAATAATATTTAAAGTATCAGTAGATAGGGAGAAAGGAAAACTTAATAAGGTAGGATATTGCGCTAAGCTGCATGTAATTGTTGCCAATTTGCTACAACATCAAAACTAATACTGAAGCCAGCACCAAGGTGGACAGACCAAGACAAACACTAAATGAGAGTAAAGCCAAAAATCGAGCATGTTAATTTAGCAGTGAAAGCACCAGAGATTGTTCCTGCCTTGTGCTTACTGGTTTAAAGCAGGTTTAGAAAACAGATGGATGATGAAAACATGATGGATGGATGGATGGATGGATGAATGGGTGATGTATAGCTGTACTTTCTGATTAATTGCCTTCCCGCTGTTATGGCCACAGAAAATGCCTTATACAGTATCAGTCATTGAAATTAGTCACAGATTTGTGTTTTTGCAGTCACATTCACTGGATGTGGCATTCATGTCTCTGTGATCGACCTTTATCTTCTGCAAGGCTCTATTTACACAATGTCCTGTCTTCTTGAACCTTCCCATACTTGTAAACAGTAGCACAAATTTTCCAGTGGTTTGTGAGATACCGACTCAATGTACATGCTTGACATAAGCCCTGCTTACCTCCAGGGTAATATGGTCCCTACTACAATACAGTTTGCATCCATGACGACCTGTGTGTTGATACTTTGGTATCGCTTGTAATTTGCATGTGTGCTCATCCACACTTGAGGCAGTGATCTTTATGTATCTGCTGATTTATTTGAATGCAGCCTGCCTTTATATTACTTCATGTGGAGTGGTGGTGTAATGTATAAATCTGTGTGTTTCCTCATGTGTTGTAAGGGCATTCAAAGTTTGATGCAAAATTCAGGAAATGGTTGATTATGAAGTACCTAAATTATTGCTATTACAAAGTTGCATTTTATGTGGCATGTTTTGAACACTTTCACTTCAGATTAAAGCAAATGGCTTTTCTGCGTAAATGGAGCGATCACATAACATACAACATTTGTTATGAATATTATTCTATCTCTGTAATATCAATATCTTTTTAATAGTTCATTGTTGTCCAGTGTTTCCATAACATTCAGCCTTTCAAAGGAAGTGCATGACAATCTCTACATGAGCGCCATCTTACGGCAGCTCCTAGTGAGTTAGGACAGCTCACAAGCTGTCCTAAATCCTGGTAAGTAGCTTCTTAGGAAAATTAATGAAATATTTTTACTCATACTCCAAAGAGTAGGACAATATTTGAATCACTCTGAGATTTTTGAGCGAGTTAGGACAGTTTTCCTATTCTGTCTCAGTAAAGCACATTGCTTTCTTGCTTTTTGTGGATGTATCGTACAGATGCTCTCAACTCATCCAGTTTATTCACAAGGACTGTGTGTCGCTCATAAAGTTCATTAATGGATTTAAGCTTCTCCATCTCAGACATGTTCAAAATCCACCTCTTTCTTTGCTTTCTAGGTTTTGAAACTTTTACTGTAATTCATTCCAGAATGTTAGCAGTGCAAGAGGCATTATTTTTAGCTAATCACATTGGCAGTACCACATTCCAGCTGTAGATGAACACCTGCCAAGGATTTCCTGTGCAGATAGCGCCTAAGTGCTCTGGTAAATTCTATAGGTGATAGCCATCAAAATTAGGAAACTTTCACAAATATTGTTAAGCATTTTATAAAAAGAACTACTGACAGATTGGTAGTTGAAAACAAAATAAATTATTTCAAATGATTTTAAAAGTAAACATCAGACACAAAAGATGGAGAGATACACTGAGAGGCAAGTAACATATAAAAAAATAAAAATTTTTGGATAGAGTATTCCGTGAATATCTCACTAAAGTCCCTGGATGGGATCTTTCACAATTTGCTGAAATGCATAAATGTGTAATTTATCCTTTATCTGAAATTTTTATTCTCCTTTAAGTTTGTGCGTTTGCTTTTTCTATGCACCGACATAAGTTCTTTCATTAAATCCATACAAAAGTTTTTTTTTTCCTGCTTCTCTGGTTATATTTCTTATGGCCGATATTTTGTCATTTGGTGATCCTTTATTTTGTAATAGCACTGTAGTGAGATGGTGTGTCCATTGCTCCTTATTTTATGGCACTGGACTTGTAACAGGGGAGATAGAAGTGAATGAATAATACAGTTTATGGATATTTTTGTTATAATTAAATATTTTCTTGTGACAATACATGTTATATATTCTTTACTCGCATTAATAAAATGTAATCATGAAAAATTAGTGAAAACAGCTGTTTACAAAAAAAAAGTCAGACTTCTGTTAATCAGCTATGTCACTTGAATTTATCTGGTTTATTTTATTGGTGTTTGAACTATTTATTATCTGTATTGCTGACTGAGCTCCCTATTTTCTTTTCTTGCAGATGATTTAAGTTTCAATTATCTGGCCGCATCCAATTTCGTCTGAAGTAATGACAGAGAGTAAAAGCAATCAGTGAAATATTAAGGAACATGGTAAGCACGTAACAGAAGCATAAGCGGGGCAATATTTTAAACTTGGTGTACAGTAAATAACAAACCTTCCAATTATTTTCTTTATTTTGCCAAGTTTAAATTAACTGTATAGCCAACATGCAGTCATGATGAGATCAAAGAAGGAAATTATATCAATATGTTTTGTTAATTTACATTTAACTTTAACATAAAATCAAATAGTTCCACAATGATCTACAGAAGAAATTTTTTCTGTTAAAAATATCTGTTCCCAAATATGTGAACAAAAATCACCTGTTTTTATTACACTTAATTGGAGAAGAAGGAGGATTGCGTTTTCCTTTTTAATTACCAGCCCACTCCCTATGAGATCACTTTGCCCTTTTTGTTTACGATGGGCTGCTGTGCCTCCAAGCTTCTTGCTCACAGTCAGACGTACTTTCTGATTGCAATATGGTGTTGCATTTAGTTATGTATTCCATTGTTCATTTCATTTCTTTGCTGCCGACAGAACAGACTTCTTTAATGTTTTTTATTGTATACTAGTTCCACTAGAGTGCTGCCTGTAGAGTGAGGCTGATTGGAACTCTGTCCAATCCTTTTTATTAATCCTTGACTGCACAGGAGTACTATTTTCAGATAGTCACTAGACTGATTCCCTCCTCTTTGGCGTTGCTAATGCTGAGCAGGATTGAGCTCCTCCAGTTCTGGAATTAGTGATTGAGTGCATGCTGATTTCTTTGTGCTCTTACTAAAAATTACTGAATAGAAAAATGGCTGTTAGACCAGTATAACTGGAAAGCCCCCTGTCTGTGCTATTGTGCAACATTCGGTGATGACCTTTCTCAGCAGTGCTTTGCAATTAATTTATAGTGTTTTTTAAGTAAGTTGCCTTCTTACTATTTATAAAGTAATCATAAAGAAGGCAACAATATGGAACTCTGTCATAAAATGTATGCAAATGTATATTTACAAAGATTAAATATTTACAAAGCAAAAAATCCAAAGAGACAAACATATATGTAAATATCAATAATACCTAATAAAATCTGTTATTACTCAAAATATACACTATATTTGTATTTCTAATATTTATGGTTTCAAGCGATCCAATTTTTCCGTGTGCTATGATTTTACAGTAGCAATGGGAAAGAAAAAAATGGCTGAAAAGGAAGCATTTTAAAAACACAAGGCAACAACGTTTGCTTCAGACTGAAGTTAACATTATGACTGTAATAAAACCTGACTAGGTGGGCAGTTTACAGTTTAAAACCACCTGCGGAGATACAGTGAAGTACGATCCTCCAGGCACCACATGTTAAACCTTCAGCCGAGTTTCAAAAGGAAAGGGTCATTGCTAGCTAAAGGGCAACAACTCTGTGTTTTTTATTTGGCTCTTGGTACAGGTGTAACAATGCGGTCAAATTGATTTTGGAATTTACACATAAAAGTTGATCAGTTCAAAATGATAACTTCCCTTATTTCAAAAAGGATTCTGTAAGGGACACTGAACGACTTGCAAATTTCATGCATTTCACTTTGATTTCCTCTGGACAACTACTGTCATTCATGTAATTCAAAAACAAAAACATCTCTGAATCAAGGGTAAGTGCAGGAAAGAACATCTTGACAGCAGACAACTGCTGTGCTCGTCTCATTATTTCTACTTGGTAATCAAATGTTGTTCTATTGGAGAGAAAACCTATATATTAAACTGAATAATTTCCTCTTTATGATCAAACTGTTTTTTAGCAAGAATCTAAAAAATTCTCCATGAAACAAATTCTGTGGAACAGATACATTTAGCTGCTTAGCATGAATACACAACGTTTCAATGCCTTGAAAGGTAAAGTGTGCAGCTTAAAATCCAAAAAGATGTCATGTTATCCCTCTGGAGAAAGTTGAGTGATCAGGCCTTCACAATTGAGTCTGGTGGGATGACACTCGATACTTAGTTTTTGCTTTCCAGATAGCATAGGAACTAACTGCCTTTTGCTGTGTTATATAGTATGTGAGGTTGTAGCTGATGAAGAGTGTTTTCCTTAGGGCTATATTGTCATTAATGTCTTTTATAAATTGGAGTGTGGCACCAGTGTTTCACCACCTGCTGTGGTGCTTTGTGGACCATTACAGTGCCGTTGATCAGTATGCAGTTCATCATGCTTATGTCGACATTAGTGATAGTAGGGCCTAGCATTCTGAGTGACCTTCTCATACTTCTCAAAAACGAATACCTTTGATAAAAAATGCTGTTTACTCCTAATCGGATGTGTTCATATTTATTGTTATTAATGATCATTATTACATTTATTGATGCTTTTTATCACAATGTTGTTGTATCATGTACAGTATATTTATATGTCCGATGTTTCTACACCAGATGAATTAGCTGACAAGCAATAAATAGTTGTAATTGTACAATAAGGCTTAATGATATTATATTCTATTGAATTAAACTGAACCGGCATTCACTATTAAATATAATGCATATGAAGTTAATAATTCATTTCTTTAATTAAGCATTTTGACAACAAAGATTTTAATATTCTATGAAAAAAAGAAAATTAATTAGTAGCATACCTAAAAAGAATCTTCACATACCTGTACTTACAATACAGCTTTAACAGCTAACCATTCCTGCTGTATATATTATCATTTTTTCAAGCTGACAAAACACTGTGAGAAAAAAGATGCTCCTTTTTAAGTTTGCACTAATAAACTTTTTCAAATGCATTAAAGCCAACTTCAAAAGCAGTGAAGGATCAAGGTGCCTTTCAATAGCTATTAAAGTAAAAGCCTCTTTTAAAATTTTGAAGGAATCTTATGCTTCAGTTAAGTAATTAAACAGAAAATTAGTTTTTTGATATTGTTTGATAAATAAGTATTAGTGAAATTAGTACTAAGAAAATTCTTAATGAATCTAGTGAGTCTGGGGGATACACAACCCTGTTAAACTACAGTATATCTTCACAACACTGAGCTACACAGTTAAAAAATTATGTGGTGCTTGAAAAGGTATAAGTAACAATGATAATGATGATGATGATTACAATTATTATGTAATATACACAAACTCATATCCAGTGCCGTCTCTTTTCATTTTACATAAGATTGTCCATTCCTTTCTGCAAAATTGCCTAACCTTTGCCAGTTTATCTAGGACTTGGAAGTGGACAGAAATGTTTAGGTCTCAACACATATTTTCAATTGGGATCATGTCAGGATTAATTTTGTCATTTTGGGTAACTGGGCCACTTGTCACTCTGGCAGTGTGCTTTGGGTCATTTATCTTATTGAAAGACTAAATTCCTCCATAGGTTTCCTCTAGGATCTGTTTATACTGTGCACCATTTACTATCACATCAATCCTGACTAGATTGACAATCCCTGCTACTGAAAAGCATCTCCACAACACGATGGTGCCACCACCTCCACCATATTTTACAGGAAAGCTGGAGGTATCTTGTCAATGTGCAGTATTATAGTTACACCACCCATACTGCTTAGTGTTCAAGGCAAAAAAGTTCAGATTTAGTTTCATCAGACCACAAGACTTTCTAACAGATATTTGAAGTATCTTCCTGTTGTAAATTCTTTACTAGCAAGGACATACATTTTTTTCCGGGCTGGGCTTAACACTTTTGCATCAAGACCCTCTTTGTACAATGCCTTTTAGACGGTGTTATTGCAGTCACTATCCTGTATAACTTATTAACCTCTCTGATAAGTATCATTTTGTTTGGAAATTTTTTACTTTTACTCAATTGCTCAGAATGAGGCTGAATTTGGAAGATTTTACCTAATTTACTTGTACTTTATGATCATGATGGGAGATTTTAATATAAACATTGATGAGGAAACTGACACATTTAATGTTTTACTCATCTGTTAAATGGTCCAACTCATTGTCATAATCACACAAAAGGTTTAATTATTACCTACAGAGTTATGTTTCAAAATTTTAAATATTTTTTCACTAAATTATTTCTGTTTCCAACTTTATTATTGTTGTATTTCAGTCAGGGTACCTCCCCCATCTGAACTTTAGATGTCATATTTTTGTCCGTTTCTTCATTTGTTATGTTATGAGTGTTGAATATGTAGTTTCTATACAGTGGAACCTCGGTTCACGAATGTCTCTGAACACGTACAAATCGGGTTACAACCAAAAGGTTTGCCAGACTTTTGCATCTGTTCACGACCACACACCCAGGTGACGAACAAGCCAGTTTCCCTTCTGGTTCGTACGCGCCGATGATTTCCGCACATTTTCAGTCTCTCCCTGTGCATTCCCTGTGCAGCGAGCAAGCGAGAGAGAGCACGAGAGAGCGAGCAAAAGAGATAGAGAGAGAGAGCGCGAGAAGGCAGTTAAAGAATGCACCGGGCTTGTTTTTAAAGAGGCTGCAAGGTTAGTTTTCTCTGTTCAAAGTTTTCTCAGTGTTATTCAATGTTTTTACATTTAGTTTACTATTACACTGCGCATTCTATGGTATAATTAACTATTTTTGTGCTTAAAAATCTTTAAAAAAATATATTTACATACAGCTCGTACGGTCTGGAACGGATTAATTGTATTTACTGACAATCTTATGGGGGAAATTACTTTGGGTCATGACCAAATCGGGTCGCGACCAGATTTTTGGAACGAATTACGGCCGTGACTCGAGATTCCAATGTATGTCAATGTGTATTCTGTCATGTTCCTTATATTTTGTGGGTGGTCCTGTCCATCACCACAAGGGGCAGCCCTCAACACTATAATGACTGAGGAAAACCCACAGTCCCTTGCGGTTCATTGTGAATGAGTGAGTTTCTCTGGGGTTATTCTGTGCTTTTGTGAATTTTCTGGATTTTCCACCTTTGCTCTTTTTTACAGCTTATCTTTCAATTTGTGATTGCCACTTATTTGCCTTGGATTGCCTTCACCTTTTCAGGTCACTCATTTTTGTACAAATAAATATTTTATTTATAAACATATTATATTACACTTTCTATAACTAACCAAATTTTGATAGTATTTCCCCCACTAGTTGGCAATCTGAGTCATTGTTTGGAACTTTATGTTTAGGAACTCTTTAGTTCATAACTATTTGTTTTGATTTGTTCTTGCCCTTACTAATTCTTCTTTTTTTAAGCATTTTATTGATTTTATTAAAATCAAATAAAATTCCATACAAGCAAGTCAAGTTTAACAAAACCAGGTTTAAAACAAATCAAACCCCAAAGCCTTTACCAATTCAATCACAGATTAAAACAAATGCAGCGTGGTATCTGGATTGTAACTCTGTATCAAAATTTTTAGATAGTTTGAGAAACTCAAACTTAACTACAGAAAACAATCTGAATTGTGAATTTCCCCTTGAGATTAATAAAGTATCTATCTATCTATCTATCTATCTTGACCAGCTGACCACTAATTATTTTTTTAATTTAATTTATCTTTCCTTTGGTATTCTTCACTCAGAGTTAACACTGATTCAGTTTTATATCCTGAAATTTGTGGATGACTCTCTGTCATTGTGAGTATTCTACAAGGCAAGGTGGAAAGCCATAGACCTCTTGTTGACAAGTTTGATCAACAGTGTGATCATTCATTTTTACAGCTAAATACCTGTAAAACAAATGATATAGCTATAGACTTTAAGTGGTCCCCTTTTCCCATTCTCAACAAAAATTAAAGGGAAGACTATGGATATGGTGGAACACTAAAAATATCTAGGGACAATCATTGATGACATGTTAACTTTTAAACTCGGAACAAATTTGTAAGAAGAAGCAGAAATAGCTATTCTTTCTTAGGAAACTCAATTGTTTTAAAGTGGACAAAAGCCATAATGACACTTTTTCTTAAGCCACGTATTAAATTTGTTGTTACATTTGCTTTTACATGTTGGTTGACAGCTTCAGCATTAAGAATATGAACCATCTTTACAACACAGTAAAAATTAGCAGTACAATTAGTGGTTTGCAGAAGATTTCTGTCACTGAACTGTATCACAAACAGGTTAGCTGGAAGGCCAACTGAATTCTGTCAGATGGAGGCCATCCTTTTCTTCCTAAATTTAGGGAAGGCTTCAGGGATCTGTGATGTCCGGATGAACATCTTCAGTCTGGTGGTGAGGCTGTCCTTCTGGCATTGCAAGTAATTTTTGCTTCCACTGGGGAGACAGGCATCATCCCAACTGACTGGAAAACGGGACTTGTCGTCCCTATCTGGAAAGGGAAGGGTGACTGCAGCATATACAGGGGGATAACACTGTTCTCTGTGCTGAGTAAGGTCCTCACTAGGTTCATCTTCAATAGGATCTGTAATCATTCGCTTACTTACCAGTGACTGGAGCAGTCTGGTGTTAGGCATAAGAAGTCTTCCATCGACCACATCCTATCACTGAACGTTCTCATGGAGCACAAAGACAAATATGGGCAGAGTTTCTTTGTAACCGATTGTTGATTTTGGTAATGCATTCAACTCAATTAATCGAGTTGCCCCATGTGACATCCTGAGACTTCATGGGATCCCCATAAAGTTGCTGGATATCATGGCCAGTCTCTACACTGGTATTGTGAGTGCTGTGTAGAATGGAGTAACACATTCTATGGTATTCACAGTTAATTCTGGGGTTTATCCAGGGTTTATTCTTGCTCCTACCTTCTTCAGTGCTTGCATGGATTAGGTGTTGGGCAGGCTCATGTGGTCCAGGCTGTGAGTCATCAGCTGTTGAAGAAAGATTCACAGATCTTGACTTTGCCAACAATCTTTAAAGACTCAATGGCGGCTGTGATCGGGGCTCTCAAGAGACTGAGCAAGGAGTCTGGGCTTGCGAGTGTCCTGGATAAAAACCAAGATCCAGGCCTTCAATGACCTCTTGAGCACAGCCATCAGCAGTGTGTCTATCTGTGGAGAGAGTGTCAGCCTCATCAAGAGGTTTACTTACCTTTTGCAGTAACATTCATGTCTCTAGTGAGTCTTCATCTGAAGTCAGTAGTCAGATTGGGAGAGCATGGGGGGTCAAGATGTCACTGGAAAGGGGTGTGTGGCATTCCCGATATCTGTGCAAAAGGATGACGGTCCAAGTATTTAAAGTCCTTGTGCTTCCTGATTTGCTATATGTCTGCGAGACAAAGATGCTATCCAGTGAACTCAGATCTGTGTCTCTTCGGAGAATCTTTGTGTACTGCTGGTTTGACTTTTTCTTGAATGAGAGGTTGCTCACCAAGTTTCAAATGAGACACATTACCTGCATTGTGAAGGATTGTCAGTAACGGCACTGTGGCCATGTGGCGCAATTCCCCAAGGGTTCTCTGGCTCACAGAGTCCTCATTTTTGAGGTCCCAAGCGGCTGGACCAGGCCAAGGGGATGCCCAAGTAACAGTTGGCTGCCGCTGATAGATGGTTATTTCTGGAGGATGGGATGGACTGTATGCCTGCCTTGGGGATTGCCAACCATGATCCCCAGCTGTTTCATTGTGTGGTGGGTTTGGCAACGCGCTGTATCAGTGGATGCTCCCCAACCTGATCTGACCTGACCTGTGTGATAAATGTCCGGCAGCTCAATCCGGCCAGGACATCCCTGAACTGAAAGAATGGAGGAAGGCAGAATTTTTAGGACTCTGCCTCCCCCAGATTGCTAGGTTGCAGCTCCCCTGGAGTGTAACTGTTCCCCGGATTCCCTCAGGGCATCCTGGGACATGGAGTCAGTTTCCACAGCCCTGTTGGGCGCCGTGGGTGCCGACAGGGGGAGTTCATAAAGGACCTGGGGACTCCTACTTTCCCTACAACCAGGAAGTACTTCGGAGTCAGGAGGAATGAAACCCACAGTATTTCCAGGCTGCTTAAAAAACTGATGATGTGTCATTTGACCCGGAAGAAGAGGCAGGGCACTTCCAAGTCAAGGAATATATAAAGGACTGGTTGAGACCCAGCAAAGAGAGCCAGAGTTGGGAGGTAGTGTGACGGAGCTGCTGCGAGGAGAGGATTATATTATTGTGTTTATTGAGTACTAGCAAAATACCCGCGCTTCGCAGCGGCGAAGTACTGCCTTAAAATTTTTATTAAGAAGAAAATTTAACCTTTTTAAACTGAGGGAAAATATGCCAATAATTATTTGTTAAGGATCTCTTTGTATACCATGTTGTCAGTTCGGCCCTCCGGTTGTAACATGACCAAGCTGTGCGCTGAGCTTACTCTTGAGCATGTAACTTACAGTTGGCCATGTGAACAGTAATCTTGTCTCAAATCTCACA
>JANRMT010062792.1:81347718-81366962 GCA_026402145.1 Polypterus bichir lapradei | reverse complement strand
GGAAAATATGCCAATAATTATTTGTTAAGGATCTCTTTGTATACCACATTGTGAGTTCGGCCCTCCGGTTGTAACATGACCAAGCTGTGTGCTGAGCTTACTCTTGAGCATGTAACTTACAGTTGGCCATGTGAACAGTAATCTTGTCTCAAATCTCACAGCTTGGATTGCTGCTGTCATAATCGGTTTGAGTTTCATGGTTTGTTTCAATTACGATAGTATTTGCAGGATTTGTTGTGTTGAAGTGACATTCGGCATCTGTCAAGCATTGTAAGCACACAACCGGTTTCATCGATAAAATCACATCCAGCTTTTGAGAGTTTAAACACTCATAAACATCAAAGTGTCCACTACTGAAATAGTCACCTGTGAATCTAAGATGTTTAAGAGGCATTGGCGGTTGTCGAAAGGTGTAAAATATTTGGCCATTTCGGTACACTTGAAAGCGACAACCGAACAATTCATCGGCAGCCATCAACTCACATGCAGAACCATAGGTGAAGGGCTTAAGCATTTCACTCTTATAGTGCTCCTGTGTAGTATAATTATCTCCTGTACCATCATCAGTCCACACCTTGAACCTGTCCCAGTCATTCAATACATAAGACACAATGTTCCTCCGGATATCAAGAGTGAGCCTGATATGGCCGTGCAATATGTAACAAAGAGAATGGAAAAGGTAGGTGCCATCTCCGGGCATGGAAACCACTCAGTAAGTGACAGTTCTTTGATCGATAGTGATCACCTCGATAGACATGGTAATGGGGGTTGGAATGATAAAGGAAATGGGTACCTGAGCAATGTAAAGTAAGTCTAAAATACCTATACAATAACTATAATTGTAATAAACAAACAATAAAACAGCGGAGAAGCCGTGGATTAAACAAAAAGGCTGTAGTTATCAGTAGGGAGAATTGAATCCCGTGGCGAAGCAAGGAAGGGAATGTAGAGACCGGAGCGACGGACAGTCTTATATAGGCAGTCAGCCAACAATGTGGGAGGAGTTGGGATGGAGGACCCAACGCCACCTCACACAGTGACTGAGCTGCAGGCTATGGACGTATATATGTACATAAGTAGGATTCAGTTAGCGTTGGGAACCAAATTTCTTGAAGATGGGCCCATAAGTAACAAAGACTGTTGAAAAGTTCAATATGGCGGCCGACAGTGGCATCATACCACCGAAATAAGTACGTACATTGGTTTTGGTTAGCTCAGGGAAGCCACCTACCAAATTTCGTGAAGATGGGGCCGTAAATAAGAAAGTTCAACATGGCGGACGTCGTTGACCGTTATGACCATTACGCGTAGAATTTCGAAAAAAAACCTGCTTAACCTTTGTAAGTAAGCTGTAAGGAATGAGCCTGCCAAATTTCAGCCTTCTACCTGCACGGGAAGTTTGAGAATTAGTGACGTTGGAAAGTTCAATATGGCGGCCAACAGTGGTGTCATACCAACGAAATAAGTACATACATCGGTTTCCGTTAAAAGTTTAATATGGCGGCTGACAGTGGCATCATACCACCGAAATAAGTACCAAATTTCAGCCTTCTACCTACACGGGAAGTTGGAGAGTTAGTGACGTTGGAAAGTTCAATATGGCGGCTAACAGTGGCGTCATACCACCGAAATAAGTATGTACATTGGTTTCGGTTAGCGCAGGCAAGCCGCCTACCAAATTTCGTGAAGATGGGGCCATGAATAAGAAAGTTCAATATGGCGGACGTCGTTGACCGTTATGACCATTACGTGTAGAATTTCGAAATGAAACCTGCTTAACTTTTGTAAGTAAGCTGTAAGGAATGGGCCTGCCAAATTTCAGCCTTCTACCTAGACGGGAAGTTGGAGAATTTGTGACGTTTGGAAAATTCAATATGGCGGCCGACAGTGGTGTCATACCACCGAAATAAGTACGTACATCGGTTTTGGTTAGCACAGGGAAGCCACCTACCAAATTTCGTGAAGACGGGGTCATTCTTCTACCTACACGGGAAGTTGGAAAATTGGCGACGTTGGAAAGTTCAATATGGCGGCCGACAGTGGCGTCATACCATCGAAATAAGTAAGTACATCGGTTTCGGTTAGTACAGGGAAGCCGCCTACCAAATTTCGTGAAGATGGGGCCATAAATAAGAAAGTTCAACATGGCGGATGTTGTCGACCTTTATCGACCGTTATGACCGTTACGTGTAGAATTTCGAAATGAAACCTGCTTAACTTTTGTAAGTAAGCTGTAAGGAATGAGCCTGCCAAATTTCAGCCTTCTACCTACACAGGAAGTTGGAGAATTAGTGATGAGTGAGTGAGTGAGTGAGTGAGTGAGTGAGTGAGTGAGTGAGTGAGTGAGGGCTTTGCCTTTTATTAGTATAGATTGGATTATTGTTGAATTGTGGCGGTTATGGTGCTTTGTGCACTTTATTTAAGAAAACAATTTAAAACCTGCTTGATGCTTTTAAACGTGTGTCCTGAACATCTGTCTGTTGGTTTTCATGGGGCAACAGCGCCCACTAGCATCCACACCTGATATTAACATTTACCTAATCTAGTCTATTTTATTACATAGGTTTGAAAATTACATTACTTTCTAACACTGTGCTTGTGGGGTTTAGTTCATATTTATCAAAATGATTTCAATGGTCTGACAGTACTCTCTCTTTATACTCTGAGGAAATGTATGGTGTCCCACAGGGCTCGGTACTTTAATTTTTTTCACTTTACATATTTCAATTACCAACTTTACTTGCTTACAGACTTTACTCTTTTTACTTAACATGCTCACTGGAAAACTCTCTGATATTGTGTATTGATTGGATGGAGATATGGCATTCTTCACATATTTTGGTGAGGATACAGCAAATAAGATTCATGGGTAATTTGTTTAAAGATAAATCATCATATATCAATTGCAGTGAATTTTGTGATTGTATTAGTCTAGTCAGTTTACTTCAGGGACCTAAATTTAATGATTTCACAGATCTGATCTTTCTACAGAAATGTGAAATGACAATACACACACGTTGCTATATAGTTTTCTGAAATGTCACACCTCAAGTGCATATTTTACTGCAAGAGTCTTGGAAACCTCGTCATTCTGAAATTGTCCAACTGCTATTTTACATCAGACCTCTCCACATCTTGTGGTCGCCAATTCTACCTCCTCTCTTGGGCGTGTCCACAGGTTTCTACATTCAGATCTGATAGCTATGATCCCACTCAAAGCATATTTGAGCATTTGCCATAATGAAACCATGCATTTGCAGACATCTTGCACTGTGAACAATTTGAAGTCTACATGTCAGTAGTTAGCATTTAGCTGGTGTTTGTCATTTTCTTTTAGGTTGTATCTCTTTGATGAATTCATTTTTATTAACTTTGCTGATTCAGAATATGAATTAATGCACAGTTATATTAAATAGGAAGAGCTTGCAAAATTAATTAATAAACTAAAAAAAAATCAGGTGTGAGTCAAAAATAAAAACTGAGTCATTATTAACAACTGTGTAAATATTTCTTGTAGGCACATATAGATGGAAACACAGCTGGTATGGATTCTTCAACTCATTTTTATCATCGTAATCTTCCTCTAGTATTGCTCCAGGATTGGTGGAGCATTGCCATCCCAACTTTAAAATGAGGGGGTGGGTTTAATCCTATGCGCCTCATTGACGATGCCTGCGTTTGCAAAATAACAAACAAATATACATAAGAGTAAATCAACAGTAAGATACTGTATGATGAAGAGCACACTAGAGTCAGGATCGATGACATAGGTGGAAAAGAGTCAGTTATGCAAGGAAATGAACAAAGATAATGAAAAGACTAATAGATGAAATTCAAGTGCAACATATAGTGTGACATGCAGAGTATTTTTTAAGCTGAATTATTTTTTCCATAGCTCATGTCATATAGTTGATGCATACCATTGCTTAAAGTAAAAAAAAAATAGATGTTTAATAATGCAGAGAGTTGAGCAGTAGTGATGTGGCATGTTTACTTCCAATTTGTGAGGTGTTCCTGCATGAAGACTAAAATAAAAATAATCTTGTATAAAAATAAAATATATTTTGAGAAAATATAATCTGGTAAAACACTGTCAGCATGTAAGCTTTTTTAACATCTCTGAACAATCAGGCACCATATTGGTTCTTATCAGCTTGGCACAAACAATCACACAAATATCAAAGGATTCAAATTTGCATTCAGTTTCAAAATTGACAGTTCCACATTTCCAACAGAAAAAAAAAATAACTGTATCGACAGGCTTATGACACTGAGATTAAAGTAACAACATAACTAAACATACTGACAGCTTTCTTTGCAATTGGCATTTCCAATGGGTAAAATAAATGTGAATTTGTCAATTGCCAGAAATGGTGGTAAAACAGCCAAAGAAAATGTTCATTCCCCTGACTTTGTATGAAATGGTTTAAGTACAGTGTTATGGTACTAAACTGGCATAAAACTAAACTCACAATTACCAAAAAATATATACTGTAAATACAGTACATTTTGTGGGTCTACTTTATTTGCACAACAAACACAAATTTTAAAATAACATTTTAATTCCTTATAGCTCTCTGTGTTGTTAAAATAAGAATATTATCCTAATGCAGCAAAACAAGTACTTGGACTAGGAAAAAGTATGGCAGCAAAATGTTAATTTATCAAAAAAATACAACGCTGAACAAGTTGTTAGTCTTGATTGATTCCTCCCTCATATTTTGGAATGGTCCTTCATTTTATTCCTTCTGGTGAGCTGTCCATCATTCTCTTTCCTTTCATGCTTTAAGAACATTATTTTTTCCTTTATGTATTTCTGACTAGATAACTTGAATGTCTCCTTTAACCTGCTCAAAGAAATTAATTTGGTGTGAGTGACTTAAGTGTGTCTTTTGATTTACTGGTGTCTCTTGCCTTGTTGGCTTCTTTATAAAGGGTTTATGTACAATAAAGATGAATTGTGCAAAACTCTTCCCTGGATTCAACATCTACCTTTTCTTTTATTGTAAATGTTAAAATACATAGCTTTTGTGAGGTATGAAAGCTGCAAAAATGGGGGTATACAGAGTGCAAGAAACAAAAATATAAAAGCAATGTGTAAAAGTAGATAAAATTAACAAAATGCTGCATGAAAGTACTGGGAAAAATTACTGTGTGTAATTAACATCAAAAAGTGAGTGCGTAAAATTAAGCCTGAAAATGAATATGTAAAATAAACATTAAAAAGTAGACATGTATATAAACAATAAAAAAAAATAAGATCTGAAAAGAAAGTATGAAACATTAATATTAAAAAAATGAATGCATAATGGAGTGTTATTAAAATTAACATCAGTCAGTCAGTCATTTTCCAACCCGCTATATCCTAACACAGGGTCACAGGGGTCTGCTGGAGCCAATCAAAGCCAACACAGGGCAAGAACAAATCCCGAGAAGGATGCCAGTCCACCGCAGACATCAGAAAGTGAGTGGTAAAAATTAAAATGAAAAAGTGCTCATGTGAAAGAAACATCATAATATGAGTTTGGGAAATAAAAATAAAGAATAAACAAACATCAAAAAGTGTTTAAAATTAGCCAGAAGTGAAAGCATAAATGAAATCAAACTGGAAATGTAATCTTGAAAACAGTCGTGATTTTCATCCTCTGGAATTGTCAGATCCAGGGATGCCGTCAAAATGAAATTGTCAGCTTCTGCAAATTACCATCACACTCAGCCAAGTGCCAACTACAGTACATCACTGCTTCAAGAGTGACACAAAACAGGAAAACAGTGAGAAAGCAAGAGGTGTGCTGCTTTCGACTTGAAACTCAGCTTAATGGGAGTCAAATCAGTAGCATTTGTTTTTAAATCCAAGCTGCTTGGGAAAGTGAACAGTTGCAGAACTGACTACTGTCTATAGTATTGCTGCTCTTGTTCAGAAAGCAGACGGCACTTGGTTGTTGTACAATAATTAAGATTAGGAATATAAGTAGGTTTCACATTTCTGTTATCATTTTAGCCCTAAAATAGTGACTTAACATCAGGGACCTATTTTATTGACCTTAAGGTTAATGTTTGGGTGAGGGGAAGGCTGTCTCAAGTGGCGTCTGCTTTCTGAACAAAATTAAAATTCACATAGCACACCACCTTCTTAAACTCAACAGCCAGAAATCTGAAAGTCTCCTTAATGGCCCAAAATCTACTTAAAATTAGGTAACTTTAGTATCTGTACTATGTTCATGGCCCATTCCAACAAGGCAAAATTACCAAGAGGGAAACAGTGATGAAACAATCCGATGCCTGCGTGCCAAAAATCACCAAGGGGGAATCTCCCCCACTCGATGAAACTAGTCACCCAGGAGCCTGTAGGGGCCTTAAACCAGCCTTGATCTGTAGTGATGGTTTTCCATTACCACTTTGTCACCATGTTAAAAGTTTAGGTGTTATTCTTGGCAGGTGTCTTTCATTTGAATCTCATTAATTTTGGACTTCGGGTTCCTTATTATCATCATCCCAACATTTCTCAATTACGCTTCTGAAATGTTGATGCATGAATTCATTACAACAAGATTAGATTTTTGCAATGTCAATTCTGTTTCATATTCCTAACAAGTTGCTAAACAGGCTTCAGTTGATTCAGAATGCAGCAACACGTTTACTGTGTTATACTGAATCTGACAATCACATTTCACCTTTTCTTTGCAAACTTCCTTGGTTGCTACTTAAATATTGATATCCATTTAAAAAGTCTGTTACTTACATACAAAGCCTTTCACATCATATGGCCCCAGTCTACTCCTTGAATTTTTATAATAAATCCCTTCTCACTTGCTCTGCTCCTCTGAAGCTGCTTTTCTTGTTGTCCCTTCTTTCTAACTTTCTGCAAAGGAAGAGGGAGTTTTTAGCTTTGCTGCATCCAAGCTTTGGAATTCAATTCACTACAAATTCCACCCAGGGGTCGAATGATGGTGCTTATTCCCACAAGCCACTATAAACTTCTCACACACTGGCAAAGGCCAATTGAGGTCTGAGAAAGAAAAGCACTGCTGGACTATTTAGTGCATCAGCCTAACTTGCGTCCAAGGGAATGGATTTACCATGTTAATCTATTAAAGCTGTGGATACACCAGGACCCAGCAACATCCTCCACTGTGTCCATGTTCGCAGACGCTAAGCAAATAAACTGCGGAGAAGTGCTCGACCCTTGGCAGAAACAGGAACTAGGGGCTGTGTTTGCCTTCATTAAGGGGGTGGTAAGTTCATAGCCTGGCCGCACGGTGCTAATAGCCCACAACATTATCACAAAACCAGGGGGGTAATCGTTCGTGAGTGGCTGTGCTATAGCGAGTCTGCAGCTCAGGAAAACTAGCCGTTTTAATAAATAAATACTGAACACGCTCATGCTAGGGAGTGGAGCAGGTGCAAGTGATTTGCCATGAAGATGCCCCGTCTCCAGGTTGGTGCGATGCAGTCAGCTGGCCATGCGTTGCCTTGCCAGCACATGTGGGCAGTCTGATTGCCTTCTTATCAGCCTGGAGCAGCAATCAGGCGATCGCATCTGCAACAGGTCCCCAGCATATAAAAGGGGTGCGCACGTTAAAAAAGAAAGAGAAAAAAAGAAAGTAACAGAAAAGCAGGCAGGAGAAAGAGAGTGGAGACAAGCTGGTGATCAGATTGAAAGCAGGTGGATGGGAGTAGAGCCCCAACGAGGAACAAGTGGCCATCGCTCAGGAGGGAGCTGTGGGTCACTCATGTTGAGCGTCTTTGGAAGCAGGAGAGACCATTATGCTCTGTAGGTGCTTTCGCTGGGAGGAGCCTTTGAGATGATTGCAGTGGGAGTACAGAGCACTCAAGCTGGGTGAAGCCTGGACTGGCAGCGGTTCGTGTGGAGCAGGGCTCGGTGGTTGCCCACAGATACCATGGAATTGGCTGCAGGGACATGGGCCAGATGAGATGGGAGTCTGTACCTGCTGGTCAATGTCTCTCCGGGCTGCAAGGTCCGAATAGGAGCTTCAGAGGCGTCAGTCTTAAAGGAAGGCACCAGGGCTTGTGGGACATTAAACGATTTTCCAGCAATGTGTTGTTTTAACCTCGTTTTTAACTAATTTTTCAATTTATTGATTTTAACCTCCACTGTCACTTCTTTTTATGCATTTGTGGTGTATGGCCGGCCATTTATCCTGGCCAATACCCCCAAGCTGCCAGGTGGAGCCCTCCCTGCAGTATGGAGGTTCCCCCGAAGACCAGCAGGGCATCATGGACATTGCAGTTTTTATACACAGCCCTGCTGGATGCCATGGGAGCCACTAGGAGACACTGCAGGGAGGAATGATGGTTATTTGCCTTACGCCCCAGAAGTACGTCCAAGTCACATGGACAAGGGGAATGACGTGCTTCCGGGGTGAAGAAAAGGACTTTTGATCTGACCCGGAAGTGATAGAAGATCACATGGACTGGGGATTGGAACACTTCTGGGGTCAGGGACTATAAAGGGATTGTGGGAGCTCCCAGACGGCGAGCTGAGCTGGGTGGAAGGGTGGCAACACGTCTGGGAGTGGAGTATTGTTTATTATTGTGTATTTGTGTGAATTTATATGAGTATAGTGGAGGAGAGGGTGCTTTGTGCACTGTGGCATTTAAATAAAGTCAACCTTTGGACTTTTATCTGGAGTCGTGGACAAGGGTTCAAGGGAGTGATACTGCCCCTATCTGTCACAGTGGCGTAGTCATCAGGATACTCTAGTGTCTATTGTGGAGGACCTGTTTATAAATTTTCTGTGGGCAGAGAACCCTGAGAAGATGGTATTCAGACTCACCACAACAATGCCGGAACCTACCTTCACCAAGTACGGAATGGGAAGAAAGAGGGGCAAGCAGAGCGGCAACGCTAGCGGGAGAGCCATGTTTCCAATGGCCGACGCTCGGGAGGAGTCACGGAGCGGCCTTACAAGTCCGAAGACACCTCCAGGGACCAACGATCGCTCTGAGGTATGTGCCGGGAACGTTATCGATAACCCGTTTCAAGTAACACACTTTGTCCCGTGCATGTACCTTGGAGATGATCACCTGGAGGCTCCACGGGAGAAAGGAGACTGCCCCGAAGACGATGGCACGCTCCAATTCGAGCTAGAGCACATGGGAGAAGACTTCCGCATGTCGGCGGCCGGCAAGGGACACGGCAGCAACCCCGGTGCTTTCTGGGAAGGAGGAGGTCCGCGTCCTGCTGTTTGCGCCTTCAAACCCGAAGATATGGACTTGGACTTTCCAAAGGGGAAGGGGGAGGAGAGCGAAGCACCGCTCACCCCGAGAGAAGGTAAGAAGGGCCGGGAAATGGCTGATCGGGATGTCGAAAATTTAATGAAGACAGACCGCAGTCCGCCGAAGAAGGTGACCCGGCCCTCGGCCAAAAAGAACTCCAATTCCCAGAAGCCTTCGTGAGACCTGTCAGAGCACATGCTGACAGCGGATGGGCTCATTGGCTCCCGGCCGGTAGGTATGACGAACAAGGAAGTGAGTATACCTCCAGCCGAATTAATTAAATCTTTTGACGTGCGGGAACTCGAGAAATTAATCAAGCCCGTACGAGGTATTTTCCAGATGCTGGTGGCAATTGAGAAGATCGTCCGGGATCTGGGAGAAACGGCGGAGGCGCCCATCCGGAAGGTAACGGAATATTTACAAAGAATCGGACGGGAGCCTCCCGTAGTACATGATGTGGCGGTACAGGTGAGTAAAGCCAGTACCGTAAATAATGAAATAGGGACGCAGTGTGATCCAGGCCCGCTTTTAATGAATAGCGGGTGCCAAAACACAGCGTGCCCTACAAGAGAGGCCGAAACGTTAACCGAGTGGTCGGGGGAAGGGCCGATCAATCCGGAGCAGCTGGATGGTGCTGGCTTTCGGAGCGAGTCGGTCCTAAAGACCCCGAGCCATGTAAAAAATAAGTCTAGAGGGGTGCAGACAGGAAGGGGTGCCTCTTTTTATTAAATAAAGAGACTCAGACTGTGGAAATCCCCAAAGCAAACAGGAGATCCCAAAAATAAAACAGGGGTCTCCTGACAAGAAAGAAAAAGGTGAGAGAGAACCGTTAGAGGCGGCAGGGGTTTCTTTCCCAGCAAGAAAAGGGGCGGACCTAACATTTCCCAATTGTTTTCAGTCCCACAGGGGGAGAATAACAGGAGGACGGAGGCAATGTTACAGATGCCGAAGATTAGGCGAAACTGTCCTTAGAGAGGGGGACAAGCTGTCGAATTGGACTAATATTCCCCCTAGATTCTCCAGGGAACAAGATATAAGGATTAGTCAAGCCTCGACTGAAACGTCCTCTTGGAGAAAGACTTCCCTCTCAGGGCAGGCCGCTCCAAATTATAATTCGTCGCTGGGAGAGGAGTACTGTGGTGTATGGCCGGCCATTTATCCCGGCCAATACCCCTAAGCCGCCATGTGGAGCCCTCCCTGCAGTATGGAGGTTCCCCGAAGACCAACAGGGCATCATGGACATTGCAGTTTTTATACACAGCCCTGCTGGATGCCATGGGAGCCACTAGGAGACGCTGCAGGGAGGAACGATGGTTATTTGCCTTACGCCCCGGAAGTACGTCCGAGTCACATGGACAAGGGGAGTGAGGTGCTTCCGGGGTGAAGAAAAGGACTTTTGATCTGACCCGGAAGTGATAGAAGATCACATGGACTGGGGATTGGAACACTTCCGGGTCAGGGACTATAAAAGGATTGTGGGAGCTCCCAGACGGCGAGCTGAGCTGGGTGGAAGGGTGGCAACGCGTCTAGGAGTGGAGTATTGTTTATTATTGTGTATTTGTGTGAATTTATATGATTATAGTGGAGGAGAGGGTGCTTTGTGCACTGTGCATTTAAATAAAGTCAACCTTTGGACTTTTATCTGGTGTCTGGAGTCGTGGACAAGGGTTCAAGGGAGCGATACTGCCCCTATCTGTCACAGCATTATTTATTTATTGGCAGTTTTGAGCACTGCACATTGGGGCACTTGTTTTGTGGAGTTTTTTATATTTTTACATTCCCTTACTTGGTGTTTTTGTCCTCATCTGCTATGCTCATCTCAGTTACGGTGTCGGTTCAAGAGGCTACCAAAAATGAAGAGAGGGCAAGGAGCTGATCCATACTGTCACAGTGGTCATACCGAATCCAGGAGGCCAAGAAGGCTGAGGAAGAGCTGGAGATACAGCAAATGTTGGACCTGGATGTGATTGAGGTCAGTCATAGCTCCAGTCCAGTCCAATTGTATTAGTCCCTACGCCGGATGTGAGTTGGCATTTTTGCAATAACATCTTCTGGCTTAACCATGTGTCCTGTTTTGACACCTACCCCATACCAAGGGTGGATGATGTCCTGAAGCGACTAAGTAACGCTTGGTATCTGTCTATTCTCAACATGATCAAAAGCGAATGGAAATCCCCTTAAGAAAACTGCGTTTAGCACCCCTAATAGCCACTGGCAATACTGTGTTCTACCATTAGGTTTGCACGGTGCACTGGCAACCTTACAGCGTCTGGTGACAGACTGCTCTGGCCCCGTACTGCCTATAATGCTGCCTACATCGATGATGTGATTGTCTATTCCAACACCTGGAAAGAACCCCTACTGCATGTTTCAAACATCCTCCAAGCCATCCACAACACCGGCCTTTGGTCCCCAAAAGTCGTATTTCGGGTTAACTGAGGCAAGATATTTAGGCTACATGGTGGGGGGTGTGGATGAGTCAAACCCCAGCAGTCAAAGATCAGCTGTGTACTACCACTGGTGAGTGAGTGCGTAAAAATGAATATTAAATGGAGTGTTTTTTAAATTAACATCAGAAAGTGATTGGGAAAAATTAAAATTAAAATGTTATGAAAAATCATTTTGTGAAATAATCATGAAATAAACATAAAGAATAAATAAAAGTGTATTTTTTTAATGTATGTTTTCTGTATGTTAGACATTTCTGCTATTTCTATAATACTTTTAAGCTTGTTTTACGTTATTTACTATTGTTTATTATTCGATGTGTTGTTGTTATGCTTTGTATTGTGACCTTGAGTGTTTTGAAAGGAATTAAATAAAATGTATAATAATAATAATAACAACCTTATCTGAACTAGAAATATTCCACAAGGCTGACAGCTGACAAACATCATGCTTGGTGTGGACAAAGTTTTCTCATGGTAGTCAAAGAAATAATAAGAAAGAAAAGAAATAATCGTATGCTGGAATTTTGAATAAACAGCACCAAACACTTCCTTCCAGAGAATACCCAGTAGCTGATGTCTAAAATATATATATTTCATGTCAAAGAATTGAAAAACCCCAGATGGGTATCCAGGATGTTGCGATGTTGCTGAAGATGGTAACTTTTCAAGCTGAGAAACACTGATCTTGAATGAGTTTATTTTTGATATAGGAAGTAGTGTTCAATGTAACTCCTAAACTCAGTAAATTTAGTCTGCAGAGAAAGGTGCCAAATACATTTATTGGGATTGGGATTATTTCAGATGCTAATGTTACTGCAATGATCAAGTACCTCCCCTTGGGAAAGAAAGCAAAATTGATTAGATACATCTGAAAATGCAATAAGCTTTGGATAATATTGATAACTCATGTTCGATATCCTTGAAAAGTGACAACAATGCCCTTAGACTGCTAGACTGTATTGTCTGCTAATTGTTAAAATGAGAGTGAGAAGGTATTTTCAACCATTTTGAATATCTTTTCATACTTGACACAAATCATACTTAATGCAGTTGTGTTTGAATTTAACATATAATTCCATGGATTTCCTACCCTCACCTATGGTCATGACCTATGGGTAGTGACTGAAAGAACGAGATCGCGAATACAAGCGGCTGAAATGATTTTCCTCCGCAGGGTGTCTGGGCTTTCCCTTAAAGATAAGGTGAGAAGCTCTGTCATCCGGGAGGAGCTTAGAGTAGAGCCGCTGCTTCTCCGCATTGAGAGAAGTCAGATGAGGTGGCTCGGGCATCTGATCAGGATGTCTCCTGGATGCCTCCCTGGTGAGGTGTTCTGGGCACGTCTAACCAGGAGGAGGCCCTGGGGAAGACCCAGGACACGCTGGAGGGACTATGTCTCTCGGCTGGCCAGTGAATGCCTCGGGATTCCCCCGGAAGAGCTAGAAGAAGTGGCCGGGGAGAGGGAAGTCTGGGTATCTCTGCTCAAGCTGCTGCCCCCGCGACCTGATCTCGGATATGCGGAAGAGGATGGATGGATAGATGGATGGATGAATTCCATGGATAGTCCTAAAGTCTTTGTAGATTAGATAACTCTAACAGCACATTATTAAAAAAAAAACAATTAGGCTCATTCAGTCTACTTGCTCATTTCCTGGACCTGCTTGTGCAATTCAGGGTCAGAGAGAACCACAGCCTATCCGAGTCTCATGAAAGGCAGGCACCAGTTCAGGACACAGCACTGGTCAGTTGGTGAATTAAATTCATATAATTCAGTAAGGCTCAATTAAGAAAAGTAAAAAACAATATTAATAAAAATCTTAAATGAGTATAAATAATAATTTTGAAGGTTTTTGATCATATTTTTCTATTGAAAACTAAAACTATTTTTTAAAATTATATTTAATAACAACAATTTTCCAAATGCTCATTATGTTTGTGTCAGTTTAATGAAATCTGCAATTTTCTAAATAATAATTAGAGCATGCAAGTTCACTCAGATGTCCAAGTTAAGACAACAATATTCATCAAGCACAATTATTTAACAGTTGATGCCAATGATCTGCAATAATTTTTTCCTGGCTTTTGTTTTTTTCTCTAATATAAACATACTCAGACAGGCATCATTTGGGCCTTTGCTGCTGCAAATGATTAAATTAAACTAGAAACTGCTTCTTATCAATGGCATTTAAAAACGCAATTAACTGCAAGATGCTTGTGTGCAAAATTTCAAAAAGTCAAATGAGAATGATCCCACGCTGTCAGAGAAGTTTTAATGTATGAATTAACAGCACATGTGAAACCACAGTGTAGGGATCATGTCTGAAGAAATGAAGATGTAAAAGCAATATACTGCAATACTATACACCATACAATTTATTAATAATAATAATGTTCTATTTACATAACACCACAAACTTAAGGACACTACAAAAGTAAATAACAGATATGTGCAGAGAAAACCATAGGATAAAACAAAATATTTCAGATGACACAATTAAAGCACAATAGAGTATAAATAAGTACAAAAAATCATCAGAAGTGTACAAGTAAAATATAACACAATAAGATAAATAGCCAAATACTGTAATATATAGAGCATAAAACTATCTGGACTTAATAAAGATATGGTAATACTAGGCAAATTAATATGTTTAAAGATTGTACTTAAAAAAGGAAGGACTTGTGCATTTGCAGAGAGATTGGACAGGAATGTCCCACAGTTTGGGAACAAACGAACTAATGACTTAAGGTAGATAATTTCATATGGGGAATAGAGAGAACATTGATGAATGGAAAATCTGAAGGAACAAGCTAATATCTTATATAAAGTTCAAGAAGAGCAGAAAGATGAGAAATAGCAAAAAAAATGTAGTGCTTTGTATGTTGTATGAGTCTGAATACGAAAGGCTTCAGGAAACCTATGTAACTGAAAAGGAACAGATAACATGCAGATTTCCTGATATGAGTTAAAAAAAGGATACTGAGTTTCACATATATTGTACTTAATTGAGAGATTTAACAGGGAGACCAGCAGAAGACAAGGAATAGCAAATCAAGACATGAGCTAATGAAAGCATGAATAAGGATCTTAACATCTTGGCAACTTAGTGAAGGGCAGAAATAGAGAATATTATGTAGATGATAGAATGTGGCCTTTGCTAAGGACTTAATGTGTATCTGAAAAGAGTGTATGCATTCAAAAACAACAAGAAAAGTACAAACTGTAGTTGGAGTAAATGTAATATCATCTATGTAAGAGAAAAATAACTGACTTTTGAGAGAGCAGCTTTGGACCATACCAAAATGATCTCAGCTTATTCAGATTTAACATAAGAAAATTGGATTCCATTTGGTGCTTAACATCCTGGTTCCAGTTTGTTAGAGAGGATGGTGAAAATAGACCAGAGGGATGGTTACTTAGGTATATTTGGGTGCCATCGAAGTGAAACTGCAAACCATGCTAAGGAATTACAGAGCTCTATGATGATACAGAACAGACCCTTATTAGACACCTTGAGAAACCACAGCAGTGTGAGACTTACATTTTCTGATGGAAGTGAAAAGCAATCTTTAAGTAAGGTAGAATCTGAACCAGGCAAAAGTCTTAGTGTTGAGATATGGGCATATGAGAGCTGACAACCAATGAGGGCAAATCCAGAAGTACAATACATATAATGTTTATATTAAGAATATGAAACACAGGTATTTTGGACATTACTATTAGAAGAGAGGCTCATCTGTCTGATATCTTGCATTTTACATACCATGACAGAATGTAAAAAAAAAAAAATGGGCAGAGATTATGGCTGAACCCACTTTACTTGGAAAGCATTCATAGAACACCAGTTCTGTCAACCAGCACGTTATTAGTTTTCAGAAAAAGGGGCCACCTAGCAATATGTTGGAAATGTAAAACTGTGCTGGAATGTTCTCACAGAGTTGCCTATTTTGTCATCCATCCAATCATTAGTCATCTGATGTCTTCAGGCAACAAGATCAGCAACTGCTTGCTTTAGAAGTTAAGTGGACTAGCATACTAGAGCTTCGTATGACTTCTTTACGACCATCCATACTGTTCTCAATCTACTGAGACTCAGGTGTATCTCATAAAGCATTTTGTGACAGCTTATGCTTTCAACGACTAAGCTCCCCTACTGGATATCTGTAATTGTACCATTCTAAAAAACTGTTAGATTAGTTTCAGTTTTTCTTTCAGCCTTAATACTTACTGTATTGTTATCCTATTGCTTATAAATTTTTTATTTTTTATTTTCCTCAATTTCAATGTATAATGATTTGCTTTTGTAAGTGGCCTTGGAGACAGGTGTCTGCTTAATAAAGAATAATCGTAATAACAACATACATCTGGTAGAAAAGTCTTCCTTCAGTTCCTCTACAAGCAGATAGTGATTAGAAATTCTAAATCTTTTCCTGCCTTATTGTGATTAACATTGATCTGTTATCCTGAGACTGTAGTCACATCCTGAGTCAATCTTAAGGTCTGCATTTGCTTAACAAGTACAGGGAGATTCACTCGAAAGAGGCCCCAAATATTTTGTTGTAACTCCCATTAGGATGAAGCAATCTGAACCAAAAAATACGATATGTACCTTGACGTATGTACTGTATAATCAATTGCATTGTATGCAATTCTGGAAGTGGTTTCCATTTTCTGCCAGACACATTTAGACGCAGTGCTCAATGTTCCTGAACATATCAGCAAGCGTCTAGGGAGGAATAGCAGCAATTTTAGGTTGGATGTTTTCCTTCAAATCTTCCACAGTGAAAGGCTTGTTCCGATAGACTATTCATTTGAGCATACCCCAAAAGAAGAAGTCTGGTAGTGTCAGATCCGGTGATGTGGTGGCCAAAGCTCCTTTGAAATTACCCTGTTGCCAAAGAAGGACTCAGTTTCTGCTATGCTCCTTGCCGATGTGTGACATGTTGCTCCATCTTGCTTCCGTTAACTCACAATCATCCAGTTGATTCTGACATCACTTAAACAAACTGGTGACCCAATAGGTTCACACCATGAAGACGCACTGCTCAATAATGTACTCTACCATCCTGATGAGAGGTCAAGTGACCGAGTGAGGGGATACAGGCGGAAGCTGCAAGAAGTTGCAAATAGATGTTAAATGTCGTTACAGCTGTCCGGCGCCTACCTCATCGCTCCGACGCAGGGGCATTCTGGCTTGTTCAAAGCTCCATATATTGAGGAGCACAGTGCATGTTGCTTCATCTTAGCAAGAGTTATTACAGAATATTTGGGGCCTCTTTCAAGGGAATCTTCTTGTATTATTAAATTGTTATTATTAGGAAATATTCATTATTAGTACTTATTAGTGCCTACACTTTAGGGTGCACACTGCAAGCTCAACATGCAGGCCCGTTCATAGTATATTCTTAACCCTTTTGAACCCGGCAGACCAGTTTTCAGGCCAGTTGCATAGCGGTATATTCCCTGAAGGCCTGTATAATGGCCTATCTATCATCATACCCTTGTTGGCCTAATTAACAGCCTAGTCATATCTGATATGCTATGCCCCTGTTACACTACTCTACTCCTTAAATGCTGCTGAAGCCTATTCTCGAAATGCTGCTACACCTATTTGCCGTCATAACCCAGCTGTCTTGAATACTGGTCTTAGCTATATTGGACTATGGACATAATAAAATGCTGTATATAGTTGCGCTACTTATGTCAGTTACCCTGCTGTTTTTATTAGCTACAGTACATGTCTGTTTTGCTTTTACTTGTAGTTTTGAAGAAGTTAAGCATTGGGATTAACTCGAAACAATGGATTCTATGTTTGCAAAGAGAAATACAAGCAGGAAAAGTGAACTTTTGCTCCACAGGTTTCTTTCCTCCCTGGGCTCACCTTAGGACATCTATGTTATGGTTCGGATGGGGTACCACCAATGTCAAGCTCCCCACCTGCCACTTTCCACAGAGTGGGTTGCACTGCTCCCAAGGATAAATATGACATTTGACACAAGAAGTGAAAGAGAATGTGAGATGAGCAGTGATTGATTTGAAGACAGTCAAAATCACATAAAGTGTTCTTGTTGATCACTTCTGGCACAAAAAAACTGTTTTGAAGCAAAAGTATACTTTTAGGATTAGCTCCTTATAATGGGTGGTAGAAAATGAAAACTGACAATTTGTTGTTATAACTTTGTGGCTTAACATCATCATATTATTATTATATAATAAAAGTTTACTTTTATAAATTATTTGCCTTTCAAAATAGCTGAAACTTGCTTGTGATGCTAGGGTTAAAGTGCCAAAATGCTGGGGAGATTAGAGTTCAAATGGTTACTGATTATACATTGTACCATGCTGAAAAACTGGAAGTGCACATATGATAATAAGAACGCATTAACATCCCTGGCATTAACCCCATGCGACTCTTGGACTTGGAATTCTATGTAAATACGGTTATTCCCAAGTCCTACTCAGGCAAATCTGTTTTGATGAGATAGAGAATGTTAAGCCCAAATAACTCTAGGGACAGTATTCTGCCTGCCATCTTGTGGATAAAATAACATAATACTGCAAAAAAGTATGAATATTTCAGTGTGTTTGTTACTCTATGGGAAGTCATCGAAATTCTTGAGACTTCAACAAAAAAACCACAATGGTATATAAATGAAAAGATGTAAAGCCAGTTTTATAACCTTGAAAAGGTTCTAAAACTGGATTTACATGACACAAAGCATTAGTTGGATCAAGAGACAGTGATGACAATATTAATTGATCATCAAACATTAACACAGACTGTGAAACTGATACATACTGCCCAGTACCATCAAACCTTCGTGATAGGCCTGGTGAGTTTGGTCATCTGAAGGTTCACTGTTGTACAAGTAGCTTCATGGCAAAAAGGCAAAATGATTGTGATCAAGTAGGAGGAGGTCTTATAGTTCAAATACAGTGGAGCTTTGTATACAGTCGACCTTTGACATACGACCGGCCTGACATGCAAACAACTTGATTTACGACCAAAATTTTTGTTTTGATTTACGACCAATGTCTTGTGTTACGACCCAAATGCGGTCACGTGTATCCGCTTGTGCGATTGTAAATAAACAGCCGAGAGCGTTTGTAAGCGTTAGTCGGACGTAATTTCGGTCAGTGCAGTGATTTATCTATATATATAATTCTCTAAGACCATGGCAAGCAAGACGCATAATTGCAAAGGAAGATAGAGAAGGTAACGAAGGTAAAGAAGGTAAAGAATGCGATCACAATCTAAACGAAGAAGGAAATTGTGCGGAAATATGAGAGTGGTGTTCATGTGACCGATCCCGCTAATACCGTATTTATTCATGTACCACACGCCGTCGTGTAAGACGCGCACCCTAATTTTTACAAAGAAAAAAAGCAAACTGCAAAAAAAGTTTTGCCCCGTGTACGATGTGCATTGTGATTGTATAGGAAGTGTTTAGAGAGAGAGCGAGCACTGTTGTGTGAGTGCCCGAGCAAGCGAGAGAGAGAGAGTGGGCGAGCTTGGTTGGGGCCCGGCGTGGCCGCTAGGGGGAGCTGCCTGCTTC
>JANRMT010062792.1:81282418-81327718 GCA_026402145.1 Polypterus bichir lapradei | reverse complement strand
TTTACCCGTGGCAGTTTGCTATTGGATTGCCGCTGACGGACGGCCTTATATGGGCAGGCACTAAATTACAAACGCCAGCGGCAGCCTGTCTATGAACTTAATTTAAAGTGTAGGTTTACACTGTGCTTTGTTTCCGAAGTAGCAGAACTCATGAATATGGTTGTATATATCACTCGCTCGCTTCTTATTGTTTCGCTGCCTTCTCAATTATATAATGCATGTTTTCTTCAGCGCTTTTTGGGCCTCTTCCTGGTTTTCTACCTACTGCGTGATTACGTGGGAGGCGTGATGATGTCACACGAAACCCCGCCCCCACGGGTTTCAAGCTCATCTCCATTACAGTAAATGGAGAAAAACATCTTCCAGTTATGACCATTACGTGTAGAATTTCGAAATGAAACCTGCCCAACTTTTGTAAGGAAGCTGTAAGGAATAAGCCTGCCAAATTTCAGCCTTCTACCTACACGGGAAGTTGGAGAATTAGTGATGAGTGAGTGAGTGAGTGAGTGAGTGAGTGAGTGAATGAGTGAGTGAGTGAGGGCTTTGCCTTTTATTAGTATAGATTTACTTTATGTGCCCAAGAAGAAAAGACAACAAAAATGGCTGGTGGAAAGTACAGAAGACAATGAGAAGCTAGAGAGAGAACAAGGAAGGATGAAAAAGATGGAAGATGAAGAGAACACACAGAGAAAATAGAAACCGCAAAGATAAGAGATGCTATAGAGAAATACAACCAAGAGAGGATACACTGAACATAGAGGCATGAGAATGCAAAGCGAGAATAAAAGCGCAGAGTCTCCAACTAATCCAGTACATACTGAATGTACAAAATAACTTCAAGAGCCGACACCAATACATTGAATTCAATGCTGTGAAGACCCAACCCAGTTTGAGCTTCAGCTTAAAAAAACATTTTGCTGGCAATAGTTTAAACTCTCAGTTCTCCACTGGCACCTTTTTTTTTTTGTTCTTTATTTTGCCTTATACAATTTCTCATATTAGGAATTTGTTAGTTTTCACATACCCCTTGGGGTCAGAGTGCAGGGTCAACCATTGTACAGTGCCCCTGGAGCAATTGCAGGTTAAGGGCCTTGCTCAAGGGCCTAGCAGAGTAGGATCTCTTTTGGCAGTGACAGGGATTCAAACCGGCAACCTTCAGGATACCAGCACAGCTCCTTAGCCTCAGAGCCACCACTCCGAATACCTTTACATACCTGTTAGTAGTAAAGATCTTTAACTAAATTATCAATGGCTCTTAAACGGGCCTACAATGAGGCATTACAGTATTCATTCCAAACATTCACTCCAAAAAGACTTAAATTCACTTTGTGCTTCATCTACATGTTTTACTCTGCATTTCATAGGAATAATAATTAAATTAGTCTACCCCTAAAGCCTTACTTAGAAACTGTTTAATTGAAAATCTTCAGTTTTTCAAACTTCAACCTTAAGTTCAATTCACTTAACATTGTTTATACTTTGTTTTATCTTGTAATATTGTTATTGTTTAATCAAAAGATTAAATTAATGTTTAAGTACATTTACATGCTTGGAAGTTACAACTAGTAACCGAACATGTTTATAGTATATATTATGAGAAAGTTAAACTGTTGAAAGCATCTAAAATTTATCTTCCTAAGGAATAATTTAAATGTTTTTGAAAACTGATTTTTAATGCCACCCACATTTCAGCAATTGTTCTGCTAAGGGCTTCTGATTGTTGTATTTATCTTTTCACGGAGTTATTGAAGGGCTTCAAGAGTGTGCCTCTGCAGAGGAAAAAAGGTTAAATGTTATTTCTATACTGAAAAAGAAAGAAGGTAAGAAACTCAATGTTTCTTCTGATGAGGTCTATACAACCACAACATTTTGACTCTTACCTTCTTTTCTTTTCACTGTGGAAATAAGTGTAACCACTTGTCTTTTCATTATGTATTACTATTCACCTGTAAAGTTAAAACCACGCTTAGCAAGTTTCTGCTGCAACTATTAAACTTCTCCTTAATGATTTGATTATAAATATTTTTTGTAAATGAAACATCCAGAAACTCCATTTGTTGTGTTTAATAGACAAATAATGATCAAAGTATCTAGCTAAGATTTAACCTGCATGACTAATAAAACAAATAATCTTCCAACACTGAAACTGTGGAAAGGAACCCTTTGTCATTCAAGAATATTTTAACCTCCATGAGAAAAGATATTCCTTTGAGCTAGCAAAGTTTTGACAAAAAATATTTAAAAAAAAAAAACGATAAATTCCTCTTAATAATACTTCAGATTTGTGTACATTAGTACATTGTCCATAAATTGTGTGGGAGGTATTTTCTGCAAAAAAGAAAATTTAAATTATAAAATGAAAATGCACTCTCTCTTTTGCAATTTCATTTTCAAAGTCTACACACAAGAATGCTGCAAAAATTAAAAGTAAAATGAATTAACCCCATTTGCCATTTCATTTTCAGTCTGAACAGCAATGAAGCTGCAAAAATGAAAAGTAAAATGCATTTCCCTGTTTGCATTTTCTTTTTCAAGTTCTCAACATGCAAATAGTGCAGGTCAATTGTTGGGGCTTTGCACCTTGATTTCCCACAATTCTTTGTCCTACATAGCTGTAGAGCCACTTCAATCGATAGAATACTTCTGACTTTGACTGCGTTTGAAAATGAAATCACAAATGGAGTTATTTCATTTTAATTTTTGCAACATTCTTGCGTGTAGACTTTCTGCAAAAGAGAGACTGCATTTTCATTTTACAATTTTAATTTTTGTTTTCTTTTTTGCAGAAAATACCTCCCCTATAAATTGTAGGATTAGCTTTAATTAAGCATGGATATGCAGTAACTGCAAAAATGTAACATTTAAAGAACTAAAGGCATTAGAAAAATGTGAACATCACACAGAATTATTAGCCCAAACCAAGGTAAGGGGTAACTAACAACAAAATTAATTAAAACCGTGGCAGAAGATTCTAAACAGAAAACAATTGTTTTGCTAGTGTCATATCAATAAGGACTATCAGCTGAAATAATAAGGAACTTGACACTTGATCATTACTATAACCATACAAAGGTGGCTGTTTTCAAATCTAACAATGCCACTATCTTTCTCCTGCCAAGAAACAAACAAAAGTTAAAGCAGGTAGCTCCAGTCAACAATGATGTTGTGCATGGGATAGACCAATCAGAGGCCATTCTCCTGGATGTGTTGAGTGTTGCTGGCTGGAAAATATTAAGGCACAGCTCTGATAGTGACATCATTGTGTTTACAGAAGATGAAACTCCTTATATTGGGTTTCTCATAAATGAAACTGAACCAAAAGTCATCATCAGAACTTACCCAGACCACAAACCTTGGGTGGACTTAATCATTGTGATATACCATACTTGCACCATTTCGTACAACTCAGTACTTGTGTCTGGGAATATGGACGATTTGCACAATCTAAGGACAGCAATGAAAGCCGCTTAGTGAAGATATGGGGAGAAAGTGAAAGGGCAATTTCAACAGTTTGATGCTAGGCGCATGTAGCAAAGTCTGCAGGCAATGACGAACTATAAAGCAACTATTACCAGCACAGTGAGTGGAGACACTTCTCTGACAGACAAACTTTTCTATGAGCATTGTGTTGTGAATCCTGAATACCATGAGGACTGATTGAGGTCATTTATGTTTGGTAGAATGCCTAGAGGGGGCTGGGTGGTCCCGTAGCCTCGGAACCCCTGCAGATTTTTTTTTTTTTTTTTTGTCCTCCTTGAGCATTGGACCTTACTTTTATTCTATGTTAATTAATTATTAATTATTAATTAATTTTGTATTTTTTCTCTTTCTTCATTCTGTAAAGCACTTTAAGCTACATCATTTGTATGAAAATGTGCTATATAAATAAATGTTGTTGTGAATACCTCTAATACCATCAGTGGTCCAACACATCAGGAAAACTGCTCGGTGAGGAAACAGTGCTTACCAGAATATTATGTAAGGAGAGCTTTCAGGAAAGTGAACAACAGGAAGGCAGCAGACCCAGATGGTATTCCACATTGTTTTGAAATACTAGTCAAAAATCCCACATGATCTTCTCTGCCAAAAGAACTGGATCCATTACAAGTTGCATATCGCTCCAATAGGCCCACAGATGATGCAATAACCTTGACCCTTCATACAGTACTGGCTCTGCTGGATCACAAGAGAGGAAACTACATTTTAACAATTATCCTCTCTAAGTTCATCACTAAGCTTAAGGATCTGTGCCTGAGCACTTCATTGTGCAGCTGGATTTTTAACTACCCGACAGGCAGATCCCAGGTGGTTTGTGTGGTTGGCCGTACTTCTTCATTCCTCACTTTTAGCACAGGCACGCCACAGGGCTGTGTTCTCATTCCTCTTCTGTACTCCCTCTACATATATAATTGCATGGCTGCATATGACTGATGATACAGCTATGATAGTCCTGATATGTAACAACAATGATCATGGCTAAATATATTGGCAAAGGAACACATTATTTACTCTAGCAATAAAGTCAACATGAAATTCATAAACATTAAAAATGTGTTCATTATTCAAGTACACAAGGGAGCAAGGCAAGAAAACAAAGTGTATAAGAAAAAAAAGAACATCCTTGTTTCTGTCATTTCATTTTTGTTCACAGGTTTCTATCATTGATGATTCTGACATCTAATACTGCAAGCATCCTAAGGCTATCAAGGATACCCACACCTTTAAGGCAGACTGTGTTCGACTGTTAACTTGCAATCCTGGAGTCAAATCCCAGGTGGTTTTTCAAAGACTGTTTTGTGTCAGTTCTTAATTTTAAGTAAGAAAAATTGTTCTGATGTTGTTGTTGACAGATATTATTCTTAATAAGTTTTAAGTAGTTTATACTTTGTTTTTTATGTATTTGAACAAATCTGTACCGTTATATGTGATCACGCTGTATTTTGTAAGTGGTATAATCTGTTCATGCATTTTGCCTAGAGAGTTGTCTGGAAGCTCTGTGCCTGCACTCAGTGAGGAACGGTGTGCAAGAACATAGTTCTTAATATCGTATTGTATTTTGGAGGTGGCAATGATAGAGTGACCATCTAGCTCTTATGTATTGTATTTACCCCATTGTTTGACACTCATTGCATACCTACATGGAAGGGGGTCTCTCCCTGAATTTCGTTTCCCAAGAGTTCTTCCATTTTGTTTCTTCTACAAGGTTTTTTAGGAGTTTTTTCTTGCCTTCTTAAGGAGTCAAGGCTTGGGGGGCTGTCAAAAAACAGAGTCTGTTAAAGCCCACTGAGGCATTTTTAGTGTGATTGTGTTCCAAATGCTTTGTGATTCTTTGGATGTGAAAAAGTAATGATGGGGCGCAACACGTTGTGCGGTTGTGGTGTTAGCCACATTGAAGTGGCTAATGTTTTTAACTCCAAGGTCATGGGTCCAAATTCCTCTACCACTTATGGATCTATCATCAGGGAATTCTAGGTGTGTGCCTACAGGGCAAGAGGCCCTTTCACCAAGACCTGAGTAAAAATCACCATGGGGGAATCCCCCGTGCACAGCAGATGAAGCAAAGAATTCTGCACTCCATTAAACAACCCAGTGTCTGCACTCTACATTGTTAAAGTATAATCAACTCTCTGTTAAGGAGCTAAGTTGCCTTGTGGCCTGTGGAGGTATTAATCTGGCATTGCCCGCTACTGACACTGTGTGTCTATGAGCAAGTCACCTGACCTGCCCGAGCTCCAATTGGAAAAAGAAAAATCAATATAACCAACTGTATCTCAAATGTTGTAAGTTACCTTGGATAAAAGCATTAGCCAAACATGTAAATGTAAATACCTCTTTTGTGTATAGTTTAATTAAAATCATATAATTTGAGACCTTTGAAACATTTTAGTTCGGTGTTCTGAGTCAGAGAGCCACATAAGTGACACTGTCTTATTGTGGTGTATTATATGTTTAATATTTGCTAGTGTCTGCTGACCCACACTTCATTCTCTTCAATGACAATTTATCATTATTTCTGTTAAAGTCCCTGGAGGGAGTTTTAATTTTAAGCAGGGTTTCAACAAAGATACTGTTGGCTTATGACTGGTTGATTACTTGGAGGTTTTTCTTTTTCAATTTAACCTCCCTGAAGCTTTTTACAGCAAGGCTTAATAACACCTCTTTCAAGATGACAGCTCTATGATTGCCTGTTGTTGTTAATTCACATGTGGTTTACTAAGTCTCTTCTTTCTGTTTTCTCTCCTTATGGACTGTAATGAAGGTTAAATGGAATGACTTGGATTTTATTGGGATGAGATAATGTGGACAAATAGGTCTCCTGACAAGACATTCTAATTTTTTTTTTTTATTATTATTGTAGATCTGGCAGGCGCCTTTACTCAAGATTGCTTACACGATCAGGATACATTAAAACTGTTTACAAGTAGTTCTCACAAATTGAGTGCAGGCAGGTTAAGGGACATGCTCAGGGTTACTTAGTGAGTCATGGGCAAAGACTAGACCAGCAAACTTGACATTTCAACTCTAGAACCTAACACAGGTGGGTACACTGCCTTTCATAGTATACACAGTGTTGGTTTTATAGTACCAAAAATACAAATTATACATTATTACTTAATTAAAATATAAGAACAATGTTTAACCTGAGGCTCACAATGTATCTTTAACATTCCTTCACACTTTCCAAGTACCATTTCAGAGCAGATACAGTATACTGGAATACCTCATCCCATTGATCAGTAACCGTGCCAGTGTTTCCTCTCGGTTATTGACCCATTAAGACCCTGTGGAACTTCTCAGCTGTTTTATTTGTAAGCAGTTTGTTCTGAAATATGAATTGCTGCTGCATTTTGATTTTAGCCAATTTTATGTACAATAATGAAAAGCTGATTTTTCCCAAAACCCAGCACCTAGGTTGAGGCAGTATGTTAACTTTTAATAGGAAAAAAATAAAGAACCAGTTTTTCTAAACTTACACTGTACTGAGTGACTGGTTTAGCTAGGGATTTTCCAATGCAAAGATAGTACTTGGGTTTTCATGCCCTCTCCATATTACTTATCGTAACGATTCTTGTTGCTGCTCTTTGATGTCAGCACACTTCCCCAATATATGATGGTGGCATGTATGATCTACTGTCTAAACTTTAAAATAAAGTGAAGAGTCAAACCTTGTAGATTCACCACTTGACTCTTTGTAGTGACTTTCAAATTTGGGGTATAAACAGGTTGCTCCTTGCCATATTCTGCAAAGAAGTTGAAATTAAATTTCACTCATGGGATGAAACTGTAAACCCCATGGAGGAAGGGAGGGAGAATGAGAATAAGAGAGGAAAGAGGAATGAGACAAAGAGAGAAAGATAGATGAAAAGAAAGTTCTTTTGAAGGTACTTCAGTGATGGGAAAAGAGGAGCTGCCATTGCACCAGATAGATCTGGGACAGCAGGATTTTATTTTGCTCTTAATTGTAAATGTGGCACTTTATTTA
This sequence comes from Polypterus bichir lapradei, assembly GCA_026402145.1. Classification (NCBI taxonomy): domain Eukaryota; kingdom Metazoa; phylum Chordata; class Cladistia; order Polypteriformes; family Polypteridae; genus Polypterus; species Polypterus bichir. The sequence goes on along the minus strand of JANRMT010062792.1, from coordinate 81,320,235 downwards.
CATTAGTGAAGAGTGAAAACTTACAGTAAAATTAATTGAGTGTTTTGTGATAAAAAACAAGGAATATTGCTCCCTAAAGCCATGCTAATATTTCTCTGTTTACTTGTGTTCTTTTCTGCAGCTGTGCGATGCATTTAATCTGTTGCACACCTGTCAAATCAATTGTATTAATGCCGCTCATTCATGCCCTCCCCACTTATCATCTGCCTTTTAATGCAGAATGAGGGTATGCATTATCCAGACGTCATGGAGATTTCTTTTCTGTACCCAGTGCATCTTTAGGATTGGAATCACAGAGACTGTCATCATAATTGACAAAATAAGGCTTAAACTAACAGAACTCATCTGTTGGCTAAACAAAATGTGTTCACATTACAGGAAATGATTCAAATGATTTTTTTTTTTTTAATAAACAACTTTATTTAAATACTAAATGACAGGCAGATGGATGTAAACACTGCCAGACAGGTATTGCATGTCTTTCTTCTTGCATCAATGGTGAGAAGTTTGCTGGAAGGAAAATAATTTATTTTGTAATTTTTTTTAAATGTAGTGAAACACTGAATCCATCCATCCATCCATTATCCAACCTGCTACATCCTAACGCCAGGGTCACAGGGGTCTGCTGGAGCCAATCCCAGCCAACACAAGGGACAAGGCAGGAAACAAACCCCGGGCAGGGCGTCAGCCCACCGCAGTGAAACACTGAATTTTGTTGCAAATTCAATTTTGCACTGATCATTTTATTCATCATTAGTCTACATCATTTGTCCATTTCTTCATTTTTTTGGACTCCTAGCATTACTATTTAATTTTACACTTTCGGGCTACTGCTACTGATAAATCCTAAAACATCCTCAAAAAGCATAGCATTAAGAGGCAATATAGAAAAAATAGGCAAAGTTCTAACCTGCTTAGTTATATTGTGGGTGTGAAATCTAAACATAAACCTAGCAGGCATAAACATGGGGACAGAAGTGTGAGGGCTCCCAAAAGACCCAAAAAAGCAGGTTAGAAACTTCACTTTGGACAAATATCTTTAATTGCCTTGGTATCACAATCACTCCAAACTCATTAGCAGCATTAACAGCTGTGTTTTGTGTACCCTCAGATGGGTATAAAGTGAAGAATGACAAATTGATTGTAATTGACTATACTACACTACTAGCACATAGACTTATCTTGTTAAAAAATGTATAAAAAAAATTAAAACATGGCAAGATCTGATTAATAAAATTTTAGAACGAGCATTTATATTGGGGAAAAGAACATTCTCCCTTCTTTGTTTTTTTTTTTCATCATTGGCCCTCCTCTCTTTCGCTTAGGTGGAGGTTTTAGGTTTTGCCTCTTTTTGGTTGTACTTTCCTATTTTAAATTTTTTTTCATCTTTTCTTTTATTATTTTTTCTAGTTTAGCTATGGAGATTTCTTGTTTAAATTCAGCTTGATTGTATGGAATTTTATTTTCTTCAAATAAAATAAAAAAAGAAACCAGTTTGCCCAGGTAAGGCTACACCCCTGGCACAGACTACACAGGCTCAAAAATGGACAGCAATAGTCCCAAAATGTACAAAAAGACTGGGGAGATGGACCATACAACATCTGGCTACAAGAAGCAATGTTAAAACAAAGTATCTTTAGAAATGAAGAACAAAAAACAGAAAAAAGGCAAAAATGGTTTGCCTAAAAAACAACCCAAAACAAACAGATCACAAATCTTATTCAACAAGTAATATCCAAAAACAAAAGTGAAACAGATAAAACAATACAAAAAACACAATGAACCACTGCAGACATCTTCACTCTGACTTCAATATAAAAACAAATGGAATGGCAGAACATTTACAGACACAAAAAGTAACTACTAATAATAAACAAAATTAACAAAACCACAATATCAGAAAATGAAGCAAATTGTCAAAACTGGAGGTCAAAGATAGAAATGTCAACATCAGAAATGCTAAGTTTAAAGCAATATCTTCCAAAAATCTCAAAGCACATAGTTCCCAATAAATTAATCCAATCTCAGATGGAGTGAGGCTGAGTCAAGTGACCAGATGATGATGTCACCATTACGCAACCCAAAGTGCATAGTAGAAAGAATTCCTGTAATAATGGTGACACTCAAAAGAAAATCAAAATGGTGTTAAAAAAAAACAGGAAATTAAGTATAAAAGTAAACTTGAAAGTAAAGACTCCAAATATATAAAAAAATTATACAGCAGTTAGACCTATATTTGAACTTTAGATCTTCTGTGTAGGTCTGCATTCAATCCCTATGTTTGTGCAGAATTGCAAAGGAACTTCCATTCACATTCCCAGTTTCTAGTGTGATTATGTTGAAGATATGTTTGTGTGTAACTTGAGGTAGACTTGATGTCAAATTTGACTTGATGATTCTCCTGGGGCAGGCATCACTACTATCAGGCATATATGGGAAAGAGATTAAACGGATTAAAAAAAATCAGTTGTTGTGCTGTTCTAAACAAAGTTGGAGGCAATACATTCAGATAAACAATCTGAAATTTAATTACTCCTCTGTTTAGGCTTTACACTGTTCTCTTGTCTGTTGCTTCCTGATAGTATCAGGATTAGTAGCAAAAACAAGACCAATGTTTAAAATATGATACTTGATGATGTTTGTTTTAACCACATTGGCTGGCCAGGATACACACTGTAAGAGATGGGATGTACATCAGCCTAGCAGTTTGTAAAAAACATAGCTGACAAGCTACAAGTCACTATATACCCCCTTGTTGAACTCGGCTGTAAACATTTATTACGTTTTTACAGGACCAGCAGTCTGACCTGGCTAATCAGACTGAGTGGTTTAGAGTAACAGTTATTTTCTGCTTGGGCCTATAAAAAGTCATATTTCTTTGACATTTAAGGTTTTAAACTAATCTACATCTGAACAGAAAATGAATATAATAAACCTTTCTTTAAGCGCTCAAATGGCTATTCTACAAAGTTCGTTTAATGGTAACAGCTAATAAGGTGGGCAATTTCAAATCAAGAAGGAAAAACTGCACTAGACGGAAGCTGCATTCTGCAGTAGTATTAAGATATCTTATCAGTCCTATCATCTATTCATTTATGCAGTGCCATTACAGAAGTCTGTTTTAATAGATACAGTATAACTCCTCTGCCTTAATCATTTTCTGCTCATTCATGTTTGTTTAATTCCTGTCCAACTAAAATTTAACACAGAAAAAGTAGTAGAATTTAATAACAAGTAGGATATTCATGGTTAAAGTGTAATAAATGTCCTTTTTGAAGAACAATGGAAGGTGGAATGCTGACCCTGTATTTGAGATTTGTAACATTTTAAATTACAGCAGTCTGTCTTCCTGAGATTTTGAGTTTTACTTTATCCATCCATATATTTTCTATACACACTTTTACCATTATAGGGTGAGAGGGACCACTAGCATAGGACAGACAGACACAGTCCATTTTGCTTGGGCTAGAACACAAGCCCTTGGCTTGAAAATCCACTGCCAGGTCCTGTTAATGTAACCTAAAGAGCCTCAGTCCTCATTGTTTGCAATTCAGCCTCTGCACCTTATCTGATAAAATGATCAATCACAAGGTCATCTGGTACACTTATTCCTTACTCTTGTCCTTCTTGTAAAAAGTGTGGAGGTTTGTGATTACTGAATTTCAGACCACTATGCTGTCATTTTTGAGTTTGACCTCCTTTAACTGTCTAGGAATTTTACACAACCCTAGTGTCACTTACATTCAATAAATGTATAATCTCTATTGCAGTTTTGTATTCCTTTTCAAACCTTAACTCATCTGTGGTGACAGAAGCCCTCTCTGTGTGCTCCAATGCTCATAGCCTAGTTAGGCTCCTAGAGTCTACATGTAAGCAAACACTGGTCCTGAGTGCACCCTTAAAGTTAAGGAGAGCCAGGCTTAAGGCTAGAGTTCTGCCTTGGCTAAATGACACCACTCGTGCTATCAAGCAGGCCAAGTGCAGGTGAAAAAAGGATAAACTCCTGAGGCCACATGCATAACGGCATGTGTAGACTTCACACTAAAACATGGTGTACAGACAAAAGTGGAAATGTGTGTATGCCCAAAAAAATCGAGATGCATAAATCTGTGTGTATGCCAACTTCCACGTTCTTCCACTCCATAAATCCCGGGCAGCATGAAAAGTAATGCACGTGCATGTGCCTGCCGCCTCACCATGACTCCTTCCAGAATTACACCTCTTTGAATATGTAAATCAATATAGATAGCCCCTTGTGTTTTGCATTCTGTGCAAAGACAATGGCAAAAGCACAGAAGAAAAAGAAGGATTTCAGGGAATACTAAGTAGAGGCAAGGAAAAACGTACTATTTATTGGTTTAAGAAGTGATATAAACAACAAATGGAAGTTGATAGAGTGACAGAGTGGCGGAGAAACTCAAAAGTTCAAGTTCAGAAAGTTGCACATTGCCTGAAATAAATAAAAAGTGGTCAGATATCTTAGTCGCCATGAAAAGCTGAGTCGTAGCCCACCGTCTAAGTGTCATATGGAAGCATATTAGGGTACAGAGCAAAGAAAAACAAATGGAAAAAAAGTCCAAATGTCAACTTTAATCTCAAAATTTCCACTTTAATCATGCAGTTTATTTTGTCATTAAAATAGAATGTCATAAACTTCATCTTAAAATCGTTTAATTTACTAGTTTCTTAAATCCCATCATAACTAAAGTAGCACATTAAATGCTTTATATTTTATGCGTTCTTTTAATGTACTCTATGTGTGTGAATCACTATGTGCTTCATAAACTGGCTTTCTTTTCCGCCGATAGGACACAGAATACATTACATTCATGATATTACAGCTCTCTGAAAAATTTCAATACTAAGATGTGTACTTCATATCATTTTCATAATGATAGGAATTAAAGCATGTATTAAACATGGGAACACGGTGTCGCAGTGATAGTGACGAGCTGGCGCCCCGTCCAGAGATTGTTCTTCCCTCCTGCAAGATGCTTGCCTCGCCATGCGCAACCTTTGATAAAAAAATTTATTGCAGCAGTACTGCCTCTTTCAAAAGTACTAACCAATTCCTGTCCTTCCTTTTCTTTCTCCAAGTAACAAATCATCACACAATCAGCTCAGTAATAGATGTCAAGCCATCTGTAAGCTTAGAACACAGTCTCTTCAAAACTTTTATGGAACACTGAAATATCTTTGTAGTACATGTTTAATTATTCCATCTATCTATCCATCCAGGGTCACGCTAATCCCAGCAAGCATACAGCATGAGACAGGAACAATCCCTGAATGGGGCGCCAGCTGGTCGCTACCGCTGCACCACCATGTCCTCACATGTTTAATTATTAACAATATACATTATTAAAATGAAGTTAAAAGTGTAACTGTATAATGTAATTTACATACTTTACTGCATTTCATCTTAAAAATGATATCAAGAGCTCCAAGAAGATAGCTCCTGGAAATCTAAATTGACTTAGAAGTCAGTCATCATCATATTTAAATGCATGCTTTATTAAGTGTCTCAGGTTGTGCAATATTATAACTGTAATGCAAGTCCCAATGGAGGTCTCAACAGGAAAGGCTCTGAAGCATTTGCTGTACTGTATGAGAGAGGTTCAAATAGACTGTGCACCTGGCTGAGGCAGCGTGTGCTAGATGCTGTATTCTGCTAATCCGATCAACTGCTGTACAGCTGTAATTCCACACTCAGATACAGTGGGTTAAATCCTCTGAGTGGTGCACTGAGAGTAACAATGCTAAAGCAGTGATGGTATTTGGAATAGTTTGGCCATTCTGTGCACCATAATATGGTTACAGGTGGATTACAATCAGATGCCTTAAACTAATAAACGATATGAGGTTAATTTCAGTGTATTTGATAAAGCTGCGTCAGGGATGTGGATCTAAAAAAGACAGGGAAACCGCACAGGAACAGTAGCAGTGCGGAGAACTTGCATACGCAATGGTTTGACCTGGCATGAAAATGTGCATAGCTTTAGACCAAGTTTCAGTTTTTATACATCACGATGTGAGCGTGGAAATGGCCATATGCAACATTTTTGTGTATATGCACCGTTTACACATGAGGCCCCTGGTCTCTTTTAAAAGACTGAAAACTTGCTTGAAGAGCCATCAAGGGGTGCTGATAACAGCAAAATCAAAGATCTCAAAGGCATCAAGACCTAGAGTGCTCTTTAACAACATAAACATTTTTTTAAATCCACCAGGCACTGGGCTCCCTATAACACCTGTGAGTTATTCCTCAACTCTTTTATAGATAAAATCCAAGTCAATCGGTGTGGCGTTATCCATCCAGCTGTGGACCACAGTGAGTGGACTCCATCTTCCATTAGGAAGCTGTCAGGCAAATAGGGGAGTTGCCTGACAATTTTTAGTTTCAAGCCACTACTGGAGAAGCCTAACTTGGACTCTACAGTGCTCTCAAATTACAGGCCTATCTCTAAGCTCCATTTACTGTCCAAAATTATGGAAAAGGTGGTTTATGTACAATTACTTTCATATTTAGAAGAAAATAACTTAGGTGATGTGTTTCAATATGGCATATTGTACAGAATATGTTTTGTTGAAGGTGACAAATGATATTCTGCTTGCCTTAGACTTGTGTTCTTGTGCTGTTTTTAGTGCTGCTGGACCTTAGTGCAGCTTTTAATACTGTGGACCAAGGAGTTCTATTAAAACAACTTGAGTATGAAGTTGGTATTCAAGGATGTGCCCTGAAATAGTTTGCATCCTACTAAAATGATAATCTATGTCGGTAAACGTAGGTGATAACTCTCCCAGGCAGTTCACCTTTCTCATGGCATACCACAAGGCTCTATTCTGGCCCCATTATTATTTGTCTTAAACTTGCTCCCTCTGGGGTCCTTATTCCAAAAACATGGTGTCTATTACCACTGTTATACTGATAATACCCAGCTTTATAATAAAGTTAGCCCTGACATCATTTCATCTGCAAAAAAGCTGATGGAGTGTATTGATGATATTAAACTGAATGCTGCAAAATTTCCTCCGACTAAATTAAAACAAAACTGAGGTCATTATCTTTGACCCAACATTTTCTGCTAATGAAACTGGCACAAATTTGTAATGATGTTAAGAATCTGGGTGTCATCCTTGATTCGTCTTTGAGCTTTGACAAACAAATCTCTGCAGCAGTAAAATTCACCTTTTACCAACTGAGGCAAATTTCAAAATTAAGATCCTTTCACAGAAGGATTTGGCAACAGTGATTCATGGGTTTATTACGTCTTGGCTTGATTATTGCAACTCACTATATGTGGGATTGCCCAAATTTGCCCTGTTGCGGCTTCAGTTGGTTCAGAATGCAGCAGCTCGACTTATGACCAGCACTAGTAAAAGAGAAAATATCACACCCGTATTGGCCTCCCTCCATTGGTTGCCGGCAAGATTTCGGATTGACTTCAAAGTTTTACTGTTTGTTTATAAGGCCTTGCATGGTGTTGCCCCTAAATACATCTGCGATCTCCTTCATCCCCTCTCAGGACTTAACCATATTCTCTACATGAATTGAAAGATCAGAATCTGATCTGGTTGTGCATAGACTGTGAAAACTAAATGCCAAAAGAGAGATTGCATTTTCATTTTATAATTTAAATTTTCATCTTCTGTTTTGCAGAAAATACCTCCCACAGTCATCATCATAAGGCAAAAATCACCTGAAAACTCTATCCTTGTGTAGCCTGCCATTAGAAATATCCTCCAAAAGAGCTAACACTGCCATTGCCAGTTATTTCATACAAAACACAGCACAACTTGAATAATATTTTTTAGATGGTAGTGGGTACCCCTTTGGAGCCTGTCTACTCACACCACACACCAGTCTGCAAACACACAGTCAATCTCTCTCGAGCATGTTCCTGGAAAGCCTGCATGTCACACTCTCATTATTTTCAGGACCCCTTTCTCACCTCCTGTCTGGTTTTATATTTGTTGTCTTTGAAGTTGGCTCTCTCAGCATGCCTCACACTTGCACTTACTCTTTCATCGCGTTACCAAAGTCAGACAGAGCAATCAGATTGCTCTGAGGGACTGGACATACAGACCTTAATGTTTTATTATCTTGTAGATTGTTGAATTACCCCCAAGTGGGGTTCCCTAGGTCACCGGATCTTGACTGTGTCTGACCTTGTTTTTTGACTTTGTTTATTATAATTGATTATGAACCTCCTAGACATTTATTTTCTCTTGAATTCTCTTGGCTGGCATTTCTGTTTTCCTCTCATCCATGGTCAGCTAGCTATTTCACAATTATAATGTTAATGGATTTATATGGTCATGATTTGTTTATGTTAATGATGTAATTTGCATTATAGATAGATTTGTTATAAAACCCTGTGCCTGTAATCAATGAAGAGCAGAATACAAATATAAACTTAATTGAACTGAAGATTGCTCACCAGATGGTGTAATGAAGATTTTTTTTGTTTTATAACATTATTTTCTTTAGTATTTTAGGATAATGCTAATTTCTAAACCAGTCGCAATCTGTGTGGAGTTTGCATGAACTTGAGTTTGTCCAACTATTTCAGCTTCCTTCCCCTTTCTACATATGTGCAAATTATATTAACCAGCATCTCGAAGTATTCCTGCTGTGTCCATTAACATGTTGTGAACCTCTATCTCCTTCAAAGTTGTAGCCTCCTTTGTGTACAGTGATACCTGACATAAGCTCTAGGGTCTGATAGCACTTTAATATAAAGTATCTATCTATCTATCTATCTAATAGGAAAAACTTCTGAAAGTGTATGTAGAATATTTTCTTTGTACAATAAAAGACTCCTCCGTACTATGCAGAAAAATTATAAACTTCTTTCACAATATTAAGATTCATTAGTATTTAGTATTATTGGAACCTAGAACTTCCTGTGTTTGGAAGTATAACGCAATGGCTTTGCAGAGTTTTGCTTGGCCAAGTCAACCACAGTCATCAGTTTAACAAAGTTTAACCCAATATTTTTAGAGAAAGAACATGGCTTTACCTGTATAAACCAAATTAAATCAGATTTAAAATTGCAGTAAACCAATTGATTACATGTTCTACCATTCCTAGGCATTAGACAAGACACAGTCCACTGTAGATTGAAATTGTAATGAATATCCCTGTAACAGAATAAAAAAAAAGATTACATTAATATTGGGAATGCTTTTTTGTATGTTTCTGAAGGATTTTTCAAGACAGTTCTTAATGGTACAACATTTAAACAATGTTCTTCGTACTTCTAGTTATATAACATTTTTTCAAGGTTTGAAAATTGTGGTGATGTGATCTGTGTCAGATGCCTATATTTCAAATAAAAAGACTATTAAATAATGCATTCATTTAATACTTGGTAATTTGTTCTTAAAATACTATTTTCAAAGATAATGTTAGACATTAGCATGAAGCTTCATTGTGTGCCTTGGCTGTAACTACTACCTTCACATAAAGTGCTTTTTAAAAGCATTTAACTGCTTTATACCAAGAACAGTCCTGGGGTCAGGTGGGTGACTCTTTGGGCACTTATTGTACTATATATCTAAAAGAAGTACTTTTAAAAATTATTGAAATTATATCAGCTGCACTACCAAATCCTGCATGGAGACAAGAATGCTTATTGCTTTGGAGGCACTGGGAAAAGCATTTAGAGTTAATTTTATTAATTCTAACTGAAATTTAGAAAAGTAGCTACACCTAGTGTATTTGACAAATGACAAAGGTTATCAGCAGAATTTTAGCAATGCAAGTAAAATTGTGCTTTTCTGATTGACAGATGAGTTGATTTCTGGATATGTTATGAATGTAATCAAGATGTATAATAGTGTATGGTATGGCAATATTGGAATGTAATCAAATTTTAAACAATAACATGAAATTTCTCTGGATTCAGCTATAGTTCAAAAGAAGAAGAACCTATGAGTATGAATTGTTAGTTTGGTCAAATAAAAAAGATTTAAAGAGAACCTATTATATACATCACTTCCCTTGAGTATAGAATTTGTGGCTGAAGATATGTTAGCCTTTGGGCGCATACACCGTCAGCATGGCACTGCCAGATCTAAACACTGAATTGCTCGCGTACTGAAGTGACTTTAGCTACAGGTGGAAGTCCCATTTTACTTATGGTGCCAAGTAGAGTTGTGTTGTGGTGCAGCTGTCTATTAGCCAGTGAAAGCTCTGTGAAGAAGATGTCTGTTGTTACGGTTCTGACTTTGTCCAGAAATAGCTCCATAAGCTTTACGACCACAGACTCGGAAAGTCTTTGCCCTGGGTTGTAACTCAAAACACAGCTCTCAACAAAACGTTGCCAGATGTTCAAAATTGCAGCAAATCTGTCATTTTTCTTACATTCTACACTGGTGTCTTTGTTGTCAAAGTGCAAATGCCGCATGATAGTCTGATAGCGGTGACAGGACATTGAATCTTTGATTGCCAATTCAACAAATAGTTTAGAGGAAAAACTTTCATTGCTTCCTCTCAGACTTCCAGCATATTAGTGAAAGTCTATTTCCCATATCTGAATGTTTACCAACACACCTGTCAGTGCCATATAATGCTTAATCTTTTCCTTAATAATTGCTTCCATTAATATCTCCATGATGCGTGTTAAACTTTACTTGGATTAGCATGATCACCCTTTTCATATAATGGAATAATATCTGATAGCTTCAAGTCCTTGGTAATTTCCCCAGTGCACCCTGATATTTGAAAAGTACACGCTAAGGGTTTATTTATGCACTCACTCTCCCCCTTAAGCACTCTGGGGTAGATGCTATTTAGTCTTTAGGATCTGTTGGATTTTGACCAATTTATTCTAAGAAGTACTTCTCCCTCTCCAATTACCAAATCACTCGGTACCTCCTTGATGGTTCCTGCTTTAATACTGGGAGGTTATCAACTTCACTACACATGTAATTATCAGAAAAATGTCCATCTCTAAATTTCTGTCTGTTCCTAACATATTTCATTTCTTCCTTGACTGTTCTTTTTTCTATGAAAATGCTGGATTATTATTCGTCTTTTCCACGATGTTTCTCTCTAACTGCCTTTTATCTTTCCTAATATCTTTTTTTAAGTATGGCTCTTTTAAGCACTACTGTTAGCACTGGAGTTATTTGTCTAGTATACTGTATACAGCTGTTCTTTCCATTGTAGCTTCCTTTTTTAAGTCCTGATTTATTCCCCTCTATCACACCGAGTTCTGTCTTCATTATTATAAAATACATTTAGACATGTTAGTGCTTTAACAAACTATGTTAAAAAAACAGTTATTAGTTACAATGGACTGCAAAAGCATATCTATTTTTCTCCCATGAAAAATTTGACGTATTCCTTATAGATTTGAGGGTGCTGAATCCAAATCTGCCAACAGAATTGCTCTATCACATCGTTGTTTAAAATGAGAAAACACTGTTTTAGACAGAAAAACATTTTTAAATGAATCGTTTTACACTTGAAAAAATTACAAATTACACATATAACTGTTTAAAAAATTGTTACTTAGAAAAAGTAGCCATTTGGTGTGTTTTTTTTCCTCTTATAATTCTCTGAAGGGGTTTCATGGTAGAATAACCAACAGATGTCTGCTAAAACAGAATCACTCAACTGTCCACTGTAACATTTCTCCATCTGAGAGATGTCCTTTTGGAGCCCTTCCCATTTTCATCAGAAACAGCTCCCACATTCTAAAGAAAAAACAAAAAGAGAAGTTAAGAAGTGTTTTTTTTAAAGACGTGTTGCACCAAAGTGCTAGGTAGGAAGAGATAAAGTTCTCAGCTAGTCCCTTATAATTGTATGCATTTGTATTTCCAAGAAAATTGTGTCATGTGCTCTACACTTTACTGTTTGCTTACCTGTTACCTGGTCAACCATCCCATGAATTTTCTGTAAAACACATTTAAATGACAACTTTGTCTCTTCTGACCAACCTTCTAACCTTCTAAATATAAATTCCAGACTTTTTTGAAGGCATAATAAGATGCAAATAAGATGCAAAGAAAAATGTGTAGCAAATATTTGATTTTGGGTTGTCAGTTTAAAATATACTTCAAATAATATTCTATTAATATTTATGCCTTAAAACATATCTTTAAAAAATCATTTTTGTTCTAAACATTTTTTACTGAATCTGATATCTTGTTGAAATGGCTTGAGGTCCTGCTCATTGAAGTGGAGGCAAGGAAAAATGTACTATATGGTGGCTTAGGCAGTGATATAAACAACAAAAGCAAATTAATGGAGTGCTACAGCGTGGCAACAACACTCAAAAGTTTGAGAAGCTATGTGCTTCTTAAATTGACTTTCTCTTATGGTGACAGGAGCGTACAAGCGGTGATTGCCACATGATATTACAGCTTTCTGAACATTTTAGAATACTAAGTTGTATACTTGATATCATGTTCATGATGAAATGCATTAAAGCATGTATTAAACATGTGGGGGCACAGTGGCACAGTGGTAGGAATGAGCTGTCGTCCCAACCACGGATTGTTCCTGCTTCCCTCAACATCCTTGCTGGGTTCCATGCGACCCTGGATGGAATAATTTATTGCAGCAATACTGTGTCTGTCAATTACTGTTCTTCTGTCCAATCGCCACACAGTAATAGTCTGTAATAAATGTAAAACCAGCTGTAGACTTTGAACGCCGATTCTTAAGAACTTTTAAGGAACATTGAAAAATCTCCATTATGCATGTAAAATTATTCCATCCATCCATCCATCTATCCATCAAGGGTTGTGTCAGTCCTAGCAAGCATAGAGTGCAAGACAGGAACAATCCCTAGACAGTGTGCCAGCTCATTGCTAACCTGTGCATCTGTGCCCCCACATTTTTAATTATTAACAGTATACATTATTTAAATGAAGTTAACAATTTATCTGTAAAATGTAATAGACATACTTTAATGCATTTTATCATAAAAATGATATCAAATATAAATCCTAGCATTCTAACAGCAGACAGATCCAAGAGGATAGTTCTTGGAAATCTTAATCGACTTAGAAGCCAATTATCACAATCTGTACGCGCTCTCTTCAAATTCTTCCATTTGTGATGTCTCCTAAGAACACTAAAGCAGCTATGGTAGTTGGAATAGTTTGGCCATTCCGTGCACCATTATATTCATTACAGTTAAGTGTGCTAAATGTGTAAATGATATGCAGTTAATTTTAGTGTATTTGATAAAACCTTCCCATTCTTAAAAAGAAAGAGAAATGAAACAGAAACAGTAGCACTGCTTTGACACTGGGTGCTGCCCATTTGCAAAACCGAGCAGAAATATGTGATCGCAAGGTGTGAGGCGGCCATAAAAATGTGTATGGATTTATGCCAAGTTTAGCTCTTATACATCTCGAAGTGAGAGCGTGAAAATGGACTCTAAATGTTTTACGTGAACACTGTTTACACTTGAGACTCCAAGTCTAAGGAACTCTGCGTGAACTAATAAACCTGGTGAAAAATGGCTTTAGTGCTTTGCTTGGGTCAAATTTACACAATATTATGATAATGCCCACACTTATCCACTTTTCTATTAGTGTAAGATCATGTAAAACTAGGAACAGGAGGGTGTGTCAATGAACCATTTACAGATTAATAAAAATTTTCTTTGCTATCTGCATTATGACAAATGATTGAAACGCTCTGCAATATTTGTGAGTACATTTTGTCAAAAGTGAGAGAAGCATAAAGACCACTTTTCCTTTATACAGCATAATATTTATCTTTGTTAGTGTTTGGTATTTTTATAGTATTTTTCTTTCTCTTGTTTATTTTTTTTTTTAATTAAAACATTACCTTTTTACATTTTGTCCCCTATTAGTGTGAGCTAGCTGTTATGCAAAGGCTGTCTAGTTATACAGATCCTGTTCTTGGCTTTAATTTGTGTTGCTTTAATGATTATACTAGAAACATTTATATAACATTTATATAACACAATCAATTTACATAGCATTCATTTCCCAAAATATACCACAAAATGTCAAACAGCTCCAGCAGTACAGGAAGAAGGCAGTAATTACCAAGAAGATTTTTTTTATAATGGTAATTTTAGCTGTTAAAATGTTTATTTGTTAACATAATCATAATACAAGTAATATAAGTGTGTTTTAAAAATTCTTCCTAGTGCCGTAATCAGGCTGAGTGGAATCACCTTACAGAAGACCAGGGGAAACAAAAGGTATGTTAAACCAATTTCCTGGCAGTTTGTCCAGACTGACGTCTGTCCTTTCCGTTTTTTTTCTCTATCCTTTGTGCAAATCCAAATGATGCCTGAGCTCTTCAGAGTGGGGAGCTACTGTACTTGTCCAGGGATGAGCAGTGGATATGAACTTCAGCACTAGCCATCACTTCTTTCTTCCTAGAAGCAATGAACTCTTTCAATATTTGTAAACAACACAATTTGGAATACTTGTCACTTGTTACTGACTGCTTGATAAATTCCAACCATACCTGAACACTGCATCCTGTGATGAAATGTGCAATAATTTCCAATTATCATTTTACTGTTTATTTAAATGTACCACTGCACAAGCATTGCTGCAACTTGAAAATAGCTAATTTGAAAAACATAACTTCTATCAAGAAAACATCAACAGATTTGTGCTGGATTGGAATGTTTTCTGTGTCCTTCTTCAAAAAACCATCATTCCATTTGGTTAAAGTATTCTATATTGACAATGTCATGAGAGTGATCTCTATGCCTTCTTTATAGGGATGGTTTTTGAGGGAATACAGAAAGTATTCAGGTACTCAACTCTTTGGTTTTAGCCAGAAATGTTGTTGAGCTGAACCAGAGTGCAGTAAATAGTGGGCAAGATAAATCACAAAGCAGGATCCTACAGTGCTTTGCTTAGTTAGCTTTGAATATCAGAAAACTAACCTTGAGCTTAGTGATAATGATGTTCTGCAACATTTTGATGTACATACGTAACTTTCAATGAGTTTTGAGAAATTGTAAAATGTCTGCAGGCCCTTCAGATAAGAAAGTGAGCCAGGCTGTGATTAGCTTCTTTAATTAATGTTTCTAGTGTCTCCTTAAATGTTTGGGCAAATGAATACATCCTTTATGGGTTTTTTTTTACACCCAAGAAATTCATTTTAAATTTTATTTTGAGATTAACAGAAACTCTTCCACAACAAGTTATTTATTTGCACCATTGTGTTGCAATGCCATTATGTTTTTCTAGTGGATGTCTCCTTACAGCACCATTGATGGTTGCCATAGCTGTGAATCCAAAATTATCTGGGGTTGCACTATGTGTGATATCATTAACACAACCATATAAATATTGGTGCATCTTTTACTTTGTATCTGAGATTGGATAAACTCTGTTAAATACTTCAATGTTTTTCAGGCTTAAGAGTTATTATGCTGAACTGTTGACTGCAATTCTTGTTTCACTCTTGTTCTGACAAAAGTCAGTTACCTGGTTTACAACCCTTGCGCACCCCTGATTTATGACTTTCTCCCAGTCCCTTAGAAAAAGAAAAAAAATAAGCCTTATGTTTTAGACAGGGAATTGTTGCTGAAGGAACTGAATTAAATCTTGACCCATGCAGATTGTAGGATTCTGTTTATTATTTTGTACTTGCTGTTTTTGATTTTGATGCAAAAAATATTGTTTTTAAGTGAAAGCGTAAAGCCAGTATCTCTGTCTGACTGCTACCATGAGGTCAGGGGGTTAGCTTAACCTATACAGATTGTATGATTCTGTTTATCATTCTGTACTTGCTGTTTTTGATTTTGATGCAATTAAATATTGCTTTTAAGTGAAAGCTTAAAGCCAATGTTTCTGTGTGACATGTTACTTACAGGTCAGGACGTTAAATTGTTCATTCCTTTTCTAAGTGTTATCCCTTAACAAAACAAGAGGACGCTCTTGTAAACCCTTCTATTAGTGGTAAATTGGATTGAAGAAATGGGTTAAAAGTAAAGACAGTCCCATATCATTGATCAGCCTGTAATAAAGAAACATGCAGGGTGCAGCACAAACAGTGAGACAGGTAAGAGTTTACAAGTAGTACTTACATAGCTGGTTTTGACAGTTCTCCCTATTCCCCTTCCAGAAAAGAATTGAAATGGTTAGTTGGTACCTTTTTTGTTAGGTACTTGCCATAGATGATCTGATAACCCAATAAAACAGGCTGAAACCCACAAAATAACTAGGGTGTCTATGTTCTTTCCAGGTATTAGCCAGGAGTAGTTTGACTACAGTCCTCTCTTTGCCTACCTGTAAAAGGAGTCTCCCTACATAAACGTAGTTGGATGTCCTGGGAAATAGTAGAAACAGATTGCCTAAGTGCTCACAAAAAGTATGACATCCATCAATTTTCAGATGTGCTTAATCCAATTGCAAAGTGACAGGAGTCCATAGTTTAGGCCTAGCAGCATTTGGTACAGGGTAGGAATTAAACCTGTATACAGTAATCCCTCTCTATATCGTGCTTCGACTTTCGCGGCTTCACTCTATCGCGGATTTTAAATGTAAGCACATCTAAATATATATCACGGATTTTTCGCTGGTTCGCGGCTTTCTGCGGACAATGGGTCTTTTAATTTATGGTACATGCTTCCTCAGTTTGTTTGCCTAGTTGATTTCATACAAGGGACGCTATTGGCGGATGCTTAGAAGCTACCCAATCAGAGCATGTATTACATATTAACTAAAACTCCTCAATGATATAAGATATGCTTCCCGCGCGGTGCTTGATTGTTTGCTTCTCTCTATCTCTCTCTCTCTCTCTGCGCCTGACGGAGGGTGTGTGAGCAGAGGGGCTGTTTGCCTAGAGGATACAGACGCTCCTCTACAAAATGCCACCTTATCGCGGTGCTTCTGCATACTTAAAAGCACGTATTGATTTTTTGATTGTTTGCTTTTCTTAGCGAGCGCTCTCTCTCTGACATTCTCTGCTCCTGAAGGCGCTCCTTTGAAGAGAAGATATGTTTGCATTCTTTTAATTGTGAGAAAGAACTGCCATCTCAGTCTTGTCATGGAGCACAGTTTAAACTTTTGACTAAAGGGTGTTATTTCATGTCTAGAGGGCTCTAATAATGTTAACAGTGTGGGAGAGTTTATAAGGGCTTAAAATATATAAAAATAACCATACAAACATATGGTTTCTACTTCGCGGATTTTCACCTATCGCGGGGGGGGTCTGGAACGCAACCCCCGCGATCGAGGAGGGATTACTGTAGTCCACTGCACTGCTCTGATATACACAATTACAATCACTCCTACCTGGGCAGTTTAGAGTCCTTAATTAAACTAATATGCATGTATTGAGACATGCGAAAAGCAAAACAGACAATCAGTGAAAAAATATATGAAGAAGTGAACATTCATATTTCACACAGACAGTGATCAGACTGGGATTTTGCAGTACTATGATCTTTGGAAAGATGTTTTATGGTTTTTGTAGATAACCGGCATTTCAAGCCACTGTGCTGAACCTGCATAGCATTGCTGCTCAGGATCACAAAGCTGTAGCTAACCATGTTACCTAATGATGCTGTAAATTGAAAAAAAGCAGGCAGGTTGGCAGTTTTCTTTAAATTTTTAAGCAAACAGCCTGTTGGTGTGAAGTGTTTACCTTTGTTGTCAGCAGCATTTATGCTTAGATTTATTACATATCTTTACAGTCTTCATTTCTCTTCCAGCTTTGTTTGTATGCCAGCATTCAATTCACCTTATGCCAGCTACACTGCAATTCTGAGATGTGATGTCATAAGCGGTGCCCACTGCCCACCTGCGAATGATTGCAATCTCTACTAATGACCACTCTAATTAGGCCAATTATAAAATGATTAGTAGCTTAGGTTTTATAAATACAGTAGGTTGTGATAGCTGGGCTTTCAGAACACTGATATGCAGGGCTCAGGACCTCTGCTTTTCCAGGCAAGCTAGTTGCTAGTTATGTAGGATTTCTCTGATTTCCATTTATTTTCTAAAAGATGATGAGTTAGTCTGCCCTTTCTTTATTGCATATGTTGCTAATGCAATACCAACAGCAGCAGTAGTACTATTCATAGATCCATATGAACTATTTGGGTTAGTGGGTATTGACTGAGGCTGTACTGTAGCATGTACATGTTTTAGTGTTAGTATTTTTAATAAAGTCTGGAGTTCTGATTTTTTTTAGCTTCCTGCTATAATATTTTTAAACTAATAATTATTTTCATTACTAGTTTTGGACATATGGTATAATAAAAACAAGTCTTCTTTTTTTCCAACCTGTCAGTTAATTTTTTGTTGGCCTTTTCCACAGTTTTTGATATCACTGTTTTACTCATAGTGTATATCATTGTTTTTTTAAAGACTGACATTTTTAATGTATGAAGTTTTTTGCCTTTGTTGAGATGGAAGCTTTTATCAAGATCAAAGGCAATTTTGTTCTGCTTTAAGGAGATATTGGTTGATGTTTTGTACTAGCTTTAATTTACTTTTCATTTTTATACTTCTATGCAATGTTTTATCTGTTTCAATATGATAATCACTTTGCACTTGTATTTATATAACTTTTTTTTTATTATCTTAACCCGTATAATTCTTTTAACTCTATATGCTTCACTGAGACAAAATTCTTTGTTGGCAAATAAAATCAGTTTAAATTCAATGTTTTTGTGCAACACACATTTACTCAAAAATAATCCAGTTTCTGATAAACTGCTTATGTTCATTGTATGGAAATGGTAGCCACCATTCTGTCAAAAACTTTAAAGAATTCTAAAATTCAATAAAGGAATTATTAATTACTACAAAATGTTATGTAAGAAATCTAAATAATTTACTGAAAATGGCATGGCAGAGCTAAGTTAGTAGTGCTGATTCACAACTGGCTTTAGAATCTGTCCTGCTCACTGTTTGTAGAGTTTGTAGATTCTCCACAAGACTTTATGTTAAAATGGCTACTCTATCTTGAAGTCATATGAGTGAGTGAATGTATACTAGTGTGCTCTGTCATGGACTGATACCCCATTCAGGCTTGGTTTTTGTGTTCTGCCTAGCATTGCCTAATAGGGTAAGTCTTGGAATATATTTGCTGAGGAAAAGTGTTAGCTAGATAAGTAAACCTGGAGTGGTTTATGGTGTGGTTAGGTTATTAACAAATCAAATAGAAGTATGATCAATAACATTATCAACTCAAGCACTCAGATTTAGTGTTGAATACATTTCATAAACCAATTATTATAAATTCAGATTCACACATGTCACAGACTATAGAACCTTCTTTGTTTAAACTTGAACTTAACGTGGTAGTGCAAACACTTGCAGTGACCAAGATGTAAAGATGGGATAACATGTTTTGTTGGTATAACAGTTTTTGAGAGCAAGACTTGTCTCAATAATATTCAATGTGGTTGTTTCATTACGATCTCCGTGATGTACGGATACCAGAATGTCTGGCTAATCTCTGAAATTACTGTAGCTATTCACCCAATGCTTTGGGCATAACAGTTGTACACTAATCAACAGAATCTTGGATTTGGAATGGTTAAAGCTGGCCGTCTTCCCATTTTGCTGAGAAAATATTTACATATATGTATATGCTTGCGTGGACAGATGTGAGGTGCCTTCAAATGGGCAAAATTGCTGTCTATGCACTATTTTAGATTTGAGAAAAAAATGAATACCATAATTACAGAAAGTTTGTTCATAGTTGTGGGTAGTTTATATGAAATATACATTTAAGACTGAGGACTCAGCAGTATGGAGTTAGCATCCTTTCAGACTTTGTTTAGGTGCCATCTTGTAATGTGCTTTGTTAGGTTACATGAATAGCATTACTGGGATGTGACATACTGTACCAGGTTAGACAAACCAAATATGCAGTCTTGGATATAAAGTACTCTGGTTTTATTTACAATGTAACGCAGATGACTAAGCAGATGGAAAAAATGAGGCTTACACAACAGAAGTTGTTCTTAACATATATAATTTATTTTGGTATGTCTGTGAATTAACTATACTTAATTTAATTTAAGGGTAAAACTGAAGAGACTTTCACATAGACAGCTAAGAGGAAGAAATGAAACAAAGCAGTAATACTGATTTCAAAGAAATGCCAAACCATACCGGTGGATTAGTGAAGTTAGAAAACAAAAGACTTCACTCCTTCTATCCTTTCACTGAACCAATTTTGTTAAGCTTTAGCAATTTCACTTTAAAAGACAAGTGTTACATTTCAAATGACAGAGTCTGAAAGGCTCATCATTAATAAGGTGACCAAAGTCAGGTCCACCAGCCAGACATCACTGAAAGTGAATTAAAAACCCAAAACATATATATTTAGTTTTATTTTGTTTTTATTTGTCATTTTTGATGAATATTACCTTTTTTGACCTACTACTGTTAATATAGCTAACATTATAGTAATCTAACTTACATGTAATATTCTGTACATTTAACTCTTTCAATACCTAGTGTTTGAAACAAGCACTTAGTGTTTCCCTGATTTAAATTTTCTTGATGCTGGCACGATCATCAAGGGACTCAAGGCTCTTGCATTCTAATTCAAGTTATTTCATGAGTGCTTTGAACAAACAGGATTTTTCAATACTGCACCTATCTATAGCAACTACCATCCCAAAGAACTTTACAAGTACAGATATGCTACATGTGTTGTTTACTCATTTTGTATCTTGCCATTTGACAGCTTCCCCAAAAAGGGTGAGAGTTGAAATAGAAATTTGGGGTGGATATCCTTCTCCTTTAGTCAGTTTTTACAACATCCAATAATAATAATACATGTTATTTATATAGCGTCTTTCCCATGATCAAGGCTCAAGAATGGACGACGACCTTATTCTAACTCAAGAGTAGAGGGATTGAAAAGAAAAGTGGGAGAATGGTGTTGAAATTTGTGTGCAACATGATTGTGTATGAAGGTAGGATTTGTGAAGATTGGTAAATAAGTGTGCTAAGTTTGCCGTTAACTGATAAAAAAATCTTTAGTTGAAACAGCATATGATTAAACAAAGAAAAGGAAAATGGTAAATTCATTAACACTACAGAATAATAAAATATTCAACAAACAATAAACTCAATCGCAAACAGATTAAAACAAATATTTAAAAAAGTGCTGAAAATTAAACAAGACAAAAGAAAAGAGGAAACCACAAAGAAGTCCTGATATATATAAAGGACAAGGTGATCAACTGTAGGTCGTAGAAAGCAAGCAAGCAATCAATTTATTAGAGAAGGTGATTGAGAGGGTGCTAAAGAAAAGAATCAGGGATAAGGCAAAAAATAGCAAAATGGAGTTTGGTTCCATGCCTCAGAAAGTTAGCTTTTTGTTGATAGACAAATGAGCATCTAGGAAGGGAGGAATGGCTGCATTTTGCATTTGTGTCCTGGATGGAAGAATGCCAGGCCACAAGGGCAAGGAAAAACTACCAGGAGATGAACATTTGTTGATTAACAAACGGGGGTCAAAACCATAAGAACTGATTACCTTTCATCAAAAACTAACATGCAAGTCAGGAAATTAAGATCAACATAAAGCTTAGATAGAAGAAACTATCACTAACATCCATACCAAAGTCTTTTATAAAGTTTCTGTAATTTTGGACAACTTCTGGTTTGAAATACTGGCTTAAATACTGTCACCCACATGGCACTATTACAGTGAAACTTCCTGGCAATTCAATCAACGATGCAAAATTGCATCCTATCAACAGGGACCATCTTTGAAAACCTTTATAAAACGTACTAAAACTATAAAGCTCAAACAAAAATGTTACCAATCAAAACACAAGCTGGCATAACAATTTGTAGATCTGGACAAGGCATTACCTCTTGTGGTTCATCAATATTAATGGTAAAAAGTAAAATGTAATTGAAGGATAAGATCTCGAAATGGAAAGACAGTTTGGAAATGAAACGTCTTATGTCAAAAGCAGCAAAAAACCTACTGTAGGTGATGGTTAAAGATGAAGGGGAAGGAGAAGATGAGTGGTGCATGGAAAGAATTCCTCAAACTATTTCTGATTCTCACATCTAAAGGAGTTGCTATGGTTTTGACAAGGAAAGTCTATGAAAGCTTTTTGTGGAGTAGTGTGTTGCATGAGAGTTAAATGTGACATGATGAAGGAAGAATGTGAATCAAAGCTGCAATGAACAGAGATAAAAATGATCAGCAGAATGCAAGGAAAAAAGTAAGAGGAAAATGATTGCTGAGTTAGGAGACAGGCTTGATGTGAAGGCATTGTTTTGAGAAGAAACAGACTAAGGTGGTTTGGACATTTGGAGCAAAAGGCTGAAGATGATTGGGTAAAGATTTTCTTCCCAAATGAAGGTGGAGGAAATGTAGAAAAGAGGGAGACCATAGAAGACATAGCATAGAAGACATATGAAAAGAATGAGTCTCACTCCCAAAGGATACCTAGGTCTGTGGAGAGTGGAGGAAATAGTGATGTTAGTGAAGATGATGATAATGTTTACAGTTTTGTTAACATTCAACCAATCATTCTAAAAGTTAGCCTCTGACCTCAAAAAGCAAAAACTGTAAACACAAAGATACTCAATTTCAAATCCTTTAATAGCCTTTTACGAAGTACCTGCTAATCTTAGAAATGTTAATAATATTTTCTGGGGGTATATTTTCAAAAATGATTTAAGGAGAGACTGTTTTCAGTTACAATGGATGACTGTGCACCCCTTTTCCTTGATTCATGTTGTCAGGGAGTATTGACTTTTCTGGAATGACAACTTTGATGCCCAAGAGCAACAGAAACCTGAAAAAATAAAAATCCACTATTTAGACACAAGCAATTTTCTTAGAGTTGCCAAGTGCATCAGAGGTGGGAACTGCACTGGCAAACTTCTATCATATGCTTCAAGAGTCCAGTTCTTCAAACCCTAAACAACATTACCCATAGAATGGTCCATGAAAGAGATGAAGACAATTTGGTTACTAAAAGAAAAGAAACAGAATTTATGCATATATCCAGGTTCAGGTCAGTAAGATTTGACTTGACCTTTTTATAGATGTGTGGCCCAAAGTTTTTCTTCAGGAACTGTGTCAGTTGTAGTTTTTTCTTTTCTCTCCACATTTTCCATATATCCATATCACTAATATTTTGTATGCAGCATTAGTTTTTCCTCTTGAACATTTAAAAATTAAAATAGGAAGAAGTTATTCATCAATTTATGTTATAATATGAGTATTGCATGGTAAGGAATTTCCTATTACTATTGTTTTTCTGTTGCTGTTTTATATTTGTTAAAATGTGTACATGTCCTAAGCGTCTAATCTGCAAGTTGTGCATTATAAGAAAAAAAAATACTTTAATCATGTGAAGAAATGTCCACATAAAAAGGTGATATTCAATACCCTTGCCTCCTGTACATCTTTTCATCTGAAATCCAAATTGCTTACGTATACTCAAAATTACCACTGCTAAGGTTTCTATCCTATAATTATGAAGGACACTGTACCTTGGGAATTTGTATGCATGATCCTGACTTCAAAAGACAAGACATTCTGCATTTCCCAGATATTGATAAGTTGCCAATATAAAAACACTGGCAATCTAGTTGATATTCAGGAGGACTATTTCCCTGTCTTTGGGTGACAGACATTTCAAATGGATATAAGTGATTCCTATAGATTACCATTACAAGAAAAACTGGTCAGCTGAGAAAACTATTTGCTACATATTGCATTTTGGTGGAATTGGTTTTCAATAATGGCCATCAAATTACCTCTAAAAAGCTAGAATGGGTTATCAGGCCAAATTGAATCAACCATCCATGCATTAGTGCCTGCCATTCTGCAGTGGGTGGGGCTATACCATAAAATTCAGTTTCTTTAGAGTGACATATCCAAAAGCATGATGAGAACATACTCTACATTCAGTCCACTAGGCAAACACCCAGATTACATTTACTGGATGATCAAAAGCCTGGTTTATTTGCTATAAGAAAAATTCAGTTAAAAACAAAACACTACAAACGAGAAAAAGACAGCCTCTCAGGTAAAATGGATAAAAGCAAAATGGAGCAGAAAACAGGATTCCCACACATTATTTGAAATTTGGTTTAGGAATGGCTAGATAGCATTTTCAAAGGCCTTTCTTGCGCATTTAATGGTGGAAAGTAGAATGCCTTGATAGCTTAAGTGCTAGATAGCACAAATCTGAGAATTTCCTTTGTTGTTTTAGAGACAGGGATAGAAACACTTGAAGTAGCTACAGAGCTGTTCTTGGCTGAATTGCCACTTACAGGTGAGACTATACCAGCCTGTTGAAAACAATGTCAGGACATAAACTTCAACAAAAGTGGTAAACAGATTTGAAGCCATATAACTCGGAAAAACAAGAATAGATGAGTATCACAGTTTTTTGTTTTCATTTTTATTCTCTTCGAAAATTTATTTCAATGCATATATAATGGTGTTACCTAATGCTGTGTTCGTGTTCTATTAGTCAGATCAGAAATCTGAGTTTCCAAGTCTAAATGAATGCTCTATGAAGATGGAACAGAATGTTACCCAAATTCATGACATCAGTCAGAAATGGCATTTTTAGGTTGAATTGCACTTGGAACAAAGAGATAATAGATGAACTTTGCACTTTTTATCACAAAAAAATAAAGGTTTATTTTCAGTTCCTTTCATTGAGACCATGTAAGAAATCAACAGGGAACCTGGGAAGCTCACTTGAATGCATGTCGGAAGGTGAAACATTACAAGCTGGAGTTTTAAAGTGTGACAGCATGTGGACACAGCATTAACAACAAGCTACTCCACTTAGTCCGCAGAGGGCAATGGTGGGCTTGGGCTGCTATTCCAATTAAGCAAGGAATTCCAAATAAAACCAGGTCTTGATTTTTCATGAACTTATTTAATTAATTAGTCGTTTTGTGTCATTACAGAAGGATGCAGCAATATACATTTCTATAGGAATGAAAAAAACTTGAAATCTTCCAGAGCTCAAGATTTTGCTGTTTTATTTATTCTGAAATGCCATTGGTATTCGAACAGTAACCTGTTAACTTCAAAGGTGGAAACGTCCTCTCTTTAGCATTTAGTAGTCATGTTCTTCCTTTTTCTGTTGTCATTGTTTGGATACCATCAAGCTCTACAGAAATGTTAAATAGGAATCGGAAAATTAAAACTAGACTCTCATTTGAAATCTATTGAAAAAAATACTAATTTCACCCTGAACTGACTGCAATATGAGAGTAGTTAAAGGCCAGTTAATTGCACAAGGAATTTAGTCGGAAGTAGTATACATTTTTTTTCAAGTGACATGGAACAAGACTAATGCCAAGTTCCCTCTTGTGAGTTGTAAAAGACAACTACAGGAGGATGGTGTCAAGAGCATCCCACTGTAAAACTGTATGCTCCAAAAACTGAAACTTTTGGAGGGCAACTGGCCAACCTGGGTCAACACAGCAAATGAGAGGAAGAGGGTATATGTCAACAAAGAGGCAGGTGCAAATGACAGTAGCACCTACACATTTGTGATCATTTGCAAGCAACTAACTGAAAAAAACAAAGTTTTTTAAGGAAATAAAACAGCTAAATCTTAAAAATTCTTTTAAAAAGTAAATCTCCCATTTTGTTAATTTCTGGATTGAAACAATAAAGGTTTTGGTAAATAATAGCATATTTAATTAAGATTCAAGTACAATTAATGTCATGAATTGGCTGGGGAAAAAATAATAACTGCACCCACTGCAGCTTCCATGGGCTGAATTGAGTAGAAAGGAAATAGGACCTTTATATTTAAATGCTGCCATCCACCAAGAGACATCAATAATGAAACACAGTTAATAGGATGTAATAATAATAATACTACATTTTATTTATATAGCATGTTTCTCATACTCAAGCATAAGCACACGGTTAAGGATGGTTCATTGTGTTTGATTACTCAAGTTTAACATCTATTAAACCTTAGATTAGATTAGATAAACTATCAATAAATAATGTATAATGTGAACATTTTTCAAAAAGAACTTAACAGGTACATTAGGAGGAAGAATTGAACTGCTTAATAGCAATGGGCAGAAAAGACTCCCAGTGGCACTTCTTAGCACACCGTAGTGGAATGAGACTGTGGCTAATGTGGAAGAATAATTTTAGGGTAACATAGCAGTCATCTTACAGAAACAGCATAAAGGGTTAATACACGTCAGAAACCTGTTTAGGCATATCAGCAAACCAGGTCAAGGTCAAGTGAACAACAAAGGTGTAATACACAAAAAGATGACTAAGAGATCAGAGGACCTGTAATCAACAAGATAGGTCAGTTGTTATATTCACAGAAATTTCAAGGGTTGGTGGCTCAACCCAAAGAGTATCAAAATAGACTTTAATTTTATATAGCTCATTTGGTTATAAAGTAAATGTGTACATTGATTGACACTGTTTTGTAAATTCAGTTGTTTATAAAATAGACCTACACTTTTAATATTTGACCATTGCCATCATGCTGTAACAGACTCCTGTGAGAGGTGCTCCCTCCTCAGCTTGGTGCTGCAGTTGAAAATAAATGACGCAGATGGACAAGCTTTTTCTCCTGCCTAATTACCGATTTGTCCTGTTAGAGGATAAGTTTCTTTCTTTAATTAAGATGTTGATTTGTGCTCCAAGAGACTGCCTCATGGAGGGAATTTTTCATGAAGCCATCCAATTTTGCCACCATCCTCTTTTCCACAACAGAATCCTGTTTGTCACGTTTTGCAAGGTGAATGTAATTTTGTGTAATGTAATTTTAAATAAATTATACATCCAGTGATTATGATTACTGTACATGTCAAACAATGATAATATCTGAAATATAACATAACAAATTCTTATCATTTTTAGCTTTGCAGCAGCTCCCCTTACTCTATGTATGTTTTTTATCATACAGTTATGACCAAAGAACTTACCCACTATAGTAATAAAAAGGACAAAAGGCGCATGCTTTATATCTTTCTGGAATTCAAAGCTAGAGTTAGGGTAACTATTTATTAGTTATAGCACATTACCCTGAAAATGAGACCTTGTACATGAAATTTTATAAGAAAATTGTATTCCATTCCTGATGCAAAGCCTTTTATAAAAAAATAAACTATGCAATTTCACCTCTGAAATGCTTCTTTTTTTAATCACATAACTGGGTTAAGAAAACAATATGCAGACATCAGGGGATTTCAGAAAAATTATTTAAGAAAATCTTAAGAGGAAACAGAATAAAAAAGAAGAACAAAAAGGAACTAAATGTCCTTTTGGATTATTCATCCAGCTCTTGCAAAGTTGAATGTAACTGAAAGATGAAAGCCTAAGTGTAACACCCTGTTCCAGGGATAACACATAACAATAACCTCAGATGACTGTTACCTTATGTAATAACATGCAAGGATGTACTTTTTCCAACAAGAACAGGCTTCCTCTAAATATCTCTGTAAATATACTATTTTATGGATGATGGAATGTGGGGATTTCTGAAATTTCCCTGAACTGATTTTTTTTCCCGCTGACACGTGAAATTGAAAAAGCAGTTGCCCAGGACCCTGAAAAATAGCCACAAACCAAAAATTTATTTTCTAGTAAGGTGTAAATGTCAACTACAATGACACATGGGAGCAATTCCATTTGGTTAAGTTAATTATCCGTATTAAGTACTTTACTTAAGAGCTGAATATGCTATATAATAATGTAATGTGAATGAAAGAAGTATAAAGTAAACGCAAAACATATTGCTGAAACATCATGTAATGTGAGACATAGTGAAATATCACCAACACAATCTGAAACAATTAAAACTTGTGCACGCTGGTTACACAGCCAGACTCCACTCCCTGACTTTGACAGTTCTTTTTTCAGATCAGTAAGCTCTTAGACTTGCATAGATGGTCAACCCTTCATCTTACTCTAGCTGGAAGAATTAACACTGTTAAGATGAATATTCTTCCTAAGCTCCTTTTTTATTTCAAAACATCCCAATATACATCAATAAATCATTTTTAAGCAATTAGATTCAACAATAACCTCATTTATTTGGAACTCAACACATTCATCTATCCAAAGAGCGACCCTACAAAGACAAAAGGCAGAAGGCGGCATGGCTCTACCTAACTTCCAGTTTTATTACTGGGCAGCAAATATACAAGCGATAAAAACCTGGACACAAATAGAAGAACATACACAAGCTTGATCCGCACTAGAAGTAAAATCCTGCAGTACTTCTTTATATTCCCTGCTCTGTGCCCCAATAAATACAAGTTATCGGCAATATACAAATAACCCAATTGTGCTTCACTCACTTAGAATATGGAACCAATGTAGAAAGCATTTTAAGATGGAGAAGCTTTTAACTGTGGCACCTCTGCATGAGAACCACCTCTTTCAACTCTCGCAAACATATGCAGTTTTTAATATCTGGAAAAAATTTGGGATTAAATTGCTTAGAGATCTTTATATAGACAACGTCTTTGCATCCTATGAACAGTTACATTCCAAATTTAACATTCCAGCTACACATTTCTTTCACTATCTTCAAATTAGGAACTTTGTTAAATAGAACCTTCCCGATTTTCCTCATCTTGCGCCCTCATCCATGCTAGAAAAAATATTGCTCAATCTCAAGGACTCAGACACCATCTCTACAATATATAAAATCATTTACAGTCCCTCCCTTTCAAAGATCCAAGAGGACACTGGGAAAAAGATCTCTCAATTAATATATCAGAAAAGGAGAGGAAAGTAGCAATGAAGAGAATTCACTCGAGCTCCATATGCGCAAAGCATACAATTATTCAACTCAAAATTATATATCGAGCACATCTGTCTCATCTAAAACTCTCCAAAATGTTTCCAGGGCAAGATCCAACCTGCGAACGTTGCAATCAATTCCCAGCCTCACTGGGTCACATGTTCTGGGCCTGCACCAAATTAGCATCATTCTGGACCAAAATTTTTAATTACCTTTCAGACAGCCTTGGTTTCACAATCCCTCCTAACCCATTAACAGCTGTGTTTGGGGTTCTTCCAGATGGGTTTAAAGTGGAGAAAGACAAACAAACTGTGATTGCATTCACTACACTTTTGGCACGCAGACTTATTCTGATAAACTGGAAGAACCCAAACTCTCCTCTTTTAAGTCAGTGGGAAACCGATGTTTTATACTATTTGAAGTTGGAAAAAATCAAATATTCAGAGGATCTGTACAGACTTTTTTCAAAACATGGCAGGATATAATCAGTAATATTTTAAAATAAGTTCCTAAAGCACAGAGGAAGCAATTATTTTTGTATTTCTTTGTCTTCTACATTCATCTCTACTGAGTTATCAAACTTATTATTTTAGGTATGTTTACAAGCCTTAAATTTTACGCCGTTTGCCTTACTCTCTTTCTCAGGGGTGGGGGTCGACTTGTTCATAACTCAATTTTACTTTTTGTAAAAATTGATTGATTTGTACGGAATGATTGCAATAAAATTAATAAAACTTAAAAAAAAAAAAAAAGATCAGTAAGCTCTTGCCCAAATTCACCTTTTAACTTTGATACCCAGGTTGTCTCCAACTGGCATACTCCCTTCTTACACCCAGATATTGATAGTCATGTTCTGAAATGGACTGGGAAATAAGGGCACAAAACTAGAGGTACGCGGTACTTTTTATTTTCAACCAAACAAAATGTTCAAAATAAACTACACTGCAGTTTTCTTAATAACTAATCTTCAAAAAATAATCTAAATTAAAATTAATGCTTGTGGTGGTTAAAATCTGTAATAAATATCTCATTAAATAAATTCTCCCAAGAGCTTTGGTGCTTCCTTCTTATCCCAAGTCCCTTTTTGCTCACACACTTCTGGTCTGCTTAACAAGCAGAGACTCCGTCTGGGAAGCGTGGTTGACCCTTTCTTTTAACTGGCTCATATTCACCATCTCTTAGTGCCCGTGAGGACCAGCAAGCCCTGATTCCTTCTCCCACCGCAGTCCAATCGCAATTGGTGGAATATCTCAGAGCAGTTGACTACTCCTGCTCCCCACCATTGTTCAACATGAGCGACTGCTACTGCTCCATGCTGGTCATCATTCCCTATTGTTCATGACCCTAGATCAACATTGATCATGAATTCTCTACTTTCACTCTTTCTTTTCAGATTGCACCTTTGATTTCACTTTTCTTCTCTTTCCCTTTAACCTCCTGACTCTTTCCATCATTCTTTTTGCTTTGTTGTTCACCTCTTTTTCTGTCTATCCTGCTTAGACTTCTTTCATACTTCAGTGGGAGCAGTTTCCTCAATTACAAACCCCCAAGATGAGGACCTCGGCTGCATGTGAATGCAGGCTGTGCTGATTTTCCCCATCAATACTTCAGGGCCACTCATCGATGATACCACATGTCCTTATGCTTACCCGTAACTATTTTTTTTAAACTCATGCACTGCCATGGAACCCAAATGCGTTTTACCACTACAGTACAACCTCTGAGAAAAAAATCACCATCTACAGCAGAGATCCTCAAGTCTGATCCTGGGGAGCAGTTTTTGTAGATTTTTGTTCAAACCAAATTCCTTAATTAGAAGCCAATTATTGGTGCTATAGTCCATTATTACTCAAGCTACATTTTTGTGCTTCATTTTAGTTAACTTGGGTTTCAAGTTTTCCTTATTTGCTATCTTTAGACATAAACAGCTTCTTGTTAACTACTTCATATTTTTTTAACCAGCTTCCACTAAACAGTAAGATGTGAATGACAAAGGAGCCAACAACTCACCATTTTGCTTGGCCACATTTACACCTGTATGTGTGTTTATGATTTAGTATCTTTTTCAACAAGATATTCAGAAAGAAATGGAAGGAAAAAGTGATCAACTGAGATTTAGTAATCTGCTCTGGGCCACAAGCTACTTTCATGATATCCTCAGTGTTATGTAACGGTCTGTATTTATGTGTATTTTATGTTTTATTGTCATTTTTGAATTACTATTTTTCATATTCTTATGTATTTTCTTTTATCTTCATAATTGTGTATTGTCCCTCTAATTGCACATCTGTTTCTTGCGTTTTGTGGATCGAGCCTGAGTGTTTGGGAGGCTGGGGATGGACGGGGGTGACTTGTATTGGACTTTATATCACTTTTTCTGTGCTATTTAAAGCCAGAGCTGTTTATGTTTGGATCAGGAAATCACTCGTTTTAGGAATATTTTAAACTATTGCTACATTTTTGGATACAGGTTTTTGAGAATTTTTAATAATTATGCCTTTTGAGCCCTTTCTGTATACTTCTTTCTTTTTTTTTGTTAATAACTCATTTATATATAAAGATTCCTTGTTTGTCCTTTTATACACATGATGGAGGTTTATGGTCAACCTTAATCTTTGGACCTTTTCTAGTTATTTAAACCAGCTTCCAATTTTTGAGGCTTGCTAGGCCAGAACCAGCAGTTATTAGTTGGAGTAAACTGGATTGGTGAGGGCCTCTTCTGGGTAGGCTGGTAAAGGTCCTATCAGCTTTTTGTGGCTCATTTTGGAGGCCTTAGACTGTTTCTGTTATGTTTATAACTCCTAATCACAACACTCAGAAAGGAAAAAATGACAATATAAAGATGACCAGGCATGGCAGAAGGAAAGCAATAGAATTTGAAAACAAATTATGTTATTGTTATCAGCCATGATTGAAATTGAGTTAGAACAAAAATCTGCAGCCACTTTGACCAAACCGGAAACCAGCTTGAAGAACTCTGATCTGTAGTATATTATGCAACACAAACAATTTCCAGATCAATGCTTTGAAAAGGTATGTAGTCACCAAACAGCATTTTTATATTTCAGCCTGGGTTTGTAGAATACATCATGTTGCAAAATTCTGAAATAAATCTCACTTTTCTGGCATTGATTATGCATTTGAAAGGTAACAATGTATGGCTTCCTGTCACCGACACAGGTTTCAGGAGTTTTTTTCCCTTTCCAAGATGGATTTAATTGATGTATATGGTATAATGAAGATTTGTGTGCTCTCTGGGTGTTTTCACTTCTGAGTAATATAGTTTCACTCTTATTATGCATGAGAAAGGTGCTATATAGAAATGAATTATTATTGCTATTAATGGGTTATCAGTATTATATGCCCTGCCATCTGGGCTTATCACTGCATCACAATACAGCAAAAACAGACAACAATGGGATATCTCGGAGACCTGTTCATTTCTCCAAGGTATTGTAAGATCATCAAAGATGTACCGAATCTGACAATGCTGAGCTTCCACCCACATAAACAAATGTTTAAAATTAAGAAACACCCACCACCAGTTAAAACTTTCACCAGCATATCAAAATTACATGCCAGAGAGAGAGAGAGACATGGCAGAGGCTGTTTAATCTCATATCTTTACATGGGCACACAAAATAAGCCAAAGGTAGATACTTCCATTGTGGCCCACTCCAACATTTCTAGTTCCTAAAGGTCCAGAACTTTTGCTGTCAAGCAGTACTTTAACAGGGCTGAATGGAGGTTTCTCATTACTTTACTATTTTAGATGATGTAAAAGATTCAGCAGGACAACATGCTGCTGTCTTTGTTCAGATTATTGTAATTCTGTTACATTATATATTTGGCTTAGGTTAGCAAGATAGTTTGAGCAATATTTTTAATTTTATTTTCAGTCTGTTGCTGTGATTGTATTATATAATAAGGGCTTAAAGAACAAAATAAATATGAGACACTATGACAATTTTAGTAAATGTTAGAATGGGCTCTCTTGATTTAACGTTGGCCAAAAATATGATTAATGAATACGCAGTTAGAGTGAAGTAGCCAGTGCAAACACTTATCCAGTGTAGAGAAATTCAAAGAATGAATAAACTGTATTCCAGAAAAATTATATTTAGTGTTAAAAGTGTTACTGATTTTTTTTTTTAAAAAGACAGATTTTAGCTGAAGCTTTTCTTTAGGCAGTTTATCAGGCATGTAATGCACATTTTTTCTTTACTGCCTAAATAGAGTCTCTTCCAACTTCCAATTCAAATTCAAACCATGACAGCTGATTATTCTGTTGGTGCTCATGTTTTATAGAAACTTCATCATTCCACTTTTTTTTGTCCCAGAACATGTAACTCTAATTGTTTTAGTCATTAATTTTTTGCCTTTTTTATTCCAACCCATCCATTGTAATTGCTGACATGTTCATTTTATCCAGCGGTGTAAATAACAACAAATTTCATGAGACAGCATGGTCTGACTAGAATTGCAAGATGGAAAGATAGGCATGATTAAAATTTTGTATATCATTTTTATTGAAACTAATTTAAAAGTTACTCTGCTGCCTATTATTATTTAAACATAAATATCATTATGATGGATTGCTTGTTGAAAACAATTAATGTACTTTGTCTCACAATGAAGGCAGTGCATTTCTCTTAAAATATTCATGGTACTGTATGCATGCATAAGTTTGGGGAAGCAGTCTTCAGGTCAATAGTCTGTCTTTGCATTTGAGGTGTCAACTGTGTAAGATGGAGCTAATTAAGATTTTTAACTCATCTAGCCTTGACAACTGTTCAGAAAAAAATGATAATTAACCTATTGAAAATCAAATACTCTGCAGTGAACATCTGCAGACACTAATGCATTCTTGGGCAAGTATGCCATATATCTTTATCTCTATATATTTTAACATTCATTCTCAAAACCACTTAATCCAATTCAGGGTTGCTAGTGGTTGTTATCTTATCCTGGCAGATATGGTCGCAAAACAGTCCAGAGCCCTGGACAAGTCCCAAGCTTGGCCACAGCTACACTTGCAATCATACATAGGCCAGTTTGGAACTGATTGTTACCCTATGGATGTGAAAAGAAAACTAGAGTTCCCAGAGGCAATCAAATACACACAAAGGGAAAATGTGTAACCTCCAGACAGACAACAAAAAATTAAAGAAGTAAGAGATTCTGTATATCAAAGTTTTCTCCTATCTTTTCCAATTTCAGACTCTATGCAGCTGATTTGCATCAAACAGAAGCATCTACCACAAACTCACTGGTAGGCATAAGCCTCAATTCTCCTCCATTTACTCACCCAAAAATGAAAAATTCTGGGAGCTTATTTTTTTAAATATCAAATCCATTAACAGATCATGAAACATTTAAGGACATTTCTTCGTAGTTGCCTGTCTGGAAAAGTGGTTACCATTTTGATCTGTGGGGATATTAAAATATTTGGAAATGCTTACTGTATTTCAGGATATAGGGAAGGAGATTCCACTTAACAGAAAGATATCGAAACCAGGATAAACAAAATATATTTCTCCCCAATTAAGCAGTCTAACTAACATTTCTCCATATAAGCTGTTACATTTTTTAACAGTGAACCCTGGATTATTTTGTGTAATGTGCCCAGAAAGTGTTGGAATTAGAAGAATGTTCTTACTTAATATCCAGTTCTTGTGTATAATTTCCATTAAAGCTGGAGCTTGGAGAGTATGAAGTTTAATGATCTGAATGATACATCTCTGCTGTTTGCTTATGAGGTGCTACTTTTGTGATCTCTGACACAAAATGGTTTGTTTTGCAACAAAGTGGGTTTTATTGACTTGACTTATTAGGATAGTAATTGGCATGTTCAAATTTGCCATCATAATTTTGTTTTATTTCAGCAAGTCAAGAGGAAATAATCTTTACCTCTTTGTGGTCAAACATATCTTTAACTCATCATTAAATTTGCCGATAATACCACCATCATAGACTTGATCACCAACAATGATGTGACTGTGATCTACCTGCAGACTCAGTGGTTCTAGGACAATAATCTCACCCTTGATATCAGTAAAATTCCATTTGCAATGGATGGAACGCTGTTGAAGATCTGGCCACAGCACATTTTGTCTCTTCTCCAAATGGTTCACCTGCACCTCTACCCTCTACTTCCTCAGATGTCTGAGAACAGTTTTTATTTTTCTAATGGTTGTCATAAACTTCTAAACAGTGAATCCATTGTTACTGGCTGAACTCACAACCTGGTACTACACCCGCTCAGCTCAACATGATAAGGCACTGCAGAGGATGGTGAAGGCAATGCAGAATATTACCAGCACCCAGCTACTTTCTGTCTTGGACATATAAAGAACTTGCTGCCTTTGAAAGGTAAACAGTATAAATGAACATCTTAACCTTCCTTTCTGGCTAACAGTTCCTGAACACTGGCACCAGTAGATTCAGAGACAGGTCATAAGATTACTGAACAATCAATCTAAAAAATAAAAATTCTATATAGCATACAGTACTTGGGTGTTGTACTGTGTTAGCCATTATGAATGTAGTGAGAAGTCAAGCAAAATGACACCTTTTATTAGCTAAAAAGAGTACAATATGCAAGCTTTCAAGGCAACTCAGGCCACTTCTTCAGGCAAGATGTAATACAGAAACTGGAGTTCCCTGTGTTTATATAGACACTAGGACAGATACAACATTGGAAAACCTTTGAGACATCTTAAATGTAAAAAATTAATAGACCTCTTCAGGCTAAGGTTAATTTAGCAAAAGAGAAGAACAATATATTGTCAAGATCTTTTGATAAGATAACTGTCCAACAGAGTCTTTTGAAGTTTCTGATGAGTTTTTCAAAACAATGTGGGTCTGTAGAAAGGTTGTCTGGGTCAGTCCGAGAGATGCAAACAATCCTCATATCTGGCCCTAAAACTTTTGTCTCTATTTAAACAATGTTGTAATGTATTAAATTTTAACATGAGTTTAACTTCCCATTCTTTTCTCTCTTGCTGTGTTTTGAAGTTGCCCATAAGCACTGTGACTTTAAAGTCTCTCTCACAGTGTCCATAGCTGTTGAAGTGGGCCGCTACAGGAACATCTGTGTTGCCACGTTTAATGTGGAACCTGTGTAAATTCGTTCTCTTGCGGAGTGTTTGTCCAGTTTCTCCCACATAGAGTGCATTGTCAGGACATTTCATACAGAGAATGAGGTAGACTACATTAGATGATCTGCAGGAAAATGATCCCTTTATGCGATGTTCTAGTTGGCAGTGTGGTATAACTACACGGTCTGTATTATAAATGTGAGCACACGTTTTACATCTTTTCTGTAGGCAGGGAAATGTGCCATTTTCTGTTGGTTCACTTAGGGAGTTTCGGAAAATTAGTTGCTGCAAGTTTGGTTGCTGTCTATATGCCATGGAGGGGAGTTTCTGGAAATACATTTTTCAGCATTTCGTCATTGTTTTGCATTGGCTGAAGTTCTTTTATAATTCTTCGAAGTGCTTCAATATGTGGGTTAAAGGTGACAACAAGGGCAAACAAGCAAATTCTACTTAAAATGTATTACAGATTAGATTGGTATTGAGAAACCAAAAACAACCTAAGTGAAATCAAAAACATACAAGAAGCAAATTTTTCTCATGTGCACCTTACATTAACACGAGAATTACCAAAGCCTACGAGAAAAATCTTGAAAATCCATTTGCACCTCTCCCTCAGTGTCTTTTGTCCTGTAAATGTGCCGATTAAGACAAGCAGCAAGCAGCTGGCTATTCCATCCCTCCACCCACCACTGCAGTTCAATTTGCAAAGAAGTTTCTCAGTGCTCAGTGTTTATCTTCGAGTGAAGTGCTGGAGCTTTATTGGGTAAAAAAGTACATCGTCATTTAGAATACATACATTTCATGTGTGTTCAGTGTCATCAATAATCTCTGTAAAAACGCTGTTAACACAGAAACGTTTTTCATCTATTACTAATAATTGACAAAATGTAGACATGAAATGTATAATGTGTGAAACCTGCAATACAAATATGAAATAAACACTTTCACAAAAGGTACAAGTATAACAAAACAAGTGCACTTTTATTCAAGAATTTAACCGAAGAAAAAAGAAAGCAGGTTACGGTAGGCGGTTGATATGACAGCTTGCGTGGTGCAATGCTAAGAACTGCTGCCTTTCAATCAAGAGGTCGCAGTTTCGATATCAGCTGCTTCCCAAATTTATCATTTTGAGTAGTGAGCTACTCTTATTGTTTATATCATACAATAAAAACATACATTTGATTTGCATCTGTAAATTTATAGTTCTTGTTGATTTTTTTTCAGTTTTTTTCTCTCACATTCAAGCTCCCACACCCCCCCCCCCCCCCCAATGCGACGCCTTTTTCAGATAAAGACGTGGTAGGTACAAACTTGTTTTGTTATACCCCCTCTTTACTTGAAAACCGTGTCAGAATGACATTTGAAATAATTCATTTTATGACTTGTATTGTACATTTCAGAAAATGTTGTTGCACTAATGCAACATTATATTCATTTGCATATCTTCATGCGGTTGTAGTCATGACGTGATCTTGGCCAGTGTCCACATGTTGCTGCATGTTGGTATCTCTTTTCAACTCCAGGAGATGCAGAGGACAGAATAGTAGAGACAGGTCAATTCAGGGCTATATACAATCACCAGATTCATATGTTAACAGTTCCCACACACACCCAAGGACCGTCCTTCTTACATTTATGACATGTGTGTAAGGTGTGCAGCCTGAAGTCCAAATATCAAAGAAACACTTTCACAAAAGGTACAAATATAACAGAACAAGTGCGCTTCTATTCAAGAATATAACTGCAGAAAAACAACCCGCATTAAGGTGCGACATTGACACTCATTTGCTATGAGCACTTCGGTGGCGCAATGGTATCAGCTGTTGACTGGTAATCTAAAGTTCACGGGTTCGATCCCGGACAAGTCCATTTTGAGAAGTAAGCCGCATGTATTCTTACTATTCTAGAATAAAAACATACATTTGATTCCAGTCTGTAACAGCCAGTGTAATTTATGATACTTGTAAAGGTTAGCTTTGTTTTTTTTTTT
>JANRMT010062792.1:81268795-81282408 GCA_026402145.1 Polypterus bichir lapradei | reverse complement strand
AAAAAAAAAAACAAAGCTAACCTTTACAAGTATCATAAATTACACTGGCTGTTACAGACTGGAATCAAATGTATGTTTTTATTCTAGAATAGTAAGAATACATGCGGCTTACTTCTCAAAATGGACTCGTCCGGGATCGAACCCGTGAACTTTAGATTACCAGTCAACAGCTGATACCATTGCGCCACCAAAGCGCTCATAGCAAATGTGTGTCAATGTCGCACCCTAACACGGGTTGTTTTTCTGCAGTTATATTCTTGAATAGAAGTGCACTTGTTCTGTTATATTTGTACCTTTTGTGAAAGTGTTTATTTGATATTTGGAATTCAGGCTTCACACATTATACACTTCATGTCTACATTTTGTCAATTATTACTAAAACATGAAAAACATTTCTGTTTTAATGATGTGTTTACATAGATCGTTGTAGACACGGAACACACATGAAATGCAAGTGTTCCAAATAACGATATAGTATTTATAAAAGGTGTCATTTTGCTTCACTTCTCACTCTGTACAACTCCAAGCAACTGACACTCAGGTAAACAGACTTGAGCGGCGAAAACTGTTTGGTGTGGGGGATGTGATAGCAGGCTGCTTGCTGTTTGCTGCTTATCAACACATTTAAAGGACAAAAGATGCTGATGGAGAGGTGAGAAGCGATTTAAGGTGGGACGGATCTACGAGTTTTTTCGTAGGCTCTGGTAATTTTAGTGTTAATCAGACTTGCAACCAAGTTATGCCTCCTATAGCATATGATTTTAGCAAGAAGGGTGTACATTAGCATCAGTGAACATTTGAATTATGAGAGCGTACTGTATATTTCCATTTCGTTTGGCACATTTACTAAGAAATGTAAATAAACACCAGTAAAGCATCTATATTTAAAGTGTGCAACTAAACTACTTTAAGTAGTTTTGAGCTTCTGATGCGATCAAGAAAGACTCATAAACTCATACTTTTTATTTAATATATAATTACCTAATTGTGTAAAAATATTTTCTGTCTTTCCAATAGCTTTTAAAGTAAATGGTGAGTTAAAGCATTATACAAAGCATGACTTCATAATTCTGTAAAAGTTATTGGAAGCAAATCATAACTTGTGAAAAGTGAATAACATTACAGTGTGGCAGTGTGAACATTATACCTGTCAGAAGTCTAATTTTAACTGTTCTTATTTTATTAAATGTTCTGTGCTGCTACCTGACCATTACAGCATGGAGCATTCAGCCCATTACTGTGCAGTGACAAGTACTGAGACAAAGATAATAGCCTTGCTAACCATCTGGCTCCAAGTTTAGACAGGCGCTACAGACTCATCAGATATCAGTTACAGTTATTTTAGAAATAGGGGTGTCCTTCACTGAGGGTGGCAAAACTAAGTAAAGAAATACGGAATATATGTTTGGGCAGCTGTGGTGCAGCACTGAAGTCCCATAAACAACAGCGACATCAGATGGTACAATTGATGATGTTGTGGGGCATCCAGTAAATTTAGTCTTGATAAAAACCTTAAATTAATTGATAACCAAAAAAATAAGTTGTATAATTATACCAAGGGATAAAAGCAGACCCTCCATCAGGGGCATCTGTAATAGAAATTTACTTCAAATTAAAACAAAAAATATATCACCAGTTCAGAAAGAACCATGCAGTTTTAAATGCTGCTTATTGAACATTCGCTCTCTTGGCACTAAAGCTGTTTTGGTAAATGATATTATATTAAGTACAAAATCTGATCTGTGTCTTCTCACTGAAACCTGGCTTTGTAAATGTGACACTGTTCCCCTAGCTGAGGCGTCACCAGATGTATACTTGTTCATTCATAAGTCTAGAGATTCTCGTCGAGGAGGAGGACTTGGAATAATTTATTGTAACAAAATGCAAATCACTTCTAAAAATGTAGACAACTTTACATCCTTTAAGGCATTCATTTTAAATGTTAAAACAGATTCCAACACAATTATAGTGCTAGTCTACAGACCACCAGGGCCATATTCATTGTTCATGACTGAATTTAGCAACCTTTTATCTGATTTGGCTATAAATTATGATCATGTGGTACTGATGGGGGATTTTAATGTACACATTGATGTGGAAACTGACACTTTTAGCAAATGTTTTACTTATTTGTTAAATTCAGTAGGATTTTGTCAGATTGTCAAAGGTCCAACTCATAATCATAACCACACATTAGATTTAATTATAACTTATAAAGTTGAAATTCAAAATTTAAATATTACTCCATTAAGTGAAGTTATTTCCGATCACTAATTACATTTGATTTAGTCCTGCCCTTGCTGACACACTCCTAGATTAAAACAAAGACAGTGCGACATCTAGATTGTAATTCTGCTTCAAAATTTATAGATACTTTGAGTAAGTCGAGTGTAATTGTGGAAAACCATTTAGATCAGTTAACATCAAATGTAAGCGTGGAATACAATTTAGATCAGCTAACATCACATTATAATGTGACCTTGAGAGATGCTCTGGGCACAGTGGCTCCCCTTAAAACAAAAGTGATCAAAGCGCATAGAAACTCTCCCTGGTTTAATGAAAACACTTGAGCTCTTAAATTAGAGTGTCAAAAACTGGAGTGCAGATGGAGAACAACAAAACTACATGTCTTTCAAATTGCATGGACAGAGTGTTAATAAATATAAAAAAAGCCCTCTTTAAAGCTCACTCAGAATACTATTCTACATTAATAGATAGCAATAATAAAAATCCTGTACTGTTTAGAACAGTGGCTAAATTAACAAATGGGAATTCAGATCAACAGTGCAAAATACCAACAGATATTAGCAGTACAGACTTTATGAACTTTTTCAATGAGAAAATTAAAAATATAAGATCCCAGATCTCTGCATCACAGTACAAACTGCCTACTGGCTTAGCAGGTCCTGTCTCACATTGCATTCAGCACTTTAATAATTTTAATCCTGTAACTTAGCAGGAAGACTTAACTTTAATTTCTAAAATGAAACCCACTACTTGTTCCCTAGATCCAGTGCCAACAAAACTAGTAAAAAGTGCAATGGATGTTCTTGCAGCGTCTATTCTAAACATTATCAATAGTTCATTATTGCATGGCACAGTACCTGATACACTAAAAGTGTCAGTCATTAAACCATTACTTAAAAAGTCAGACCTAGACCCACACATACTAAATAATTATAGGCCTATTTCAGATTTACCGTTTCTCTCTAAAATACTAGAAAAAGTAGTCGCCAATCAGCTTCAGTCACACCTTACGCATTACAATTTATTTGAGAAATTCCAGTCTGGTTTCCACACTGGTCATAGTACAGAAACGGCACTAACACGGGTTGTAAATGACATTCTGATATCCTCTGATGAAGGAAACTCCACTGTAATTATGTTGTTGGACTTAAGTGCAGCATTTGACACCATTGACCATTCTATTTTACTGCACAGGCTAGAAAATGATGTTGGGCTTACAGGCCATGTGCTCGCTTGGTTTAGTTCTTATTTATCAAATCGATTCCAATATGTACAGTGTAACAAAGGCGCTATATAGGCACCTGCCCGACACAGATAGACACAGAGGCCCGTACGAAACAACACATGACTTTATTTTTCTTCAGCCATGGGGACACGTCTTCCCCGTGACCCACAGGCAATACACAGTCCAAAGGCACCAAACCAACACAGCAACAGTTTTCTCCCTTTTACCACCACTCCTCCTGAAGCTTAGTCCTCCTCCTCCCGACTCTGGCCATTGAGTGGTGGTGGCTGGCCCTTTTTATAGCCCACCTGGAAGTGTTCCAGGTGCTTGACCACCTGGTCCTAATTGCACATCCGGGTGGGGCTGAAGATTCGTCCAGCCGGGCTGCTGAGTCCATGCAGCTCCCCCTAGCGGCCATCCGAACCCTCAGCCAGGCTGTGTAGGACTCCATCTCCCATGGGGCCATGCGCCAGGTTGGGGAATCACCGTCCGCCAGGGAGGCTTCCACCAAGCGTCCCGGGGGAGGTATTGAGCTGCCCATGGTTGCTCCCCCGGAACAGATGCAGCTGGGGCGTCCCTGCCGGGTATGGGACCCGGCTATCTGCCACAACAGAAATGTGCTGACAGTACTCCATCATTATACACAGAAGTTCAATATGGTGTCCCGCAGGGCTCAGTACTGGGACCTTTACTGTTTTCACTTTACATGCTTCCACTGGGATCTATCATTAAGATACATAATGTTAATTTTCACTTGTATGCAGATGACACCCAGTTATACCTTTCATTTAAATCAAATGAAGTTTCTCTGATGTCTTTAATTAGTTGTGTTAACGAAACAAAGGAGTGGATGAATGAGAACTACTTGTCTTTAAATACAGATAAAACAGAGATGTTAATTGTTGGAGGGAATGACGCAGATCACAACAATATTCTGTCATCATTTAATTCAGTTGGAATCCCAATTAATTTTACTGAATCAGCCCGCAGTCTAGGAGTTATCTTTGACTCTAGCATGTCATTTAAAGCGCATATTACAAAGTTGTCCAAAACATGTTTCTTCCATCTTAAAAATGTTAGGAAATGAAGGTGCTTTCTAAATAAACAGGAGTCTGAGAAATTAATTCATGCATTTATCTCTAGTAGGATTGACTACTGCAATGTGGTGTTCACTGGCTGTTCAAACTGTTCTCTATACAGCCTCCAGTTAATCCAAAATGCGGCTGCAAGAATTATTACAAGAACAAGAAAATACGAACACATAACCCCAGTTCTTAAATCCTTACACTGTCTCCTAGTTAAGTTTAGGGCAGATTTCAAAATCCTCCTTTTAACATATAAAGCATTAAATGGCCAAGGTCCGGCTTACTTGTCTGAACTTATCATGACTTAAAAACCAGAGCGCACATTAAGATCTCAAGATGCCGGTCTGCTTATGATTCCAAGGATTAATAAAATAATAGTGGGAGGTTGAGCTTTTAGTTACAGGGCCCCTAAACTGTGGAATAATCTGCCTGCTACAATAAGAGATGCCCCTTCGGTCTCAGATTTTAAATCCCGGCTGAAGACTCACTATTTCAGTTTAGCATATCCTGACTAGAGCTGCTGATTAACTGTACATACTGCATCTCTGTTGTTAGTCATTAGCACTAAAACATAAGTAACATGATAGTTATAATTGAATACTAACCCTCACCTATTCTGTTTCTCTTCTCGGTACTCAAATGTGGCACTTGGTGCCACGGCCCACCTGCCAAGTTGTTTTGCCTGTCTATGGTAAAGTCATCCCTGATGGAGGATCGCAGGAATCGTGGGAAAGAGGGGTCCTTTCATCGGATTGGCTGGCCTAGCACTGTTTCAGCCATGGAATGGCCAAATGGGGGAGGCAGCTTGATGAATGAGGTCTCCAGGACTCTAAAAATGTCCAAATCTTTTTATATGATATCATCTACTGTTAAATTCTGCTCCATGCTTCTAAATTTTTTATTTTTATACTGTATTGAGGATTTGTTCTGTTTTGTGTATTGTATTGACCCCCTTCTTTTGACACCCACTGCACGTCCAACCTACCTGGAAAGGGGTCTCTCTTTGAACTGCCTTTCCCGAGGTTTCTTCCATTTTTCCCTACAAGATTTTTTTTTGGGAGTTTTTCCTTGTCTTCTTAGAGAGTCAAGGCTGGGGGGCTGTCAAGAGGCAGGGCCTGTTAAAGCCCATTGCAGCACTTCCTGTGTGATTCTGGGCTATACAAAAATAAAATGTATTGTATTGTATTGTATGATCTTTTTGGTATACAGATTGTGCATCACTCTACATTATCTGTGGTTATTTCACTTTACAGCAATGCATTATTTGTGTCAGAACATAAAATTCTAGCACAAGGTTTTCAGTAGCTATTTGTGTCACCAGGGTTGCCAGATCCTTAAAAAATTATAGCCTAAAAACAGCTTAAAAATAACCCAATAACTGAGGTAGACAAAATGACATACTACAATGTGGGGGGTAATGTTGAGAGCAAGTGGATTAGGTATTCACCATCGAAGCCAAGGGGGGATTTTCCCACTCAGAGATATGTCAGAGTAATTGTATTGGTGTGTACCATGATACAACTTTATGGGTTTTGGCAGTTGAAAAATAACATAACCTGCGATAGCCCATTTTTTCCTACAGATACCAAAAAATAGGCCCAATTGGGCTGACCTGGCAACAGTGCATGCCACTGCTGTTTCTTGAGCATTGAAATGCAAAAGTTTGTTCTTGGTGGAAGTTATATATTTTTTTTCTTCAAAGGGATAAGTTAATGTAATTTTAAGATGTGAAATGATCAGGTGACTGTTCAGTAACCTTTGATGTTTTAAAATGACCAGTTCAAAATTCTTAATTTTCATTAAAAAAATAACACTGTCATTTAACACTTGACATCTTGACAGACTACAGTCGGTAGTTATTTGCTAAATTCTTTAACTTACCCTCTTTATGATCTACAAGCTGAAGTCAGAGACCAAGATTTTTTACAACATTATTAATGTGCTATAGTGTCACTGGACTCACACATTATTGCAAGACGACAAAAGGGCACCAGTGGGACACAACAGGAGAGCAACCCATAAACAGAAACAGAGATAAAGTGAAAAACTTGACACTCGGAGAAAGTTTGGGCAGTTTG
This sequence comes from Polypterus bichir lapradei, assembly GCA_026402145.1. Lineage (NCBI taxonomy): Eukaryota > Metazoa > Chordata > Cladistia > Polypteriformes > Polypteridae > Polypterus > Polypterus bichir. The sequence continues at coordinate 81,275,773 of JANRMT010062792.1, read as the reverse complement.
GACAGTAAAATCTCTAAACTCTATGAGGTGCTCAAAAGTAAGTTTTTTTCAGGGATACAGGTGAGAAGAAAGAAACCTACTAGAATGCCAAAAGGTGACACATTATCACCAGTATAGTCTACTGAGAGGCAGCAAAAAGTCCCTTACTATTATTTAATCCTTTATATAAGGAACATTAGAGAAGGGGCTGAGGGGGAATTTAAGCATTTAAGTGTAAGCAATGCACATTATGCATTATGTAAAAATATTAAAAGTATCACAGATGATAAGCTGATGATGGGAATGATAAGATTGTCAATTATTTATCATTTTAGTTTTTTTATGTCAACTTTTGATCTCTGTGATAGAAGCTTTCCAAAACCACATAAAATAGTAAGTAAGTAAGTTAGTTAGTTAGTTAGAAGAAGAAGCTTTCTGCAGAGGACAGATTTGCAAAGAAGGGATTTTTTTTCTTTTGCTCTATAGGGCAGACTAGCAGAAGGTCAAGCTTTCAACATGGTAAAATTATCATTTTATGGAGTTTCCAAGTGAGTTAAAAGCAAAGCATTTGAACTATTGGATATCTTTGTTCATACACACCTTGTGAACATGTGCTGATATGGTCTGTCAAAATGACATTGGACAGAGAGGGGTTACAACTACTAGGAAGACCCTGCCATGAAACATTTTAGCTACAGCAATGTAACCTTAAGACCACTGTACATTGGTTGCTTCTGTCAATACCATCTATGACAGCTAAAACATCCATGTTGTATGGCGTGGTTGTCCCAGTCATTTACTTTGTTTCTGCTTTTTGAGTTTTCAGATTAAGATTACAGCAACTGAATAAAGCATATAAACTTAAATATACTGCTGAGTTCCTTTCTCAGTAGGTCAATCAAGTGAGACATGACTGATTGGTCTACTGTGACAGTCATACCTGGGGTAAAGCATGAAGAAACTATTATTAGAAGGTAGTGGGTCATATTCCACAGTCCTGGCAGCAAGAGGATTGCATGTTGTGCTGTAAATTCTCAAGGTTGGTAAGTGTAAGACTGGCAAATGACAACATTTATTTATATAGCACATTTGAACACAACATTGTATCTCAAAGTGCTTTACAAGGTAACAAAGAGAAAGTAACTTGAAAAGAAAAACAATTAAGATTAGGCAATAATATTAAAGAATAAGTAACAATAAAACAAGGTAAGATGATGGCTAGGAGGACAGAAAAAAACAACCAAAAAAACTCCAGTAAGGCTGAAGAAAAAAACAAAATCTGCAGGAGCTCCAAGGTCAAAAGTCTGTCCAGACCCCACTAGACATTAAAATTAACATAAAGGTTTCTAAATAAATTCTCTTTGTTTTCATGCTTCACATGATGAACTTGGTCTCATGGACATGTGAGACACCCATCTTCATTCAGTCATTTTGGGGGGCTTCATGGTGCCTTGATCATGTGGTAGTGATGGAGGCACTGATTGCCACTACAGAAGCACTGGAAAAGACAGCAGAGAATAATGCAGATTAGTACAAATGTGGATCTCTGAAGAATATGATAATTCTACACCCATATAATCTATAAGGATACAACTGAAATGTAGCTAGGTTTTTAGCAGTTTTTTAAAATGTTCCACAGTATTAGCCTGTCAATTTTCTATTGGTAAAGTATTCCAAATTTTAGGTGCATAACAATAAAATGCCTCCTCACTATTTTTTCTTTTAAGCTTGGCTCTTGGAATTATAAGCAGATCTTGATTCGAACATTTAAGGTTACGACTTGGAGTGTAGGGGGACAGGCATTCCAAAATATAGAATGGAGCGAGATTATATAAGGCTCTATAAACCATTAGTAATATGTTAAGGTCAATTCTGAACAACATCCATCCATTATTCAACCCGCTAAATCCCAACTACAGGGTCACGGGGGTCTGCTGGAGCCAATCCCAGCCAACACAGGAACAAACCCTGGGCAGAGCGCCAGCCCACCACAGGGCACACACACACACACACCCCAAGCACAATTTAGGATCGCCAATGCACCTAACCTGCATGTCTTTGGACTATGAGAGGAAACCGGAGTACCCGGAGGAAGCCCATGCAGACACGAGGAGAACATGCAAACTCCACACAGGGAGGACCCGGGAAGCAAACCCGGGTCTCCTAACTGTGAGGCAGCAGCGCTACCCACTGCGCCACCATGCCGCTGGCAACCAATGCAGCAATGTTAAAACTGGTGAGATGTGCTCAGCTTTTCTTTTTCTAGTTAAGATTCAGGCTGCTGCATTCTGCACTAATTGCAAATGATTTATGTCCTTCTTAGGTAGTCCTGTTAGGAGTGCATTACAGTAATCTAGTTGACTAAAAACAGAAGCGTGAACTAATGGCAAGGAACACAACATATCTGTGGGTTAATATAACAAATAATCTGAGTGTGGTAATATACTAATCTACAGTATATGTTATGATAAGGTCAACCTAAAACCCTTCAACGGCAAAAAATAGGGGCTACATCAGAATGCTGAACCTCATACAACCTCTCAGGATTCAGACCACATAAGATGGCACTCTAAGCTAGAACTCATCCAGGGCCATTTAAAGTCACAAATTAATTTAAACGTCAAATCTTCGGGGTACCAGAGGAAACATGAAATGAAAAAGAAAAGAGGTAAAATGTACAAACTCACCACAGGAAGTGAACAAGCCAAAACTGAACCCAGGTACATTGTAGTAATTAATATTCAATATTTTTTGACAATTAATAAATCTTTTGTAAATAAAGAACACTCTCCAGATATAAAATAACAGCACTAGAGATTATCTTGGCCATTTGTTACTAATAAATATAAATATTTAAATTAACACCAAAAGGTATTCACAGAGTTATGTTATGTGCCACAAAACAGTTAATAGCTGGTATAGTGATAATTATGTACTCAATTTGAAAAATATTGGGAAAGTGATGTCTTGTTTTTGAAAAAAAAAATTAAACCTATTAACATATAGCAAGAGCTTGCAAACAAAATATTTTAAATTTCTCAGTAAAATCAGCTATCAACATCAGTTAAAATGTTTATATAAAATAAGTAAACAACACAAAAATTTTAAAAGCCCAATATTTATTATACCCTTCATATTCAGTAATTTATCTGTTTTTTACTCACAACAACTGTGTTGTGATGTGCTTTCACTGAGTAGTATATTTTAATGATGCACTTGCGATATTTATGTAAGAGAATCAAATTTTGAAATTTTTGCGAAATTTTAAAAATATGTTTTAAAATAAAATTTTTTGTTTGTTTTCATAATGCTAATAGTACTCAGCTATTTGTCAGCACAAAAAAATGCTTTCACTCGATCTGAACAAAACAGAAAAGAAAATCTATCATTTTGATTGAATGGGGGGAAACTTAGAATAAAAAGGAGAAATCACTTATGAAAGAGCTAATCTTATACCCAATACAATCTTTATAACATTTTCACCACATTAGTCACCCTTTAATGGGTTTAGATTGACTGATTAGAGAGTTAAGTGTCTAAAGATGAGAAGTTTAAATGCACTTTAAATCTAGTTAATAGTTATCAAATTGGTAAATACAAACAATTGGTCGTTATTGATTTTCTGAAAAGATAAAATAAACACTTTTAATAGAGCATATGGAGCTCTGCTGTGAATGTTAATATTTCTCTTTAACTTCATGCTGCATAAATTGAAACCAGATGACAATGTGGGCATCTGAAGAAATGTGTAAATGAATCAGGTCAGCTTTTGTTCATTAGCTTGCTAGTACTTGAATATTTAAATGTAGCATATATCTTTTGATATTAATTTTGTAATGCAAATTGTGTGTTTAGAGAACTTCTAATGGTATCAATAATAATGCCACAAAAACTGCTGCATACAAATATTTAAATTGGATTGAATTTTAAATTGGTCATAAAAAGCTTTCAGTTATTTCCTAAGCTTATGGGCATATTTATGACTAAATGGTGTCAAGAAATTATATTTATTATTAATTGTTGTTTTTTTTTTAAAAAAAAAGAACAAATATTTTATGAAAAAGAAGTAATAATAATAGTGGGAGCATAATGACTGAGAGCTTCAGAGGCCTGAGTTTAAATCCTGACCTGGTGAAGTTTGTACATTCCTTCTCCCCTAAGGCTGTGTGTGATTTTCTTTGAGTACTTGGATCCCCTTCTTCATCATAGTGATGATGGAATCAGGTTAATTTAGAACTGTAAATTGATCCAGTGATTGTGTATACCCTGAGTACTCTCTTTGTTGGAATAGCATCCTTGTCAGAGCTGTTATCTGGCGTGGGTCTGATGCTGTCCACATAGGCTTCACTCTCAACACAATCCTGAGTTGAATTAAATGGACCTGAAAATGGATGGATAATAATAAATATAAATAATAATACTGAAATAATAAGGCAAGTTTTTAGGCTGAAATAATTATTTTCATATTTGTTCTGACTGATGATTTACTCAAGGGGAGTCTGGTAATTGCTGATTTCAGACCATTTTAGCTATTTTGCTGTACATTGGGTAGAAGCTACAGCACTTGAAATTTAGTTTGTTTTGTCAGGTTGGCAGCAGAACTTTTACATGACGGTCGTAGCTGTTTCCTTGGAGCTCTAGGGATCTAAATTTGAGTCATTTTTTCCCCCAAAGTCAATGTAAATGTATGAAATGATATGTATGTTGGGTTAATTGGCAAGTCTAAACTGGCTAAAATGTTTATTAGTATGCTTGGGGCATCCCATTCAGTATTAGTTCCCGCTTTGTGGTTAATCTCGCTCAGATCGGCTCCAGTCCCTCACAACCCTGCACTTAAAAAGGATGTTATAAAAATGGCTGGATTGATACATCTTTTTCAGCTTTTCTTGACTTTGCTCCTTGGTATTTGTTCCTTTTACAGGACAAGGCAACTTCTCTTGTATTGTCAAATTCATCTGTGAATTCCTGAGATCCATTCTGTTGATGGCCAAGTCCACTTGTACACGGTGTTGTCTTTTATAGCAGTTTTAGTTAGTTTGCTTGTGATGTATTTTAAGCTGACTTTAACTGGTAAATTCAGTTTTCATAAGTTACAGAACAATACTGTAAACACAATACTATCACAGAAAGATGTAGAAGAGTTGCTCAGACATGCCAGTAAGAATTTCACTGCACTCTGCATATGTGATAATCCCACTATTTCTGCTACATGGTAAAGGAAAGCAGGCAGGTGTAACATCCTGATTTACACATCAGGAGAGGTAGATTTTTTCGGAGAGTTTCAGAAAGTAAGAGCTGCAAAGATTAATAACATTTTTTAGTGATCCTTTCATATTAGGGTTTTGAAACCACAGTAAATCAGCAAGTGGCACATGCTGAACACATTTTTCTTCTGTTTCTCTTTTTTTCCATGCTTATTGTTTGTAACCATAAGAGGATCCGTATGTTTAATTTACGATGGGTGAAGAGACTATACAGACTTTTAGTAGTGTAAAGAGAATCATTCTTAGGTAAAGCTGGAGCAAGAGGTGCACAAAAGTTTTGTCTGTACTAGAAGGAGTCAGAAAGAAAGGTAGTAATTAGCCAGGGATCTAAGGGCTTCTGAAAGATCAATTTATAGTAGAAAGAATCAAATCGCATACAAGAAAAGCTAAATTTCAACCTCACAGAAGTTTAATTAGCACCAGACAGAAATGCTTCTTGGATGAAGTCAGAGGTGTACAAAGGTTTAATTTTCTTTAGAAATAGGTGCATAGACAGAAGCTGCCTTGGCATGGCTCACAGTAAAACAGCTATATTTATTCCATTTAACTAAAAACCTTAATTCTAAGAAAATAAAACATGAAAAAACTATCTCTCCTCAAAAAATATTAAAAAGACATTTACAGCATCAGACATTTTAGTAGTCTGGATTTATGTTAAAAAGTCTTGGTAATAAAATGTGAACTAAAATAACTGAACTTGATGAGATGAGCACTGGCCTGTATTAAAATAGGAAATCTAAAGACACTTATTTAGATGTCCTTTACGGAAATCGTGACTGGAGTATATTCCAGAGAAATAATGTCAAAGGCCAATGTAACTAAAAGATAAAGAATTTTCTTATGACACAAAAATGGAGAAACCTGAAATTGGAGACAGTAGGTTCAAACTAAAGAAAAATAATAATCCTAAGACACACATACACAGGCGTGCGAGAGAGAGAGAGAGACACACACACAGGCGCACGAGAGAGAGAGACATACACACAGGCGTGCGAGAGAGAGACACACGCACATACAAGAGAGAGAGCTGGACACATAAGGTAGAGAAGGCAGTTAAAGAATGCACTGGGCTTGTTTTTGTTTTCATTTCTGTTTCCAGCGATTGGTTTGTAGCGTGCATTGTTACAATGTTACTTTTCTTGGTGGTTTATTAAATTACGGATTTTTCAAATGTTCATTTTTACCCTGTGCTTAACACTCGTTAAAAAAAGTGTTTTTAGCGAGCGGTTCGTAGCGCTATAGCTCGAACTATTGCAGTGTTAGTTTTCTCTGTTGTTCAAGATTTTCTCCGTGTTATTCAATGTTTTTACACTTAGTTTACTATTACCCTGTGCATTCTATGGTATAATCTATACTAATAAACGGCAAAGCCCTCACTCACTCACTGACTGACTGACTGACTGACTGACTGACTGACTGACTGACTCATCACTAATTCTCCAACTTCCCGTGTAGGTAGAAGGCTGAAATTTGGCAGGCTTATTCCTTACAGCTTCCTTACAAAAGTTGGGCAGGTTTCATTTCGAAATTCTACGCGTAATGGTCATAACTGGAAGCTGTTTTTCTCAATTTACTGTAATGGAGATGAGCTTGAAACCCGTGGGGGCGGAGTTTCGTCTGACATCATCACGTCTCCTACGTAATCATGCAGTAGGTAGAAAACCAGGAAGAGGCCCAAAAAGCGCTTTAGAAAACATGCATTATATAATTGAGAAGGCAGCGAAACAATAAGAAG
>JANRMT010062792.1:81228108-81240613 GCA_026402145.1 Polypterus bichir lapradei | reverse complement strand
CTATCTATCTATCTATCTATCTATCTATCTATCTATCTATCTATCTAACTTTCATATTAGGTAACTTAGTCACCGAATGCACTTGAATGTTACAGTATGCATGCATTTTCTAACTTGTTTATTACTACAATACACATTTTTCTCCGTTCTCTGTTGCACCCTGCAAATGTAGGAAAAGGGGACCCTTTATTTTTTTATTATTATTAATCTGTTCCTATTTTCTTCCTAATATTGTGGAATGCTTGAAATAAACCCAGCCAAACAATCTTGTACTCCTTGGAGTGTTTGAACTGACAATGATGCCCAGGTTTACAGTACAAAATATTTGTGTTAACTGTTAGCATTAGAACTGCAAATATTAGACTCAGTAGATACATAAAAAAATTCCAAAAAATTTACTGAGTTGGTTAAAGTCTTTTTTCAAAAAAGCAGTAATTATTACTAACATGCAAGTGGGTGAAGGTGCATGTATAGTTCTTTTTTAAACATTCAGAGTGTTTTGATTGTATGATCTTGATGGGTTGGGTTAAAATACTGTAGGTTCTGAAGCCTTTGCCAAATAAAACAGGGTTGATTTTGGCAAATGATAATTTTCTACATATTTTTAAAGAGCACATGGATGGCTAGTGCTATCGTTTTAAGCTTATGTCTTACTTGCAATATTTTCTTTTAAATAGAAATACACCAATACAGCTTTTAACATGCTTTAAATTTCCTTTCTAATTAGTATTATACTGTGTGTTGTTACAATTCAGACCAAGTCTATTTTTTTGCAAAGTTCTTTTTTTTTCCTTACTGATTTGCTTGTTATTTCTGTCACCACTGAGCTATTCAATGCTGTTCCCTTAATGATTGGTAAATGCTAGTAATCTTTATAGTAGTTAAACCAGGTTGAAGAGGTCAGTGAAGCGGGAGACAGCACACACTTAGTAAGCTTTTAGAGCCTGCAAACCTTTGATCAGTGGGATGTTTAAAAAAAGCAAAAAAAAGAAAACAACACCTCATTACTTGACTGGTGGTAGTAGCTTATCTGACATTTCATCAGGATATTTGTTCCTGATGATGATGCCATCCTAAAGAAGAATCAGGCCATGTCCTCTAATTAGAATTGTGTACTGTGAGTTACAGCTGATTCACTTAACAAGGGTATAATATTACATGTAATTAGAGTACACATTTCAAATGTTGTTTAAACAAAGTGATTGTTAAAGTGTAACACTACAGAGGTAGCGTTTTAATATCATAAGCCTATCATTTTCGAAAATTATCTGGACACGTTTGAGCAAAGATGGTTTTAAATAATAAATCTTTTATTAATAAATGTATTTATTATTAGATATACATTAAAATACCGTATGGTAAAAAAAACAGTTCACAGAATAATCATCATCTCTTTTCAATTTCTGGATTATTGGGAACTCAAAGAGATCAGTCCATTACCGGGGACACTCAATCACACACATGAACTCACTCACAACGGATAAATTGCTAAACGAAGCATGGAAACACTTTCTCCACATAAACATCCACTAAGCCTGGCATGAAACCCAGATCCCTGTAGCTGTCAACAGCAGTTACAAGTGGACTACATACAATACTATTTATTAGCCCAATTCAAAGTAAGTATTAACCTTTGTGATAGAATACAAATGACTTGCTTATTTACGTATATTTTGATACTTTGATTGCATAATGTTTGATGAGTATCGTAAAGCATAATTTTGAATAAAACCAACAAGAAGGCCTGCACCTCTTATACTATTTCTTATGTAAAACCCAAAATCTATCCTAAGAGACCTTCTCAGTGCTTCCATAATTATTCTTTGTGAGCTGCTATTAATCTTTATTTAAAATATGTCCTCTTTATAAGAAGACAGTTGTCAAACATACCACGTTAACCCTGTTAACTCTTTGAGGGCTGAATATTTTTTTTTCCAAAAAACAAAGTTTTCTGAAAAACACACAAAGCAATGGTTTCACACAAAAATCAACATAAAATATCTGCCAGGTGTCAGCAGTGGTTGGAGTCGCAGTGTATCACAATCTGGTTTGTACCTCTTTGTCATTGTAAGTGACTGTCCTCCCAGGTGAACGTTGCCATAGGCGCACCAGCTACACAAACCTGTTCAGGACCATGATCAGCTGGGGACTGATCAGCTGATCCTAGTATCACACATTCGTTTTCAACCATTTGTATGAAAATTGGAGTCCAATTCAGCAATAATGTGCAAAACATTGTCAACAGAGTATTTTGCCTTATGCACTCGCTCTGACCTCTTGCCTGATGTCAATGCCATTTTAGCCATTGTTTGCTCCTCTCTACTCACGCAAGTGCAGGGAATCTTGGTCAAACCAATGAAGCTGACTTTCCTTCCAGCAAAGAGAGTCCAACAAACACATAACGGTGGGTTTTGTCACTGTTTAGATTTGATTACTACCGTCAACCCTTACTTTTGACAAAAGTCAACATCCACCCTAAAAGAATTAACAAGACAATAATAGAATATATTTTCTGACAGTAATTGCCAAAATGGAAGCAATAAACCATCTGATATTATATTCTCATAACTGTAATCTAACATTTAAGATAAAGCACCCTGTATTATAAAAGTGCAAATGCTAGTATCAAGTAATATCATACAGTAGCAAATAGTACATGTAACTGAAGGAATTCAAACCCAGAATAAATCATTGGGAACTATTTAGACTCGTGGCACAGCCTGTAAATTTACAGTTGATAGGCAGCACAGGAAAGCAGGACTGCAGTGATAAATATTGAATAGTCAGTTATAAAATAATTTAATATAGGAATAGAGAGTAGAGTGGTGTAGTCCTTATTCATATCCAAGCACACACAACTGTTACTCAACTGGCATTGCACCTCACTCTAATTATTATTCCTTTTGTCCCACCTTACCTATTATAGGTTGAGCTGCATGGGGGAATCCAGCTCTTCTCTGATGAACACCAGTCTGAAGCCTAGCCTTAGCTGTCAGGATATCAAATATCATTATTTTGTTTGTAGTATTTGTTTTTTTTTAATATGTTATTAATTTTTATTTTAGTAGCACCATTTTTGTGTGTTTGTTTGCAAGTGTGCCTCCACTCTGTGTGTGTGTGTGTGCTCGCTCGCTATGATAGTGTGGTTCCTTAGCACATGATACATATTTTATGTGACCTGTGACATCATGGAAGTCATGCTACTTAAGACAGTCACTTGCATTAGGCAAGCAGTCTGTTGTAGTGGTTAAGGCTTTTGATCTAAGACTGACACTGTATGACCATGAGCAAGACACTTCACCTGCCTGTGTCCCAACTGGAAATACAAAACAAATGTAACCAATTGCATCTCAGATATCGTAAGTCACCTTGTACAAATATATAAATAATAAATAACAATAATAATAAACAGCATCTGGATTTTAATAATTTAATCATAAGATCCCATGAAAGAGCATCACTCAAGCATTGATTTGATTAAGCCTTCAGTCTCCTGTTGTGTTTTTTACTGCATACTCTTGGACAATTTGTCTAATGACTTGTATGTTTCAACGTGAGCAAATGTCTTTGCTTATTCTTTGAAAAAGTCCTTAAAGGATAAGTTCAGTTGAATTCATTTCTTTACTAACATGGTATATATGTATGTGCCACACAAAGTATCGTTGTAAGGTAAAGCATTTTCCAAACATTTTTATAAAAAATACTTAGCCAGTCCTTGCATTATATAATTTGAACTTTATGGGGCATTAGCTGCCACCAGAAAATGAAAGCCTAAACAGTTAACCAAACATATCCATATTTGATCCCTGCCACTTGCTGTTAATGAATTGTAAAATTGGATTCGCTGCATTTCCTGTTTCAGCATAACATCGTGGTGAGCCATAATACTCACATTTCAAAATGTTTTTCAGAGTACTACAGTACTTTAAGACTTGTATTGTCTGGAGTGTCAAAAATGACCCATTTCTGAATTTACCAATGGAAAAGAAACCCTAAACAAATTTCTTTCAGTATGCAATTTAATGACTTTTCCCACAAATACCATATCACTACAACAAATGAATCATTGCTTTTTACACTATTCTTATGCATGCTGAACACAGTCAAGATACAAAAACTATCTTTTGATCATTTTGGACTGGGCAGGTAAAAAAACGGCAAATTAAAATATTAATAAATGAATTATATCAAATTTAAATCGTAATAAACAAAGCCAGTTTTCTCTTGATGTTTCTCACAATAATCACCTTTGAGCATATATACAAGCATATCTTCAAATATGATTCCAGTATTTTACTCTCCCACACTCTCTCTAGCTCACACACACACAGAGACACACACACAAATACCGAGGTAGAGGGAGGGAGAAAGAAGGAATGCGTGTATGCTTCAGCATCTTTCTTGTGAACGCACGGTATTGCTTATCCCCTGATTCCCACATTTGACCATGCATCTTGTAGGTAAACTTAGTTTCCCCACGAGATGCACATGCACTCTCTGGATTCAGACTGAAAATGTCATCATACAACACACAGTCAGAAAGAAAATTCACAGACACCATTTCACCCAGTGAATCCAAGTATACATGTTTCTAGCAGGAGAGAATTGTTTTCTTGCATAAAATGGGTTATGGGTAATGGGGATTTTAATGTTATAGATGCTGGTGCCCTTGCCAGTATCCTTTTGCTGAAGGCATTAGTGGAAGGTATAGTGTCCAACAGGTCCTTGACCTGCATACTTCAGAAGATTTAGAGGATGAACAACAGAACATTTGGACAAAAGTAGAGGAGATCTGTAAAGAAAAGGATGAAGAGTACAACCCAGTGTGAAGGGGACAGGTTCAACCTGGAGAAGCTGACATAAAAGCTGTTTCGCTATCACTATGTTGCAAACACTGCTCTTAGAGCACTTTGGACACATCTCCTTCTGCCTGGGTTTGTGGTTGTTAGTGAGTCTCAGAGGGCCAGTGGATAGTGGGCATACGATTTGCCTCATAGGCAGACAGGGGTGGGCAAAGGTACGAAGCAGCCAGAAGATGCCGCCAAAGTCTATGAATGCTGATCTTGAATCTGCTTTTTTTTTCAGGTTCTCAGGTAGTCCCGCATTTTTGTTATTAGTAGAGTTTGCCTTGGGAGTTTTTTTGTTACAAATAGTGTGCCACTACAAAAAAAAGTCTGGGAAACACTGACCTATATCATGATGAGTCAACTTCAGATGAAGAACCCCCTGAAGACCATTAAACAGAAAGAGAGACATTTTTATCTAAGAACAAGTGCTAGAATGGTCTTCATTACGCTATGACAATCGGGGCAGAATTGCAGCACACAGTTTTCATAAAGGTGACCCCAGGACTAACTAGATTTGACCATTTCCAATGCCAAGAACATTGCCTCAACCTTCCACCTTTTCATTAAACCAGCTATTGAAAAAAAATATCCTGCACTATGAGCAATTGGGCAGATGCTTTACAGGCTCCTCCATCACTACATCTGGACATCCGCAACCAGGAATAGAATCATTCAAAAAAATACTGAAATTAAACAAAAGTGCTTGTAAAAAGTAAATACACCATCTCTAGGATGTTGCTGGCATGTAATCATAAATCATTTGCATGGATCATTCTTCTTCATTTTTATATTTAGCATATTGTATGTTTAACAGCATTATATGCAAACTCTCGTAATCTGTTTGTAATTTGTGTTATTACACTAGTATTATTACATTCTACAATGCCACATGAGTGCTATACATCTAAAAACAATTTCAATTGTTGTATAATTGCTAATTTTTATGTAGAATGATCAGCAGTCTGCTGAACTGCTTACAAGCTGCCTCCCTCCCCATGTTGCTTTTCAATTATTTGCTCAAGTGTCCATTTTTTGCTTTAAAACAGTAAAAAAGTCTTCAAATAAACCAGAATAGGAAACAATATTCTATTTTATCCCTTTTTTCTTCAAGCTCCATTCTCTGTGAAGAAACTTCTACAGATGATTCTTCACAGTTTTTCACTTCTGGAATATCAAGCGTAAAGAAAAAAAATAATTTAAAGGCTGTCTTCAGTCCAGTTCGTTAAATACAGTAGCCATTTATTGACTCATTTAGTATTTTTAAAAATGAAATAGGTACAATGCAAATTAAGTCTTATTTTCCAGATACGGATAGTATTCTGTAATCACTGTCTCCTGACTATAAAGAATAAACCTCTTCAAAGAAGCATAAGTAAATATTTTTATTTGGATGCGTAACCTTAACATTTAGTATGCTTTTCAAGGAAACATTTTGATATTTTACTGTGCTGTTCACTTAGTTTGTTGACAACTAGAGATGTGGTCCTTAGTAAAAAATGTTGAGAACCCCAAGCTTAAAACGAACTGGCACTAAAAGATATATATATAAATAAAAAAAAAAAGATAAATATGGCCACATTGCAAAATGTGCCATAAATTGCCTTTTTTTCTTATAATAGATAAAGCTTCACTACAATCATGGTTTAACATTATCGGGGAAGAAGCTAATATTTGCTTGAGTGGTAGCAACACAACCACCCAGATGTAAGGAATTTATATTAGCGAGTCTGATGATGTTGGAGTCCAGTCCCTGCCCTGATTATTGGCTGCAGAAACCTGGTGTCATGGACACCAAGTACAGAGCAAGTAAACGAAGGGAATATTAGGTAAGGGTATTAATTATAGAAATCAGCCATTTTGTCCTTTCCCTGTATTTCTATTTTCTTGTTCTGCACTTTAAACAGATTTTTATCTTATGCTTCTTGTGTACAGATAGTTAAAAAGCTCTGCAATTTGCATTATGCTACTGATCTGCTATATTAAGAAACTGAATACTATAGAACTTATTCCATCCATCCATCCATTATCCAACCCGCTATATCCTAACCAATCCCAGCCAACACAGGGCGCAAGGCAGGAAACAAACCCCGGGCAGGGCGCCAGCCCACTACATATAGTACTTATTATTAATTTTATTTGTTACCACCATTTCTTTTAGGGTATTTTGTTGCACGTTTTATTACTCTGCTTTAGTGCAATTAATAATAGGGGCTGTGTCTGGGCCTTATTTTGTTGTTTTTTTTGTTTCTATTTTTAGGCAAAAAGAACTGGGCCATCTACATGAAGATTTTAACCGAAACAGGTTGTATGATTCTGTGTATCATTATATACTCACTGTTACTGGTTTCAATCACAGCCCCAGTGAGTGAGCAACCTACTGTAGTGGTTCCAAGGGTTAAAGGTACTGCGTGGACAGTGATTCATTAAATAGGTGATCTGATAATATGTGAAAACAATTTGAAATTGTTCACCAATCATTTACAGTGATCCCTCGCTATATCGCACTTCGACTTTCGCGGCTTCACTCCATCGCGGATTTTATATGTAAGCATATCTAAATATATATATCACAGATTTTTTGCTGGTTCGCAGATTTCTGTGGACAATGGGTCTTTTAATTTATAGTACAGGCTTCCTCAGTTGGTTTGCCCAGTTGATTTCATACAAGGGACGCTACTGGCAGATGGCTGAGAAGCCACCCAATCAGAGCACGTATTACGTAGTAAATAAAATGGTGCATGGTGCTTCGCATACTTAAAAGCCCAAACAGCACCTATTGATTTTTGATCGTTTGCTTTTCTCTGTTTCTCTCTCTTTCTCTCTGACATTCTCTGCTCCTGACGGAGGGGGTGTGAGCATAATGGCTGTTTGCACACTGGCCTAGAGCATACGGACGCTCCTCTAAAAATTGCGGCTGCTTTGTCACGCGGTGCTTCGGATACTTAAAAGCCCGAACAGCACCTATTGATTTTTGATTGTTTGCTTATCTCTCTCTGTTTCTCTCTCTCTGACATTCTCTGCTCCTGACGCACACTCCTTTGAAGAGGAAGATATGTTTGCATTCTTTTAATTGTGAGACGGAACTGTCATATCTGTCTTGTCATTGAGCACAGTTTAAACTTTTGAAAAAGAGACACATGTTTGTTTGCAGTGTTTTAAAGTCCCTGTCTCTACAACCTCCTGTGTTTCTGTGAAAATCTGTTACAGAAGCGTGACAATATAAAAATAACAATATGAATGTATGGATTTTCACCTTTCACGGGGGTTCTGGAACGCAACCCCCGTGATCGAGGAGGGATCACTGTACAATTATAATTGTTTACACTGATTCTAACACTTCTATAGGTCTTCATTTGGAGATAAAGAAATGTATACAGGTCTCAGATGTCTGTCTTTTTCAAGTTTGTTTGTTTTTCAGTACTGCCTTATTAAATTACTGGCTATAGGTAATAGAATAAATTTTAAAATATTTGACAACCCTTGCCCCGAGTTTAGAGCTTTTCTTTGATATCCTCATTTGTCTGAACCTCTGTTGACCGTTGTTCCTTCTCTTAAGCATGTAAAGCCTACTTCTCAGACTATGTCATTTCAAGGCACCTTGCTTGACTCCTGTCCACTTTTAGATAGATAGATCTTTGACTTTCAGTGTGCCTTCTACTCCTTTAGCCCTCACACTCACAGTTTCTATTTCAAGAGTTTCCAGTTTCAATAACTATACCACATGCACTTTAGAACAGGTGTTCCACTTGAAGTTAGGCATGTTCAGGCCCATCCAGCACTTGAATGGGAGACCATCTAGGAAACACTTGGGTTGCTCCTGGAAGAGGAGTTGGTGAGCCAGCAGGGAATGCTTACCCTGTGGTCTATATGTGGATCACAATACCTCAGTGCACTGATGGGGACACTGTGCTGTAAATATGGCGCTTTTTTGGAACATCTTCCAAAAAGAGTAGGGTGTATCCCGATGTCCTGGCTAAATTTCCCATCATGGCCTCTGTCCATTTTGGCCCCCTAATCAACCCCTGTCTCTGACTGGTTATCTCTATTACAATTCACCACCTAATAGTTAATATGTGGTGAGCTTGCTGCCATCACATCATCCTGGTTGGTGCTACACATTGGTGGTGGTTGAAGTGGTATCCCTAAGTGCTTTGAGTAGTGAGAAAACCTCTATATAAATGTAATTAATTATTATTTTTTATCATTAAGGATGTCACCAAAGCCAAACTTTCCTATCATATTGCTCAGAGTACACAGACAAACACACAGACCTTAGTGTTTTACTTTACAGTAGACAGGTTTTTAATGATAGTATGTTGCATCTGATTTTTCAGTGTGTGTATGTACAGTATAGGAGTACATTAGGGATGATGATGCCTAGGAGCACCATGGAGTCTTCATTTCTTTTTGTTCAGTGTTCTACTTCACTGGTGTTTTTTTTTTTTTATAAAGATTTAAAAAAAAATATTAAACAAATACTGATGTCATTTCCATGGAAACATGTTGATTCCTCATTGTGCAGCCCACTTAGCCAGTTGACAACTAGAGCTGTGGCCCTCAGAAAAAAAGGTTGACAACCACTAGTTTATATGGATGGGGTTGTCATTGTTAAAAATTATGCATATCAGCCTTTGCTGTTACAGTCAATTATTTCGCATAAAGGTAAGAGACATAACTAGAGCTTGTGTGAACATTGTTAAAAGGAAAAGCTAAATCTAGCAAAAGAAATTAGACTGCAGCAACTTTGAACTTTGTTTTGAATTACAGTTTTTTGCAATGGATTATCATTGAGTGTTTTCTGACTCATGCCTGTATTCTGTCAGCACCTCTACAAAGAATCTTATTTCCTTTATCTCTCTCATTCAGAAATAAATTAAGCAAAGAGCTAATTTAGTGTAGTTATATGGAGAGATTTAATATAACATGCAGTGGCTGTAGGCTTTTGTTGCAACCAGTTTCTTTTTTAATGTCACTCCTCTTGTTAATTGAAATCTTCATTTGATCAGACAGTTGGCTCTTATACTCTCTGCCTGTGATCTCAGATATAATAATGTTAACTCTTACTTCCTTTTTGAAACTCAGAAAGATGCTTACTAATGCCATGACTTTTAGTGTACAGGATTGTCCTAATTGTCTACCCTTCTTATGCTTTACTTTAATTCACTTGCTTGTCAATTGATGTCATTTTCACCTTAGTATTTGTGGACAGAGGGATTCTAGTTTTCAGACAGCCATTTTTTTGATTTTCTGAGAAAAAAAAGGACTATAGGCATTTCTGACAGAGAATGATAACACGTACAAAAAGCAGAATACAATATGTAATTACAGTAAATAGTATATTACATAAATCATAAGAATTGGCTTCTAATTAATAAATTGTCTGGAACAAAATTTTTAGCCAGTTTTCCTCTCCAGGTTTATAATGCTTAGCCAATCACACTTACACTGTGCAACCTATTTTAGGATTTAAAAATCAATTCACTATTCTCTGGAACCATTTTTTCTTGATCAGTCATTTTGAATGATTCACTGAAATTTTCCCTTCCTTAAATGATCTAGCTATCTAACCATTTGAGCTGTATTTTTGGATTTCCTGCAGAGCAGGTTTTTGCCCAGCTTATTTTCTTCTTCTTTCCTCTACGTCTTGATTCACATTCTCCCAGGTAGACAAAGAAACTTAAGAAATGTCAGTCTGTCATGCTCTTGTGTTTAGATAATAGCCAGCATGTCCCAATATCTCACCCAGATACTTGTTAAAGGTTGTTAGAGTTTCTGTTTTAACTATATGTGTCAGTATTTGTTTCCAGATTCCCACAATTCTTTGTGTAAAGAAATGCTTCCTAGCCTCAGTCCTAAATGAACTTCTCCTTAATAAACCTCCTTAATGTTACGTTGACCCCAGAAAAAAATAGATGAAAATGTTGACATTTTTTCAAAAGAAAAACACAACAATAAAATGTCAACATAAATACTGTAGTAAAGCTATGTCTAGTGTCAATTGCTGTAATGATGCAAATTTAGTATATGTTAATGGCCCGATGTTGGACAGTAGGAGCGTGTTTTTTTTGCGTGATTTCCTTACATTTTTTTCTGTTGCTTGCACATGAAAGGATCGAATGTCAGTGCATGATCTGCTCAAAGCTTAGCAGTTTTCACATTTACCCTGACACAAACATTGACAGTTCCTAGTTTATGAACAGTGCTTATGGGGCTAATGTCTTGTTTGTCCTTGCACTTTTCTGCAATTATTTTTCCTTTTCCTAATGCAGCTACTTTCACACTATGGAGAAACTTCACATGACTGAATTTACCAGTGTCATGCATCAGTTTCAATTTCCATGTCAATGCCTGATGACCACTTCACATCGTAATCACTATCGTTCAGTTTTAGCAATGGTTCCGTTTCAGTTCGCTGTAAAACTGCCTTGCTATCTTTTCATTTGCCATTTTGTTTTTCATTGGAGGCTCTAGCCCACTCATGAATATTGATGATTTACCTTACAGTTACCATAAGGTATCAGAAAGCATAGAAATATTCCTTTTCTGCAGCATGTTATTTCATCCACTAGATGGCAGCTGAATACTTTTCCGAGAATTATTCTGTTTTAACACTATAAAGCATATCATTATACATCACCCCAAACCTAGCTCAGGTTTAACCATACTTACATAAAATTCAGAGCCTGAGTCACAGTCGAGGTTAACACCAAGGAGGTTTATTTCCACTGATGTTTTTGAGTATGTGATACACCCTTAAGTTGAACAAATTCTTCTGGATCTGCTTTATCAGTACATTTTGAGAATTTTGAAGACCTGAATTAGGTTCCAACATAATCTTTTCTGCTTAAGAGTAAACAGGTTTAATTCTCTTAGTCTGTCAGAGTACAAAATGTCCTTAAGTCCTGGAATGCTCTTGGTTACTCTCCTCTGCTAAGCCTAAAGTTCTGCTACTGTATGTATTTTTGTAGTGTGGTGACTTAGAAATACACACACTACTCCAGATGCGGTCTCACTAAACTATTATGTAGTCTGAACATAACATCTCTTGATTTATTTTCAACAATCTTTAAGAAAACATAAAATTTTATTTGCTTTTTTAGTAGGTTTTGCATATTAGATGTGTCAACTTGGGTTGAGCCTACAATGGAAGTACAAAGAGTTAGGATAGTGTCACATTTTCTTCTTTACTACTTTTGTACCCTTAAAATAAGAACCTGTAAGGCATTTATAATGTTCTCATGCATGACAACAAATGCTCCATATAAAACAATTTAGCTTGCACTAAATATATGAAATGCTATATAAGCTGCAGAATATGGCTCTTTTGAAATGTAAATATCCACACACAAACTAAAGGAAAACAAGACAGAACTGCCGGTTAGGTACACAATTTTTCATATAACAAGAGCTTGCTGGACTATTCTTCTGAAATAGAAAATGAAAAACTGATGTATATGGATTTTTTTAATTTATTGGAGTAACTAGCAAAATACCCGCGCTTCGCAGCGGAGAAGTAGTGTGTTAAAGAAGCAATGAAAAAGAAAAGGAAACATTTTGAAAATAACGTAACATGATTGTCAATGTAATTGTTTTGTCACTGTTGTGAGTGATGAGTGTTGCTGTCATATATATATATATATATATATATATATATATAT
>JANRMT010062792.1:81200735-81223108 GCA_026402145.1 Polypterus bichir lapradei | reverse complement strand
CTGCCTTCTCAATTATATAATGCATGTTTTCTTCAGCGCTTTTTGGGGCTCTTCCTGGTTTTCTACGTACTGCGTGATTACGTGAGAGGCGTGATGATGTCAAACTCCGCCCCCACGGGTTTCAAGCTCATCTCCATTACAGTAAATGGAGAAAAACAGCTTCCAGTTATGACCATCACGCGTAGAATTTCGAAATGAAACCTGCCCAACTTTTGTAAGGAAGCTGTAAGGAATAAGCCTGCCAAATTTCAGCCTTCTACCTACACGGGAAGTTGGAGAATTAGTGATGAGTCAGTCAGTCAGTCAGTCAGTCAGTGAGTGAGTGAGGGCTTTGCCTTTTATTAGTATAGATTCCTGAAATAAGCATATAAAAAAGAATATATAATAACAAGGGAGCTACAAAATGTCATATTGTATGTCTAACACAATGGTTTAACATCCAAGAGTCAATGAATTGAAAGTTGTGAAGCCATCCATAATGTGGACAGTTTCTACAAAATAACCCACATAGGCAGAAAGGAAGAGCCAAAACTTTAGCCATTTACAAGATATTCATTACTCATGTTCCTGTTATATCAGAGACGCTTGTTTTAGGGTACCAGTGTGCTTCCTTTACAACTGTTAGCTTCAAGAAGTTAGATTAGCATTAAAAGTTAAGCTAAATATATTTTTTTTCTATAATGTGCTCCGTGTTTTGCACACAAACTAAAATGTCTCAGTTCTTAACATTTGTCATATAAATTATTAGGTGATTGATTGGAGTTTGTATTTTGTGTAAAAAGAAAAAATGTACAAACCAGCAATGTAAAAATTAAAGGATTATATTACTGAAAAAATGAAGTAAACATTTACACAGTAACAGCAGAGCAGCACTGTAGGACCCAATTGTCTGAATGGTATTTGTATGTTCTTATCATTTTCTTACACATCATAAGGATATTTGTGGTGGTTTGACTAATGTCTGTAAATTGTTTCAGCATTAGTGAATCTGGTTGTCTAAATACTGTATATACTTGTGGAGAAGTTCTCCCGCAGATAATTCGGGACTTGATTTTACTGTATAATTTCTGGTATTTTATAATGCCGGTCGTATAAGCCGAATGTGGAAAACTCATGCTGTTGTTACAAGGGATTATGATATGCTAATGCCTACCTGAGAGAGTAACCACGGAGCATACGGCCATTTTTTTTCTATGTGGGTCCGGCAATGCGCTGTATCAGCGTGTGCTGCTAACCTCTTTCTATTGTGCCTTAATACCTGAACTATTCAAAGCAACGTTTGCACTGATTTGTGTTTTTTGTATCTCACACCCTCATACACCTTTATTGTAAGAACATCCCTTAAATGATGGATTGTTCAATCAGAAGAAAATATGAAGCTGGTTTTAAATAAAACTTCGTTGAAGTTGTGAAAGAAATTGGTAACTGCGCTGCTTCAACAAAATTCGATGCGTCTGAGAAACTGATGCGCGATTGGCAAAAAGATGTAAAAAAAAAAATGTAAGTATCGCATTTTTGAATGGGCATATAAGTTGGGGTCTGATTTTGTGATCGATTTTTTTGGGTTTCAAGACCTGACTTATACGTGAGCATATATAGTACACTAGCAGAATACCCGCGCTTCGCAGCGGAGAAGTAGTGTGTTAAAGAAGTTATGAAAAAGAAAAGGAAATATTTTAAAAATAACGTAACATGATTGTTAATGTAATTGTTTTGTTATTGATATGAGTGTTGTTGTCATCTCTCTCTCTCTCTCTCTCTCTCTCTCTCTCTCTCTCTCTCTCTCTGTGTTTGTATATATATATATATATATATATATATGTAGCAAAATACCCGCGTTTGGCAGCAGAGAACTAAAAAGAAAAGGAAACATTTTAATAATAACGTAACATGATTGACAATATAATTGTTTTGTCATTGTCATGAGTGTTGCTGGCATATATATATATATACACTCACACACACACACATATATAAACATATATATACACATCATATATATATATATATATATTGTAAGATATGGCCGGCTATGTACCCCGGCCAATACCCCCAAGCCACCAGGTGGAGTCCTCCTTGCAGCATGGAGGTTCCCAGAAGACCAGCAGGGCATCATGGACAATGGAGTTTTTATGCACCGCCCTGCTGGATGCCATGGGGGCCACGAGAGGGAGCTGCAGGGAGGACCGAAGAGTTCTTCGTGCCCTATGACCCGGAAGTTCGTCATAGGAAGAGCGACGAGCTTCCGGGGTGAGAAAGAGCATTGTTTACCCTGACCCGGAAGGAATAAGGATTTGTGGACTGTTGGATTGGGAACACTTCCGGGTCGGGGGATATAAAAGGACTGTGGGAGCTCCCAGATGGCGAGCTGAGCTGGGTGGAAGGGTGGCAACGCGTCTGGGAGTGAAGGATTGTGATTTATTATTAGTATTGTTATTGTTTGGTTTATTGAGTATTGTGGAGTGGAGCGTGCTTAGTGCACATTATTATTATAATAAATTCTATTATTGGACTTTTATCTGGTGTCTGACGTGTCGTCTGAGGGTACAAGGGTCCAAGAAAACCCTAATTCTGTCACAATATATATATATATACATATAAATATATATACATATATACACATATATATATACACACACACACATATATATACATATATATACATATATATACACACACACACATATATATACATATATACACATATATACACACAAACTCATATATACATATATACACATATACATATCTACATATATACTGTATATAAACATATATATATATATATATATATATATACAAATCTACATATATATATTAGGGGTGGGACTCGATTAAAAAAATTAATCCAATTAATTAGAGGCTGTGTAATAATTAATCTTGATTAATCGTATGTAATCGCACACAGGGCCGATCCTGGGTAGATGGCCGCCTTTGTGCGAATGTGGTTTCGCCGCCCTACGTACCTATTTTCTATTATGATATGACGGATATTACTATTACATGTACTACTTCAAACAGGATTAAGACGGTGTTAGGGTTAGAGTCAGGATGTATAAATAAAATTTAATTTCAAATGATTCGTTTTTATAAAAACTAAATAAAGAATCACAAAAATAAAAAAATCACATACATACATTAATTTATTAGTTAAACATCAAAGAATGATTCTCCTAGCTTTAACAGTAGCAAATTCATCTATTATGTTTAAATGATCCAGTTTTTCACAAATTTCAGATTCTATAGAGAGAAGCACAACATCACTCAATCGTTGTTGCCCGATAGTGGAACGGAGATCATTTTTAATTATCTTGAGTTTTGAGAAGCTCCTTTCAGATGCTGCCACTGATACAGGCAACGTGAGAAAAATGCGTAATGCAATGCAGAGATTCGGAAAACAAACCCGCTTTCACGTTTTGTCTTTCTCTCGGACATTCTACAAAATAGGTAGAATAAAGGGCTAATTCAAATATAATAATAATTTTGTAATAATCTTGGGCCTAATTCACACAAGTGACATATACACAATACACACTAATGTCATGTCAGTGTGCATTGGGCAATAAGTAAACATGTAAAAGTTTGTAATTTTTCTGAAATATTTCATTAACACTTTGAGCCCCACGTGCGCCACCGATGGTCATTTTAAATGTAAAAATACATTGCCGGTGAAAACGTGGGCTCAAAGTGTTAAAAAAATCTGTACATACTTTCTCAATGAAACAGCATATCATAATCATAACGTACGTTTGTGTAGAACCACGAGTCCTGAGCCTTTGTGTAGTCCAAACAAATAGAATCAAACCAAACCAAACCAGCCTAGATTAGAAAGCCGGCTTATTTAATCGTTCTAAGCGACAGGCAGCTCTGCACACAGTGACAAACAGTCAATTCAGAGATCGCCGCAGCCCTGCTGTCTTTTGCCGCTTCTCTTGACTCGCAATCCCGTTGAGGAACGTACGCGTCTCACATGAAATCTATCGCCTTCGCAACGCAACTATGAAACACGCAAGTTGAACGTTGACTAAGGGACTACACACATTTAGAGTTTTGGTCGCGTGTAGTAAACACATGGTAAGCAATGGAACCGTTCAGACAGAGCGTGCGATGAGCCGGCGACCATCAAAGGCTTTTGCGCCCGCTCGCGCGAGCAAATCGCTATGTATGTGGAGTCCCTAATAGGCATCAGCGCATCGACTACAATACACGCTACACGCAACTTTGTCAAACTTTGCTCACTGCAAACGCCGCCGCTGCTATAGTCGTCGGCCGCCCTCAGACTTTAAAATTCAAAGGCGGACAGCCGCCGGTCGCAGCGTCGCTGGCTGCTGCACGTCTCCTCAACGGCCGCCTTTGAGTTTGGCCGCCCACGTGCGGGGCACGTTTTTGCCCGTCGCCAGGATCGGCCCTGATCGCACACATAAATTTGCCCCAAATCGCAAATGTGTTTTTTTAATTTAAAAGGGTTTTAGTGGGCGACAGAATCAAATAATAGACATGGACATGAATATTGTAAACTCAAGCTCTTTTAATTTCTGAAAAAAAAATGCTTTTAAACTGCATTTGAATTCAAAACAGAAACAAAAATATCCTCCCTGGTTAAAATTGGGCAGACTTAAAAATAAAATGGTAGTTTAAGTACTTTAAGTACATTTTCAGAATGGTATTGTCTTTAAATAATAATAACCAAAATTTCAACATAAAGTGCAGTTTTTCTTCTTAAAAAAATAAGTCAGAAACATAAAAGGTAATTTGACCAACTTAATCTTTAAACTCTGAGTAACCTTAGCCAAAATTATTTTGTACATTAGGCTAAAACAGTGTGATCATTGAACATTTTGTAATTAGATGTAATTAGAATTACTAACGGTCACGGAAGTCCAATGATCCCCAGTAAGAGCCACAAAGTCCGCTTTCTGTAATGCATCTAATTTTGCTTGGGTTTCACTGTGCACAAAACCATGCTTTTATCAAGGCTTCGCTCGGGTAGTTTTTTGAAATTAAATTTTCCTCCGATCAGGAACGCGCTTCATTCCGAGTGTAACATTTTTGTAGCTGTGATGTGTGCATCAGTGTAATCGATGTACCAGGAAATCATGCATTGACAAAACTTCCCCTTTGCTTGGAATTGAAAATGTGATTAAATGCGTTATTTTTTGTTATGGAGTACATGCATCGAAGCTTCTCAGCTGTGCTTGTGCTAAGAATAGGAAAGATTTTAAAAATAACGTAACATGATTCTGCGTTAACCGCATATTTTTTCATACGTCTCAAACCAAGGAAATGCGAGGTTAAAATGAACCGAGAAGCACGCGTACATACTCAGTACATCCCCTCTCGGGGATCGAACCTCGGATGTAGGGGATAGAGGCGAAGCCTCTACAATTACGCCACGGTGTGTGGCTTATCTATTTGAGAATATGTAGATCGGGATATATATATATATATATTCGCAGCGGAGACGTAGTGTGTTAAAGAAGCTATGAAAAAGAAAAGGGAACATTTTAAAAATAACGTAACATGATTGTCAATATACAGTAATTGCTTTGTGAGTGTTGCTGTGATCAAGGATTCGATTATCATTATTTGTTTCAATCAGGGTCGTATTTGTACGATGTGTTGTGTTCAAGTTACATTCTGTGTTTGTCAGTCGTTGTAAAGATTAAATTCTGTAATTACAGCCACATTAGCTCCACAAATGAGACACACGGGTTTACCGGCAATGTCAGTAAACATATACTCAGCCTCCCATCGGTTTTTAAAGGCTCTATTATCAGAATCAACTTTTCTCTTCAGCATCGTGTGGGCTAGCTTCACAATAACTTGCAGCAACGCGGTAAGTGTTCGGCAAGGCAGCTGAAGCGCTGCATTATGGGATCTGTAGTTTATTGTGTTACCAGCGCTTCATATACCCGGGCCATTAATAACAATAATACAGTATATAAAATGATCTCGCGGGCCGGAAATAATTACACGCCGGGCCGGATGTGGCCCGTGGGCCTTGAGTTTGACTCATATGGACTAAATAGAACTTGAAAAGAAATATTTTTTGGAATGTGATCGCGCAAGTCAGTACATCGAGCCCGCGTGCTATTGTGGTTTTGCTTGTGTGCTTCAGTAAGTTACCGTCCCCTCGCTCTTACTTTTTTACCGTTCATCTAATGAATACACCGAGTATGGCTTTACCAAAACAATCATTGATCGCGAATAAAGTATCCATTATTCATGAAGCTTCAATAGGTGAATAGGTGATCTGTCTTTCTGCGTTAACCGCATGTGTTTTCATACGTCTCAAACTAAGGTGATGCGAGGTTAAAATAAATCGAGATACTTACTTAGTGCATACTTAGTGCATCCCCTCTCGGGAATCGAACCTTGGACGTGGGTGCTACAGGCGAATGCTTTACTATCGCGCCACTGCGTATGGTTTATCTGTTTGAGCGTAGCAGTGTAATTCGGTTTTTGTTCAGCACTCTTTGGAACTGTTACTTTTTGTCTGCGCACTGCGTCAGTTCACGTGAGCCGCTGAATATGGTTTTATATGTCAGTCGCTCGCTTCTAATTGTTTCGCTGCCTTCTTAATTATATAATGCATGTTTTCTAAAGCGCGTTTTGTAGCTCTTCCTGGCTTTCTACGTAATGCGTGATTACGTGAGAGGCGTGATGATGTCATACGAAACTCCGCCCCTCCCGCTGAACTCCATTACAGTAAATGGAGAAAAACAACTTCCAGTTATGACCATTACGCGTAGAATTTCGAAATGAAACCTGCCCAACTTTTGTAAGGAAGCTGTAAGGAATGAGCCTGCCAAATTTCAGCCTTCTACCTACATGGGAAGTTGGAGAATTAGTGATGAGTCAGTCAGTCAGTCAGTCAGTGAGTGAGTCAGTGAGGGCTTTGCCGTTTATTAGTATAGATACTAAGATGGACTGGTGTGACAGGTGCCTGGTCACACTTACAGGTAATCTAACCTAGATACCATTAAAATATCTGACTACGCCACCCAGTTTATATTAAGAGACTGGGAACTCTTGAGATTTACACAAAATAGCACACAGGTTTCTTTAAATTGGGTGGTGAGTAAACACACAATGAAAGACACGGCAGCAATTTCAGGAAAAGCAACAGTAGCTTGTACAGTATTACACAAGATGATATAAAGTACACCAAAAAGATAAAAGAACATAAGAATCTAACAATATCAGAAACAAAGACCCTTTTTAAAAAAGAAAAGCACACAGTCTACACTCTAAATGTCTGTTAAAAACATTACATGGAGGGTACAACCTTTAGTGGTGCAGAACCCTGTTTGCGCACTGTGTTACTCCAGCAATCGTCCAAATGTACATGAATGCACTTTCTTCACCAGATGCTTGTTTCCCATCAGAAATTTTGCAAACTGTTGAATTCCTGTCAGCGTCTCTTCCTCGTGGAGTGAATGTTCTCTCTTTTTTTCCACTCTGGGCTCCCTGTATTAACCTAGGCACACCTCGCTTCTCATCCGTCAGCTTCATTTGGTCTTTTCGTGAGTCTTCCCCCTCTTGCTGGACTCACAACTGGTGTCTTTCTGGTGGAACAGTCTGTTCCTCCCTAGAGGTAGATGTTGCTGTCTGTGTGCCTTGCGTCATACCAGCCACCTACCCTCATCTCCCTGCGAGCCCCTGTGCTCTGTGTGAGTGGCCTTGACAGCGTTCTCAGTGGATTGTCCCTCACCCCTGTATTCTACTGCCCAGACGTTTAAATCTCCTTCAGTCCCTGCCTAGATTAACATGACGATTGATTAAACAATCACACATATCAATTTTGTGAACTTGAAAAATAATACAAACACAGGTTAAACAAAAAATATTACTGCCAACTATTAAGGAGTACACATATGTTATTTAGAATCCTATGTCCCCAGACATGTTAATTTTCAAGCCAAGTAAATACAAAATTTTCCAGGGAAGGAGGCAGTTCTGTTATCACAATATTGAATTGAATGTATGTTAAAGCAGTTCAAACTTCAAAGCAGGTGACTCTTTTGCAAGACAGTAATTATTTATGTCCTTTAGACCAGTGTTTCCCAACCTCGGTCCTGGGGGCACACTAGGGCTGCAGATTTTTATTCCAACCAGCTTGTGTTTTTAATTGGACTCCTGGGATAATTAAGTGTTGTGTTATTTCCCCAAGTTCTGTGTTTTGGGAACAATACAGAAATTAGAAAACTAAGTTTGGCTATATATATATATATATATATATATATATATATATATATATATATAAATGTACCAAGCAGTTATATGGGAATGTATTTTTTTCTTTTTAACAATATTTTCATCTTGATTTTCATTCTACTTTTCTAGGTGTTCTAATTGTTTAATTAATCCATTATTTACTAATTAGTGGGTCTGACTCTAAAGTAGTCACAGCCTTTCTTGATTCAGTGTTGTTTGCCAGCGTGTCTGCTCTGCTCATTTTTAATTGTCATTAATAAGATACAACGAAGGGGGAAAACATCACAGAGAAAGGGCAAAATATAATGAAATCAACAAACGAGAGTTAAGCATTTAAATCTATAGAAAAATCAGAACTATTTCTTAATGTCTTATAAATGTAAAAATCATGCTGCTGTGCTTTTCTAAATGTAGAATAAGAGAAAAAAAACAGCTTATTAAATGAGATCAATGTTATCAGGTGTTGTCACTGTTTAGGAATCTGCTTGGAACAAAAACCTGCAGCCACAGTGGGCCCCCATCACAAATGGATGGATGGTAGTATGTGTGAGATTGCATCAGCAGAAAAACAACAGGTTTTGATCTGATACTGAAATTCTTTCAACAGTCAAGAAATTACTTTTATCAACAATACATTAAATATCTTTTTAGGTTTTTTTGATGTACAATGCCCATCTTTTTAGAAAAATAGCTTGAGAAGAAATTGTTTAGCAGTGGCTGACTGAAAGTTATACTTAACGGTAAAGTCGGTGCACATCATAAATAGGAAATGCAAGTCACATGCATTTAGTTTTTGAATTGAAGATAAGTCTCTTGACCAATGAATGAATTGGTCACATGTGACATTTGTTTCTATGTTATGATATGTGCTGATTTTCTGGTAGCATCTATTTAACAATATTTTCTCACAAAATGCCTGTGTTTTACACATTTTGAGAATAAGAGTGCATAGCTGACACGTGTATTATGTGAAATAAGTAAAATAAGATATTTTTTCTTTCTTCCATGGACAGTTTTCACTCATTTTCCAACATTGGTCATCGTTGGCTTGTATGATATTACAGACTTTTTTATCTCCTTTCTGCATGAAAAAATTACATTAACATTTCTTTTTGGGAAGCACTACAACCCACATAGGGAAATTAACACAAAAAAATAGGTTATAAGCTAAGGAAGAATCAAGACTAAACAGCTCTGATTTAAAGCTGCAACCAGAAGAAATAAGAAATACTATATTGCCAAAACATCAGTTGAATTTAGAGTAGATGTAATAAACTTGTGGTGTGTGCAGTTAAATATTTTTATTTAAAAACTTTTGGACAGCATGGTTTAGCTTCCCTTCAAGACTGAAAAGAAAAAAGTGTCCCAACAGAAATGAATATCAATTACCTGCAACCTTGAATGGATGATCACATTGGATGACATTTTAGAGAAGAAAAATCAAACAAAATCAAACCATTGTATGACAGTGAACACTAGATGATGATCAAGAAAGCTTTAATTGCCATGCCATACTCTAGATTTGCTGCCAGCTACTAAATAATAATTTTGGAGATTATACATCTTAACAAAGCCTGTATAAAAGGCACAAGAATCAACAAGCCATTGAAAAATAATAAAAGTCTTGTAAAATGTTAAACTAGTGAATACATTTAATATCTGGGCACTGTGTAGCATAATGCAGGCTTTAAAAAGTCCTTCAAAGATGTACTCTACTTCAGATATGCTGAAAAGAAAATGAGACGTGTAGCATAGAGGTTAAGTACATTAGACCTTTATGTTAAAAAACGATTGGAGCTGTTTAGCTGGCAAGACATTCAGATGAAATGACACACCAGGGTAACACCAGGCAGACTAAGTCCGACAGTTGGCCTCCAAGAGAGGGGGAGAGAGACTCTGGCTATAGCAGTTCTTCAGGTGCTAGTCTGGCAATGCAAGGGCTGCTGGGGGTGCTACACACTATATGTATGCTGTAGGTTAACCACACCAGCATAATAGAGAGGGGGAGAGAGATGCAGGCCATAAAAAGACATGAAATGGCATATTGGTAAGTTAAAAGTGGATGTAATTACATTGTTGTATGAAATCTTAAATAGTTTAAGTTAACAATGTTGGACAGCATGCCTCACTTTCCCTTTCACAGTGATGAACAGCAGAATTGAACAACTGATGAACACACTGGAGAAAAATCACAAACATTGTTCCGCGTATATTACAGTAGATTTTTTTTTCTGGTAACTCAGCTGGCTATCTATCTTCTCCTGAGTAAATCTATCTGTAGGTCAATGGTCTCTTTGACGGAACGTGAAGTTTATTGAGGACCTGAAAATAACAGATGTTTAAACGCAAAAGGAACGTCATATTCGATAGAGTAATGGCAATCATAGACAGGCGTGCCATTGTGGCAATTGAGACTGAATCTTAGTAATTCTCCTTCTGGATGAAAGGGTGTGTGTAATAACCAACAGCAGTAAGAATACCCTGAAAAGTCTGGTTGTGCTAATGCCCAATAATATTAGATAATGGACATAATAGAGAAAGGACAGAGAATGAAATTGTATTTCAATTGGATCATATCAAGGCCTTTAACTCTAAGAAGGCTTGAAAGCTGGGGTCTTTTATGTTTCAGCTAGGGTCTCTTCCCTCACTCAAGTGTGTTCTTTGTTTATTTAATATTTTTGTTATCTTTCAAAGATTATTTTTTGTTATGTCATGAATTCAGTTTTTAGTTTTGTTTTGTCTGAATTGTATTTATGCAATATCATTATTGTGTTTATTAATTATTTGGTGATTTCTTTTTATTTTAAACAAGGCAGATTGGTAGCTCTGAAGCTAAGGACCTGTACTTGTGTTGGGAAGGTTGCTGGTTCAAATCCCATTACTGCCATAAGCGATGTTACTCTATTAGGCCCTTGAGCAGGCACATAAAAATACTCAAAAACATTTATGTAATATATTTAGTTATGTGTCCTGTCCCCTTTATATAGAATTCCAAGGGGCGGGGCCACCAGAACATTCATCTGGAGACCACTCTGTGCTTAATTATTCCAGGTAGAAGGACAGGTCCTATACATTGGCTTTGAGTGGAAAAGTCATTATTGTGAGTATTTTTATTCTAGTTTATGAATTTTTTGTTATATTTTTGCAGTTACATCAATATTTGGACTATAGATTTGATGTGTTTGGGCCATATTTTAGGCAAACTCTTTTTTGCCAACTTTTGACACTGCTTTATTTTTTGTAAAAAAAACCCACATTTTTAGTAATCAAACTTCAAATTTGTAAAGAGCTGCAGGTTTTACAGTTTCTCTTTCTCTTTATCAACTTTTATTCTTTAAAGAATACTCTTTTTGTTATGCTTTTGTAGGCAAAAGTCAACTTATAGTTTGGGGAAAAGCCATGTTGGATACTGGACCTCAGGAAAACCTAGATTTTGGAATTAAGTATATATTTGGGGTTGATCCTGAGGAGCTTGAGGTTCCATTCAGGAAGTCTGGTCTCACCTCATTACATCTTGTAGAATATTTTGGGCAACCAGAAAATCAAAGAATGAGCATTATTGGCACGGTATTTAATTAGTCATGTTCTTCACAGACGCAAGAACAAGAAGCAATGAAAATAAAGAGACAAGCAAAGAGACAGACCTGGATATCTGTGATACATGCTTGCATGTGCAGAAGTCTGTGGGCATGGCACACAAGATATAAAGCAGTCATAATGAGCCCTTTATCTCAATGCGGATTTGATATTATGAATCATGAAATACTTTCTGAACTCTGTGTGGATGAAAAGAAACTTCCTGACATTTTTGGATATAGCTATAGCTTGAACAGTATTGAAATTCATGAAAAAAACAAACACACCAACCACAAATCAAGCAGTGAAAAAAAGAAACTTTGAAACCTCAGCATAGACTGGGCATTTGAGGTCACGGCATTCTCTATAATCTTCATGTGCATAAGAAGTCAAGCCCTACTGAGTTTTTTTATTAAAGCTTAAGGACTGTGGTGTTACAATATCTCATTTCACAGTTTATTAAGCTCAATACTATCTCCACATCAAAGCAGTTGTATGCTTGCCGTATTGACAGTTAAGACTTATTAACATAAGTGTATAATATTTCAGAGTGTTCAGTGGCACAACAGTTCAGGGTCTAGCCCTGCTGCCTTCCAATTCTAGGGATGCAGGTGACATTTACAATTGAATCACTGACTCTGTGTAGTTCTCCTTGTTTCTGAGTGGATTTTCTCAACCCTTCTTTTCTTTTTTTTTAATAATGTCCCAACAATATACATTCAAGTTAATCGTGGTTCAGCATTGTTCTGGTACAAGTGCTAGCAATGGACATATAGCCTGTCCATTCTGTAGGATAGAGCCCTGCTACCTTGTGATTAACAAACTGGGTTTAGAAGGTAAATTAGTTGAATAAACTTTCACACAAATCCTCTTTCGAAAGCATGGATTCAAAACAACTACATCAGTGATATTAGCAAATCATTCATTTGAATAGATTTATAGGGGCATTACTGTTACATTGTCACTCTCTGACGCTATGATTAATGAAGTATAACTACCTTACCTTGAAACGTCTGTCTAATTTTGTTGCTGATGTCGATTCAGCCACAGCAGTTTGCTGATTCTGATCATTCTACATCTCAGCTAATTGTACAGCATTACAATTACTTATACTCTTTGCTGGATAATATAATAGACATGTAAAGTTTAGATACCAAAGAAAGGTGTGAAGCAAATGGTGACCCAGCCAGGGTGGTTGATGCTAATCCAGTATAATAGTTGCAGTGGAGGACTGCCTGCTAACGCAATATGTTCCTCTCATACACTGGGTAGCAGTGTATTTTGGGTTTTACTTTGGTTTGGACCCCTGAAGGTCTGCATGGGAAATGTAGTTGGTGTGTGTAGCCCTATTGGGCACCTCTGGAGCCACTGGAGGAAGTTCTTGGGGGTGGAGGACTTCATATCTGTTTGACTTGGAATTGCTTCTGAGGTATGCTTACAATGTACCAGATGTATTCCTGGGCCCAGCTTCAAAGGAACCCTGTCTTCCTGAATCAGATCGAATGTAGTCAAAAGGAGAGATGGGTTAAAAATAGTTATTGTGAAAGAACAGTGTGTATTGAGAGGATGATTGATAAAGAAAGGATCATCTGAACCAGAGACTGGGTTTTAACATCTATCTTGTGGGTTTTGAGACACCCCCTATCAACCACAACTCCCAATTAAGAAGGACATTACTTTGTACATGTGCCAATGATGTCTTTCCAAAGCTGTAATCTTATACTCCATTAAGTAAGTAAGTTAGAATCCTGAGGTCTCTATCATTTTCAGGGCTGGATTACGACAATAATCATCAAAATACAAAGCGTTAAGTACATAATTTTGCTGCAAAATGATGAATAATAATTTTGGAGACTATACACTTTGATAAATTATGTATACAAGACTGATCTAAGAACAAACAATCAATGGAGTGATGATATCCAAATGATAAATGCTGGGAGTACATTTAATATCTGGGCACTGTACAGTACAACTCATGTTTTAAAAATTCCATCAAATGTTGATGTATGTCAGATCACTTGAAAGGCCAAGGAAAAGTGTGGCATTAGTCAGAAGTGAAGTAAAAATATGTCTGAATATTATTATTTAACAGGCCTTTTTCCAGTAACTTATATTCTACAGAAAAAATATTAAAAATATTAGGGGGTGTCCATCTAACAATATCTTGTAAGGAGAAAGGATATAATAATAGCACAGGGAAGACTTAAGTCTCATATTTGACCTCCTTTTTATATAGTATTTGCCATGTGCCCCATCAGGCAGGTTCATCAGCTCCAGCATGAGTCAGACGGATAAATGCAATCTGGGTGGAAGTAGGTTATGCTCTCCCAGTAGACTAGGAGACAGGCAATGCAAAGTCAACAGAACTTGACATGTGAATAACATTTACATTCTTTTGCTTAGCAGATGCTTTTGTCCAAAGCAGCTTTCAAAAAACCTCAACATAACTGAGTAATCATCAGTCTGGGGGACTCTTTGAGAACATGTGTTACAGGACAAGGTTACAAAATTAGGGAGGGCATATTTATGTGCAATGCCAGAAATTGTAACATTTAGTTGTAGAAATAAACATATGGAACTCTACTGTTTCCCACATAGCCGAAACCTGGCCTTTTATAGCCTGAGATGTGCATGGAAGTGATTGAGATTTTTTTTTTTTCTGGGGCTTGGTTAAAAGAGACCTCAGGTTGGGGATTAACGACGCCTGGAAGGTAGAGGTTAACTGAGTCTAGATTTAAAATGATTGTGAGCAAACATCCAATAGGTGAGGACAAGAGCAGTCATAGACTTGAAAAAGTAAGTGATATGGAATCTTTAGTCAATATATAATCTTTTACAATCTATGTTTAATATATACTTAAATGATGTTGTAACAATGAATTATTGAAACATAAGGGAAATGGCTGAAGGTAACTAAAGGGTTAACTAAACGTGGCTTAAAGCTTGAGCATATGAGGTCTGCCTCACCTTACAGGAGCCACCAATTTAATTACTAAGGTTAAAATGAAGCAAATGAGTAATGGACACCCCTTTAAAAAACGAGGACAAACTAATGAGAAAGCCCAAACACCACTATTATGAGGTGATGGTAAGATCAACGGGAAAACCCATAACCTCTATTAACAAGGCGATGTTTAGAACAATGGAAGAATCAACATGTACAAGAAGTTACTAGTGGCTGTAATCGATTGGCTAAGATGATAGAATTCTGCATATTAAGAGTCAGATGCCCGCTCCATGGACTGAGACATTTGTGCATATATATGTTCAAATAAAGAACTGTTCTGTATTCTCATCAGGTCTCCGTGAATGACTTCTTTGGAAATGGAGGAAAGTTTTTTCTACAATGGAAAAGGGACTGCAAATTTGGACATCATGCCACCCAACAGAAAACATCGAATTTCAGCAGCCATTCAGGCAGACAGAGGCAGACTCAAGGATCAAAACTCTTGTTTTCTGTTATTTAGTCTTTCTTCTTATGATCATCTACCCCTTCAGTAGTTTCTATTTTGTTATCCTTTTTTTTTCTTTTTGGTGTTTTACTGCAGAAGGTTGCCATGAGTGCTACATTCCTAAAACAATCTAGTTATGAATAATAATGATCATGATAAGTTAAAAAATAGTATTGTAAGTTTGTTTATGGGGTTAAACTGAGGAAATTTCACAAACCAAAGTTGTTTTTATTAACCCTGAATGTGTTTTTAACTGGTGTGTCTGAGTAGCAAAACCCAGCTTGCACTCTCCCAAATGGCACAATTTTTACTTATAAATTTTAGTTGAATAGGTTGATAAATCTGAATCTCCAAAAGATTATGAAAACATATTTAGTGCACACGGTGCTGTTCCTGCCTTGCAGTATCTATTTTAACATGAAAACTTAATATGTCAGTCTAAGGCACTGGGGAATATATTTTTCTTAAAAGAACTATATTAAATATGCCAATCATATTCATGTCCTTTTCCAAACCTTACTCCTCCATCACCAGTGGTTCCAAACCTTATGTATGCCCCACACCCCTATAAAATGTTTGATTTACATTCGCACCTCCCTACAAAAGTAATATCACAATTGAAGATGAACCATATATAGTACT
Organism: Polypterus bichir lapradei; assembly: GCA_026402145.1. Taxonomy (NCBI): domain Eukaryota; kingdom Metazoa; phylum Chordata; class Cladistia; order Polypteriformes; family Polypteridae; genus Polypterus; species Polypterus bichir. The sequence goes on along the minus strand of JANRMT010062792.1, from coordinate 81,207,218 downwards.
TTCAAACTTTTAAATTTAAATATAAATTGAGCAATTTAACCTTATCAGTTTCAATAAACTTGTAAATGTGTCCTACATGAAGATTAGACACTCACTTGACAGTCTAGGGGTTGCCATCAAGTGCCAAATGACTCATGATCAATGAATAAGGGATTTGGAGGATTGGAGACCCCCATGAAGGAATGTGTGCTAGCGCGCTGCTAAACAATGATACACAAGTGATGAGCTTAGTCTCCTGATAACAAAAAACAGATGTACCATTCATTTAAAAACACTGCCCTACTGCCAAGACCACCAGCACAAGAGATGGGCTAAGTGTAAGAAGCAGGTGTTACCTCCAATTCAGTCTCCCTTAACGCCACTGGCAAAAATGTCAACCAACCTTCAAAATGAGTGACTTCTGCGATCAGGGCTTGCACAGAAATTAATATTAGACCTTCTCCTTCTGAATGGACCATTGCAATGTCCAAATTCCATTCCCTTGAAAAAGTTATTCTCCTCCATGAATGCTCCACCTACAGCAAGGAACCCACGAGATCCCGTGTTTCTACGGCTCATTCACAGGTGATAATTGCACGTACAATGCTTGAGTCTTTTCATATTACAGAAAGGAGCACTAACTATTAAATGACCTACAAATGACGGCACACTGCTAGACACTGCTTGCACCTCAATAAAGTCGGACAATGCACCACACCTGATTGTGGTGAATTGTGATGATGCCTTCTTCTTTTTTGCACCCCCTAAAATGCCATCTTGCAAGTCTCAAATTACAAAAATTTGCACATTCCCAGGTTGGAAACCTCTGTCCTACACCATCAAAGTTTATTTTACACAGAATAGTCCATTAACAAGGTGAGCATTAAATGGAATGCACATTTTCTGTGCATGTTGTAATTTTGTAAACTGTAATGTGTTTAAATATGTAATTAATGTTTCACTGTGTCCAGCTTAGGTTCGGTTCCCAGCCTCATCACATCCTGTACAGAATTTGCATGGTTAGTGTGTGAATGCAGCATACAGTATCTGTTATTACTGGGATAGGCTATAGCTCCCTGTAGCCATAAAACAGAAGATGCAGGTTCAAAAATTGAGGGGATGGATTTTGCTTTAGAACCAAAGATTTATTTCAACTTTCTACTTTAATTCATTTCATTGAAAAAGTTGTATCAAGATAAAATGGGCAGAGAGGAACTGAAGATAACAGACCAGAGATGGATGAGACAAGAATTAGAGTTTATAAACCTAGCTGCGGTTGTTACTAATTAAATACGAAATATTCTTTATCTGAAAAGATGTTAGTCTAGTTTTTTTTTAAATACAATATTCTGCAGAGTTGTGTCATGGTCTTAGCAAGATAGAAAATGACAGATGTGCTGTTTTCTTCATGTTTTCTGTTGTTTTTCCTGCTGTCAGTTATCAGAAGCTTGGTGTAGAGTGTCCCAATTCATTTTAGTCAAGTCTTAAGAGTTTTTTTTTACAGGTGTCATTTTTGTTGTTACAAATTTTTATTGTTATTTACCATAGGTGACCCCATACAGTTCATGGCATCAGTGTTCATTAATAACTATGAGAGGCAGCAGTGGTTTGAGGTGTGACATCACGGTGCCACTATTATAAAAGACAGTGGCATGCACATATTTGTGTCTGCACTTTAGAACAAAAATCTTATGTCTTATGATAACATTTGAGCTAAAGCAACTTTAAAAAAACAAATAAATCATTTTTGTTTGCTGTGGAATTCTGTATAATGTTTTGTTAGTGTGATATAGCAGGTCCACTGCTCAGAAATAGGTGACAGATTTTTAATAAATAAATGAATGATCGGCTTGATCTCTGTGGGTGTGCATGATCACGCAGCAGAGGGAGGTTGGTGAGTTAATTGAGGCGAGACACACGTGCATGTGAGGGTGCAGTCTGTCTCAGTTGCTTCATTGGCTTTCCACAGTTTGTGATCGGAGTGCTGCAAACACAGAAGCAGATAAAAAGGGAGTCAGCACAGTAAGAAGGGGATGAGAAAAAAGGAGAAAAATTAGCCTGACCAGCTAAAGAAAGATGAGCAAGAGACAGAGACATGAAGAGAGAGCAAGAGCGCCCATGCTGCAGGGAGCAAGAGGCTGGTGGTCGGGAGTGAGCTTCATGGCTGCAGGATCCTGAAGCTGAAGAAAGAGAGCTCCTACTGAGCGATTGCCAGGGAGTAGGAGTGGTCTGTTTGACGGCATCTCCTGCAAGGGCAGAGTGTGAGTGGCGGGAGAGGTGTGTGTGTGGCTCAACAGGTTTTCCCGCAGACGCCAATGAAAGGGTGGCAGGGAAACAGAGCCAGGATATGAAGTTTGACTGCATTTGTTGGTTGGTGTCTCCTCCTCCTGTGAGTTCTGAACCGGATAAGGGGAGGAAGTGCCAGGTTTTCATAAAGAGCAGTATTTGGGGGTCAAAGTTTTGTGGATCATCTCTGATTTTAACCTTGGATTTTAATGGATTATTTATTGGTTTTTAATCTTCACCTTGTTTTTTATGGATTCTTTATTTATTGAACATTTTGAACACTGCATTTATTGGGACACTGATTTTGTTTTTTAATTGTTTTAAATAAAGCATTTGAGCACTTATGCACCTACCCCTTGCTATATGTGTGTTGTGTAATCATCTGCTGGCTCATCCTTGGGTACATTATTGGTAGTAGCAGGTTCAAGAGGCTCCCTGCAAGGACCTGATAGCATGGGGCCAACCCACAACGTCATAGAGGTATTATGAAAAAAGAAAACAACTGAGTTACAACATTGCCCAGATCTTTACACTAGAAATTTGGAACGTTTCGGTTTAGATAAAAGTTTTTCGTGCATCAGACCCTTTGTGTGTAAAATACCTATTTTTCTCGCATGTCCTAAATGACTAATGCTTTATCTCTGCCACTGAAACACCTCAAAAGTACATTTGAAGAAACACACTTGACAAGTGGTATTGGGCTCTAGCATAAAAATGTGTTCAGACTACTGAAAGTCCCCTATTAAAGAGTATAAAGCAATTAATTTCTGATATTAACACCTAAATAAGAGTTTAAAAAGTTGATGATTGGGAACATTCAGGATATTGTCATTCTCATTCTTGATTTTGCTCATCACAGGATGTTCAAAACAAGTGACCATTATTAAACTGAAGATACTGAATAAACCTAAAAAAATGAATTCATATTTACATGGCTTGCACGGTGGCATAGCCTTATAGATTATACACCTTTATTTTGAACCTCATGCCCAGACATTGTTCGTGTGGAGTTAGCAACTTTTCTTCCTATATTTGTCTGTGTTTTCCTCTTTATCAGCTTTTCCTCTTACAGAAATATGCACAGTAGGTTAGCTGGTCATTCTGAATTGGTTCCCATGTAAGTTTTGTGACTTAGATGGCAGGCAACCAGGATATGGAATCTTAATACAGGGACTGGGAGAAGAAACATTTGTAAGAAACTAGTAGGGTCAAAGCCGTTAAATTAGTACTAAATTAAAACACCAAATCCGAAACGTAATTCAGTCAAAGGCAGAAATCGTAACTCTGATTGATAAATTTACAAAGTCAGACCACAGAGTCTTTAAGAGAGTTTTTCACAATTTTGGACAAGGTTTTACACTCAGTTCCTTTTTATGTATTGTCATGCCAGTGATGTCACGTACAATGATGATTGCTGCCAGAGGGCGTGATCAATAACACAAAAGGGAAGGACCGTTTCTTAACTTTTTTGTAATGATGACTCAGATAAACTCCCACTGTCAACCTCGGATGACATTTGGTAAAGTACTGTACTTAAGGTGAAATCACCATATTTGCAAGCTGTTTATGCTGCTATAGCATCTATGGTACTGTCCCCCTGTAGTTTCTTCCCTAAAATGCAGATTTCCTCACAGGACCAAGTCACTATAAATGACATTGTAAGATACTATACAAAACTGAGTTGGAGTCAGTGTAAATTGGGTGGGTGAACATTAACACTGCACAAGTTAATTAGTTGAGCGTTTTCAAAAATACTTTTGTCTAGTGATGCCTCCTTTTGCTCCCACGTGTAGCCGGGTTTGGTGTGAGCACCATGTCCAATGTTGATTCTTGCCTTATGCCCAGTGCTGCTGGGATAGGTTGTAAAAATCCTACAATCCTGATTAAACAGGACTGGAATCTATGGATAAAGTGGGTTTGAGAAAGTTATAATTGTACAAGTAGCCATTTCGCCGTGTCAGATGAGTTTATATGGTGGAAAAATGATAAACAAGACCTGCATTCAAAAATTGTTTTAATTTGCAGTTATCATTTAGCCACTCATTAAATGACTGGTTGCAGAATAAAACAGCAGTAATTGGAGCCCTCCAGACCCAGGTTTGATGATCCCTGAAAGAGATTAATTGATTGAAACATGAACAATTAATTTTCAACTGCTAAACTAGTTAAACTGAATATAAAGTGCTCATTACATTATTCCTTGTTAAAAAATCGGAGGCCAGAAATTTAGTTTACTTCAGAAAAATAAATTGAAATCCATTGCTACTACTGTTGTGAGGAATATTCCAGGGATGCATGAAGAAACCCCTCCCATTAAAGTTATCCATTATTTTTCACGTGTGCAGTGCCTAGGGATAATAAAAAGAATAATGTAACATAAGAAGACGATAATAAGTTTGTAGTCTCTGTGGTACTAACTATGCCAAATGGTAGGAATAGAAATCAGCTTTAAATTAGCCTTCTAATGGCTGTAGAACTCATTGCTACTACTGAAACTCTGTGCCTGTTATTTAATTTTCTCCTTGTGCTCTGACTGTGCATGACCACCCACTTAACTCATAAGCCCACGTGAATGCATGTAAACAGAAATATCTCTCTAGAGGCACACTAATATTCACATTAAATTAATTTTACATTACATTAATTTATTTTGATGTGGACTTTTAAAAAATTCTGTAAATTAATGAAAATGTAGATGGTCTTTACGTATCTAAAACATGAACGTCATCACAAAACTGGCAATAAATATTTATTTTATACACCATACATTCATAGAAAAAAAGTGTACCATGCAGGTATTTTGGGGAAAAGTGTTTTAAAAGCTTTAAAAAAGTTCATCCAAAGAACAGGGAGCTCAGTTTAACAAAAGAAATGCAAAGCATGAAAAAAACTAATAATTTTATTATGACTCTTTGACACAGAAATGAATACCAGCTGGTGGAAGACATGATTGCTAAGGCAATGTCACTGCATTGTACTTGAAAAGACAAGATTTATGCATTAAGATAGTATATCACTGTCCATAATTTTACTAACCTCCTTTAATTATGTATTAAATGCTTCATGGGGAACAGTAAAAAAATAACTTCATTACATATAACATACTACCTTAATTCAGTTCAGGCAATTCAGCCTTTACATCTTTGGAGGTGTGAACAAAAACTCATGCAGTTTAAGGGAGAACAAGCAAAGTCCACTTGGCAACCGGGCCTGATCCATGTGCCAGCTTGTGCTATCCACTGCAACAGTGTGCCGCTCAAGCTATAATTCAGGTAAAAAAAATATGCCATTTTTCAGATCATGCTTTTCAAATGAAGTACAGTAAACTTCTAAAACTTCAGCTTTCTAAACATAAAGGAGGATGACAAAGCAGAGTGACCTAAAGGTTACTATACTCTGTGCCTTAAAATAAACATCTTTAAAAGCATATTCAGATATACTTGCCAGTTCTATGAAGTGCAGAAATAATGTTGCATGACCCAACATAGTTATTTATAGTGGGGCCCATAAAAATGTAACGCAGCACCCGTGGCAGTGAGACAGCACAGACTTTATTGTATTCTGTTATCATGTGTTTGCTTGACTGGGATGTTGGGGGTCAAAATATATATATATATCTATACTAATAAACGGCAAAGCCCTCACTCACTCACTCACTCACTGACTGACTGACTCATCACTAATTCTCCAACTTCCCGTGTAGGTAGAAGGCTGAAATTTGGCAGGCTTATTCCTTACAGCTTCCTTACAAAAGTTGGGCAGGTTTCATTTCGAAATTCTACGCGTAATGGTCATAACTGGAAGCTGTTTTTCTCCATTTACTGTAATGGAGATGAGCTTGAAACCCGTGGGGGCGGAGTTTCGTCTGACATCATCACGCCTCCTACGTAATCACGCAGTACGTAGAAAACCAGGAAGAGGCCCAAAAAGCGCTTTAGAAAACATGCATTATATAATTGAGAAGGCAGCGAAACAATAAGAAGCGAGCGAGTGATATATACAACCATATTCATGAGTTCTGCTACTTCGGAAACAAAGCACAGTGTAAACCAACACTTTAAATTAAGTTCATAGACAGGCTGCCGCTGGCGTTTGTAATTTAGTGCCTGCCCATATAAGGCCGTCCGTCAGCGGCAATCCAATAGCAAACTGCCACGGGTAAATATTCACGGGTGAAGGACTGTGCTTATGCAGAGGAAGATGAGATGGTCAGGGTGG